>OY812999.1:113602268-114202268 GCA_963681545.1 Germaria angustata | reverse complement strand
TGTGCTCTCAAGCATACTAAGAGTCAATCGTTATTCATCAAGATTTAACATTCATTGTCGTGGTTGCAACTATTCATATGCATAATGTATTTAGTTGCAATATTAGTAAGCCTGACTCGTTCTGATACCCTACATCATCACTTGATACGAAATCTGGAGATGCTAAGGATGCGCCGGAATAATGAAAATAATAAATCGTTGAATTCCAAGCTTCGGAATTTCGCTGGACCAGAACATTATTGGTTATAGTCGGTAGTTATTCAGACTCAGATAGCCAAAGCGTTTCATTAAGTTATTATGGGTAACGTCCCAGAAGAGAAGAATGACAGGCCCCCAATTTATAATCCATTGAATGGCTACATTAGTCCAACCCCAGAATTTTGCTATTAGCTTTGATTTATTTATATTCCCTTTTTTTATTTTATAATTTACATACGTGGTGTTTTATATACGTGTTGTTCTATTGAAAGCATATGGACAATTGATATTCAAATTTAATATTCATATACAAAATTTTAGAGTTCCTAAGGAATATTCAAAGCATTTTCATGACTGGATATAAAATTGATGTTTGATAAATGGGTTGCATCTCTAACCGCTCAATTTAACGTAAAATCAACAAGCCAGTTTGTAAATTTTACTAACAATATTTTTGCAATTAATTTAAATGTCTGTGTAAGAAATATGTGGCTTATCTTGATGCCTTTAACCTTGCAATGAATTCCTAATATAAATTTATTGGACATTAATGGATTTTAGCTCTAATAGTACTCGATTAATAGTTGCCACAAAGGCATTTCCTCTTAATGCCAAGATATTAAATAACACTAAATACTTTAATGCATGTTTAAACAATGACATTATGACATATTCACAATTTCAAGAGCATGAATTACGTCTTTTTTTAACTACTAAACAAATAAATCAATAAAATGCATTTTTAGTGGAAAACAAAGTAATTTCCTTAGTTTAAAATTTAGGCAGTTGCTCTGTCATTAAATTCTTAAACAAAACTGCTTGAATAACTATATACAGTGGGTTGCAAAAGTAGTGTTATAATCTAATGTTCCTAAATTTTTACAAATAACGACACATTTGATTGTGCTTTTTTTGATAATATCTCCGTTGCACACTTATAAAGAATTAGTTTGCAACAAGCAAGGAAGAAGTACACACCTGAAGTATTTTTAATTGAAATATTTTTGGCCGTTGAACAATTGAGGGTGAGTGCTTATTGCAAACGAAATCTACTACAGATAAAGATGTGATCAATTGTACAACCGGCAACCTTTTTACTGCGAGCAAGGATATCGGAGAGTATCCAAAATTATAGACAAACAAACGACGATGCATACAATTAGGCATCAGCTTACATTTGCTACAATGAATTTTATTGAAAGACTTGAAGATCTTCCCATATAAAGTACAAACCTGCACGAATTGCTGGATGCTCTGCGTCAAACGGATCATTAAGAGATTATAGACAAGATATATATACACATGTACTTATATATTCTGCAAACGTCTTAAGCCCAGCGATGGTGGTATCAAGAGTACAGTAATCATAACTTTTTTTTTAATAAAGTACAGAGTGCTTGACTCAAAAACCGATGTCACCCATTAAATCCTTTTTGCTTTTACTTTAAGAAAAGAAAAAAATTACGGCTTTGAATTTGACAAATTATGTAGGTTATCAACACCACTCACGTCTACAATGCATCGAATTCTTTCTATTGTTATCATTTAATATTAATCTTGAATCAGCACCACTCTAATTCAGAGCAAACGATTTTAGTGTCTAAGTCAAAACTTTTATTTAAGCACAATTTAATGCTATTGATACTTAATATTTTAATGACGTCTGTTGTAAATAGAGTAAAAGTTTAATTTTAGGACAAGTGTCCCTCTTCCTGTATGCCTTCAAAGGATTGCATGTTACTTAGGGCTGTAGACAGCCTCAAAAAACTTTCAAGTTCCTCCCTGCACAAAGTTCATATTTTTCAAATAATTAATGGTTAAGTCTCCATACCTTTTCAAGTTTTAATTAATGCAAATATATGTATGGACCGGAAAGAAGTGAGAGTGTGTATGACTAAGTGTGAAAATTGTCACATTAGATTCAAAAATTATAGCAATAGCAACAACAACAATTATATTAAAAAAACCTACATTGGCAGCAGCACACATACATATCGTTCATTTGCCAAAACATCGTCATAACTCATAAAACTAGTTTAACTAAAAATGAGTTAAAAGTTTTTAAATTATACACAACATAATGGAAAAATACATACTTAATGGAAAAACAAAATAATAATATTCCCTAAGGAGGTGAGTTGAAAGAATGTTTATATGAATTTTGTAACCAGAATAAAGAACAATATGAAGTTGAATCTTGCATTATTGGTTTTAAAAAATAATAAAATTTTTGAGTTGTGTGGTTGTATAAGCAAATGAGTGATATACATATCTACATACATACACACATACATATATTGTTGCAGCAAAAATAATATCTTCGATATTTATCACCCCAGACACACAAGTGAATGTGCATGCCAGGTGCTTCGAATAAGGGTCGATGTAGAAGTGGAATGGTAAGACGTGTTTGTGTGCGTCTTCGTATGATTCCCTATACATTTCACTACGCATATTCATACAGTTCCGAGACATAATTTTTAATAAATGTGATGCTCTGGCTCTACCGGTCGTATTCGGTGACCCTTTATAAATAGGCTTTTAACAGCCCGAACCATTAAAACATTGCAGTAAAATTGTGAAAAAAGCAAAAACACATAAATTTACTAAATGTGTCGTTTTATATTTTTAGATCTAAATTCTTGCAACTCTGTGTTTATTTTTGTACAAAGGAGTGCATGTACATCTTGTATATTCAAAAAACTTTTTCCTATTTTGACTATGACCAAATATTTTCAACAAGTATTAACAACGACAATTAAATTTCAAATGCAATCAATTAAATTCCGCAGTCATAGCAGCGCTAACACTCAAGGCATACAAAGATTCAAGAGAGGCATCATACATTTTGACACGTGTACATGCATATACCGGTGGTATAAGAAACTTTTATTAGAGCATGAAATTATAATTCTTTTTACCTTAATCGTCTATTTATTTAAAACGCAGATTTGTGTTACAGTATCTTTTGATTACTAATTTACATGTGGAAACAAACAGCGTTCATATTTTAATTTGCCAAGCAACGAACAAGTATTTGCATATAATATCTTTGCCAAAGTAACCATAAACCACATTTTCAATTAGTAACTTTTTGGTTATTACCTTTTGAATATTTTCTCGTCAAACACAATCTCCTCGCTTTCTTCATTCACTAAATGCAGATACTCGCAACATGGCTGCCAATTAGATATTCCACAGATACATTTATTGCAGTAACCAGAGTTATCAAATGTGGCGATTTGGAGAGACCAAACGTGGCTATCGTTAAACTTGTGTGGTATCGTAGTTTTCCATTAGGTTACATGACTATTTTTTTGGCGATTTTGTAGGAGGTTTTGTTGATTATTTCTAATGGGCCATAAATTTGTTTGTTATAAACGTTAAATTTAATATAAAAAAATATTATTTTATTGCTTCACCGGCACTATGGGTATCAAAAAACGGCTATTTAGGCAGGCTCTATGTTTCTTATGAATATTGTCGATGAATCTAGAGATATTTCTAAAAAAAATTTAAGAGAATGAGTGTAAGAGTCTCTGCCAAAGAGAAACTAATAGTGGCAACACGAGTTCTGCCACAGCAAAGAACCTTTCCAACAGTTTATCGTTGTTGAAAAAATGCCATTATTTACTGTTATTTGCTATTAAAAAGCTTCAAAAACAATTCCAAGAAATCCTGATTTTTTTAATAAAAACTTTGGATCCTTTCACTAATACCAAAAGTCCACCTGCTATAATAATAGACACACAAACTCTATTTTTTGAATTTAAAACGGATAATAATTTTCTATATAAATATAAATTTTTCTTATTTTCGTTATCCTTATAAGTTCCTTTGGTGGTGTGTGTCCGCTCGTGTGGCTCTGTTTGGTATACCTCCCGATCTACTTCGTGTAACTCTCTCATCATTGTTCGTTTGCTTATGTCTCTCCCCATCATCCATTTCTCTATTCATCATAATGTTCGAATTTCTTATTTCATTGCTTGATCGTGTAGTTGCCAGGTGTTGCCTTCTTGTATGCCGCATTAATCTGAAAATGATCTTTTCCGGCTTCCTCCCTTGATGGTCATGCGTATTTTTCTTTTGTAAAACTGTTCCAATGATTCGAACATTATGTATGCGGTGTTTATCTATTGTTTATCTACTCATTTATAATAAATGATAACTATCATTTAAATTGGACGTGAGATGATTTAACATAATCCGATTTCAAGCAAACCCCGCATGAAGAAAAGCAAACTCTCCATTCTATTGGCTATAGAATAGTTTGTAGTGAACGTGGTGCCTTTTTTGTGTTCAGTAATCATATTTTTGTTTTGATTTAATTAAGAATTAAACAAAATATACTTGGCGATTACCTTGACGATTTCTTTTAAACTATTTTTATTTTTTTTTTGCGAATTGTAGCGTTTCGCTTTTGTTCAATTAAAACTGACATCTCTATGTCTGCCAAAGAATTAGGAAAAGAAAAACTCTAAGGTGATTTTGGCGATTTTTGAGATTCAATTTGGTGAAAAAGTATAAAATAAATCTGACAACCATAACAGTAACAATACTCCACTTTTAATTTATGTTTTTTTTTTTGTAGCAATTTTGGCACAATTAGTTTCCTTTGGCATTAAATATTGCTGGGTTGGCACAAGGTAAAGTTGAGCTGCTATGCTTGTGCTCTGGAAATATCTATTCCAGCTCTTAAATAATTCATTCAACAAAATTCTTTTTTGGAAATCAAGTGCATTGAAGCAAATTTTCTACTCATAAATTTGATCATACTCGTATATTTACTTTTGTATTCAAACAATAGAACACACATACTCAAATAAATAATAGATGAATTTTACAAACGTCTAGGTATGTACATTAAGAAGCTTATTCCTTAAAACCATATTACCAAAACCTTCTCAGACTTGCAGCAGTATGGTATGTGGCATGAAATTGTAGCATTTTTTTCTTTAAACATGCATACAATATTTGAGTGTAGCAGTAAAGAAGAATATTTTAGAAAATATCTTAAATTCTTGGCAGTCTACTTCAAGAGCAACAAAACAACAATAACAATATAAAAGTCATCGGCCCTGTAACTCGCTGGGTTCATTTGGAAAATGTGAAGAACTTAGATTTAAACTGTTATTGGCATGAACAGATCTTGAGTAAATATTGAACGGAATCACAGTATTAAGGTCCTGTAATAGTTCCATCATTTTTGTTGATACACTCTAAGAACATGGAATTTGCTAAAGTAGTCCTTCCTTAATATTGCTACAGCACAGATGATAATGAGCTTACATGACTGTACATAAATTTTTGTGAGTTTAAAATTCTTCAAAATAAGTTTCGAATGACGAGGAGATGTGCTTCTCATAACTGTACGGCTGGATTGGAGTGTAAAAATTACATTTTTTATTTTATTTTTGTTGAAGTTGTAATGTGTATTTAAGTAACATGAACGTCTGTTGAAATATAAACAAAATATTCATTTCATAAATCACACAAAGTAAAACTATGAAAACTATGCTGAAAATAATCTGTGCAACACAACAAATTTATATGTTTATGGTAAAAAAATAGAAGCGTTTTGAAAGGCAACAATAAGCTGGTACAAACAAAAGACAGTCAAGTCGACAGTCAGTCGTTTGCAAAAGTACTTTAAAGACATTGGAAGAATACATTTAAAACTTAAGGGGATAATTTTTTACCTAAAAATGTTACAGAAAAAATATGCCAGGCATTAGCAAAATGTCTTACTGTCTGCATGCAGATGCAATTTCACATTTTGTCCTACGAACACACGTGCAAAACTATTCCTTCATTCTTGTGTTGAAGTTCAACGCATCGGATCACATAAAATCGTTTGCATTTCCGCTTGAACAGAGTGTGTTGACGAATGAATATTAAATTATTCAATAAATTTACTCAATGGAAGCTAATAACGAGCACAAATTAAAGTAGAGACTTTATTTTCTGCTTAAGAGATGAACAGGAAAATATATTAAAACAAACAATGCACCTTGTACTTACGAAGAAAAATTATATTCACTTTTAGCTAAATTAAGACTGCCAAAAAGTTTCTTAGACTTTTCTCATTAGTCTGGACTTGTACAGTTCTCAACTAAGAAAGAATTAATTATGAGGCAAGGCTCCAATGTCAACAATGATTCAATTATACTTTCAAAGAACAGAGCAGAAAATAACAACAATGCTTTAAGAGGCCGCTGCAGTCCCTTTTGAATTCTTGTGTGTTTTCAATTGTCTGATATTTGTACGAATACGTTTTAACTATCGACTCATTGAAAAAGATCTCTAAAAATTTTGCAAAATTTTTCCTTTATTTTATTGCTAAAACGCCAAGTGTTATCAAAAAGAAACAGCCTGTAATACGCCAATAAAGTATTAAGATTTTTTAATTCAAATTTTCTTAAGTCAATTATATTCCATTTTCCCGGGTTATGTATTTTAAATGAGTGTATAAAATTTCTGGCTTAAGTTCAGGATTGCTATTTCATGAATTTTTAAAACTAAAGATAAAATTTGTAAGATAATAAAAATTTTAAAACGTGAATCATTTGCTTTTTATAGGAAAAAACCAGCGAGTAAAAATCAAGGGCAAACATTTTATTAGCAGGATCCAAAATACAATATAAAATATACTTCTGAATACTTTTTTTAATAGCAAAGAAAACTTCTTTTTAAAAATTTTTATCCGATATATTGACAAACTGCAGTTTTTCTTTGGCTTGCATTTACGGATACCCAGAGTATTTTGCATTCTACTGAACATATTTTTTAATATAAAAATGTCCTTCATTTAAAGTCACTTTCAGCTCTATTGAAATTTTGCTTAAATCAATTTGCTTTTGTACAAAATTATTTTTCATCGTATATTTAACAAAACCTTTCTTTCATTTCTTATTTTCTCAACTGTTTTTCCAAGCAATTCATTTATAATTGTAATGGAAATTCTTAAATTGAACTTTTTCGTTATTGTACTTAAAATATATCGTCGTCACTACAAACTTAAAACTTTAACTGAAAGAACATCTAAACAAATCTTAAAATGACAACAAGAACTTTACTTGACAATTGTTTGTTGTTGACTGGTGTGTTGCTTTTCAACAGAAGAAATCATAATAGTCATAGAAGCTGAAATGGCTGCAAAGTTAAAGCCATTATTTTTGTAGTAGTTGTTTTCAGATTTCATAATTGGCGAAATTATTAAATATTTCTAAGTCAACTTCACTTACATAAAAAGTCCTTCCAGATACACAAATGTTTGCTCGTGCATTTCCTGGACGATGCTCGACCACAAAATTTTGGTTTCTTATAATATCCGTTGTATTTATACAAGCAACATAATATTCAGCAATAAAAGCATTTGCCACACAATCTGCTTCAACTCATGCCAAAAACTAAACAAAAATAGTATCAGGATCTATGATGGCTTTTGGAAAACTTGTATGGTCCTTCTAAAAGAGATTTTAATTCTAGAAAAGCAATAGAGTTGTATGAGTCATTTAAGAGATTTGCGGACACAAATTGGTAAAACAGTTCCTCAAGTTGTGTCATTAGGCATTTATGAAAATAAATGCTATTTTATAAACCAGTTAGTGGTTGCTCCACCATTTTGTTGAAATTTATTTAAGACAGTACACGAGTACTTGGATTATTTGTATTGATATGAGTTCTCCTTTATTTGGCCCGTAATATCTGGGTACTTGTATTACCGATATTATCCGTGATAGTACTTTTTCAAGAATAGTCGTAGCTGCAAACAAATTTCTAATGATGCTTTACTAAGCGATATTCCTTTTATGCCGCTGCTTCAATGACCACTACTGATGCTTCTACTAATGATACTGCAATCAGCCCAACTACTACTACTACTACTACGACTACTACTACTACTACTACTACTACTACTACTACTACTACTACTGCTGCTGCCTCACTACTACTACTACTATTACATACGATACTAATACTATTTCTTCTACAAATTTATTTGTATATTTTATTTAAATAAAATTCATGTTTAGCTAATTTTTTCTTCGCAAATTCATGTTCGTTTTTGCAGTATACACACACATATTTAAACAAAAATAAATAAGCTGGATATAATTAATGTACTTATATTATTAAACTTTAATATATTTCAATTTGTCATTCATTTGCTGAGGAAAGCACTTAAATATGCACGTATTAATGGCTACTCCTCACGAAATTCCATATTAGAAAACTTTAAATGGCTTTAACTGTCATTTATGGTACATTCCTTTTTTTATTTAAATATGAATTTAATGTCAATTAGATTTAATTAAGGCCACCATGGACACGAATATATTATTAAATTTAATTTTTTTTAGAACACCAGCTTTTGAATTAGAGAAGCACTATTTTTAAATCTCGTCTAATTCGTAACAAATACATTCTGTCATAAAAATGCTTCAATAAATATTTATTTGTGGCACCATTAAAATAGAATACGATTCGCAATAATGGTACTTTTTTTTCTTTCTTATAGTAGTGCACATGACCTTTTTCTAATGTTGCAAAATTAGCTTTTTCTGCCTTGTAACATAAGTTCAGTCTGTCAATATGAGCTTGAACACTCTAATATTTTTTTAGCATTTTGAGAAAAATCCTTGCTGCAATAAAAATTTTATATAAAAATAGATGACGAAAATTAAAGTTTTGCATTTAATTTTTGTTTGCCAATAAAACGTGCGTATTAACGTAGTATATTTCGGTTTATTTTAGAAATATTTTCAAATTGAAAATTATCAAATTATGACAATTAAAAATTAGAAAAAATGTTTTTACACAATTTGTTACAAGATAAAAACAAATGGCACATATGGAAAATATAAGAAGTGGGCAAATAAAATTCATTGTCGTGCGTTTTATAAAAAGTGGAATATCACTTGAAAAGTGCAGGATAATTGGACTATTGCCTCTCGTTACTCCTTAAATCGTTGCTTTAATTATTGTTTGGGTACGCGTTTGATTGGCCTTTGAACTTCTGCCTGTATCGAAGCAATTGAATGATTTTTCAAATGATATTATTTTTTTGAAGCTTTAGTACCCATAATTAAGTTACATTTATTCTTTTAGTTAAACATGATCTCGGCTTACAATGGCATTTTATCATTTAGTTTGTTTCAACAGAGTCTTTCTTTTTGTATGATTCAAATATGAAAAAGGAAAGAATTATAATTGCAATTACACAGAATACAAATGACCCCAAATACAATCAAATACAAAACTTAATTGTATTTTAACAATGTGACAGTAGATCCAAAGGCTTCCTTATTAAACTTTAGCTGTAGAGTTTACAGGCCAAACAAAACATCACAAAGCCGAAAAGGCTGAAAGTGGTGATGCAGTACTTGCAATATCGAGTCTGTACTTAGAAAATGAACATGACAAAAAAAAGGCAATTTCAGCAAAATCTACATCAAGCAGTCGAAAAAATTTATAACGAATAAGATAAACGGAAGTATGATGGGGAAATCTGCAGCTTTTTATTGCTTGTAATTATACTTAAAGAAAACAAAATGCAAATTGTAATGACGACTGTCAACAAAAGCATTGATTTGACAACCACTAAAAGTGCAACAGACATTTAAACACACTTTTGTTGTCCATTCTCTGTGTCTTTTGACAGCAACACAATTAAACAAGATGGCAGGATGCGTTTAATTAAAATGTCTTTACAAATTATTTTATTAAGCAGTAAACTTCTGCGCTTATGGCAGAGAAAAGATTAATCCCTTCGACGTGACGTACATATCTTTCATGAGTATTCAATACAATTTTTTTTAATTTTAACTTCAATATATCGATTAAAGGCATTAATGATTTCTCGAAATTGTTAGAGGCATTCTTGCACTTTGACAGAGCTGGTACGAACTCATCAGTAGACTGCAACCAAAATGTTTGAAAACCATGCAATCTCTTATGGTTATAAATACATATATAACTTGTCCAATAATTGAGTATTGATAATTGAGTATTTTAAATATCAAATCATATTTTGTTTCTGAATGTGAGTTCTGACTGAGTGTTTCCACAAATATAGAAACTACTCTCATGTCGAAAATCTCCCGCAGATATATTTCCTTTCGCTTTCAATATGAAAAAGTTCAAATCGAATATCCACAAACACCACTTCCCATAATATATTTTCCTTGTCATCACCATTGTTCAAAATAATAAAAAGGAAAACAACATGCATAATGCTGCTGCATAGCGTGCGCTAAGACTCAAATGGTAAAAATATTAATAACAATAAAGACCCAATGCTGATTTGTTGGCAACTGTTATCTGAATCTGTCTGTTTCATCAAATACTAGCTTCAGATTTTTAAGCCTTTGGCTTTCAATTTCCTTTTTAGATTATATTAATTCCACATTTTGATGCATATCTATTAAGGCCCAACTAACGCATTTTCTACCACAGACTGCAGTTTTTTTTTACATCTGCTTCCCGAAATGAACGAGTTGTTGGTGCATGTTTGATGCTACTTTTAACTTCTGCCTGCTGTTTATTTTCATTATGTCCAGTGATTTTATCGAAGCAAATGAATGATTTTTCGATTGATATAAATATTTGTTGAAGCTTTAGTACTCGTAACATCCATAAACGCAGTGGGTAGATGTTTCATTTCCTTCTCATAAAATATCAAAGGATATTAATGGCATCTAAACTTAAAAAATTATGCAAAAACATTAATTCAGCCATAGTTATTTTTGTTAAAAAATTTATTATCAAAAAATAAGTGGGAAAAATAAATGCTTTAAACATTTTATATACTCGTATTTTGTACAAAACATTTATAATTTTATTAAATACCAAGAACATACAATGATTATATGAGATCCTTTAAAAGAAGCAGATACCACGAGTCTTTATAAAATATTTAGCAATTTTTCTGCAAAATTTGTTTGCAACATAATCATATAAACCATTACTTTGTGTTCTAAAACAAATTTCTATTAAAAACTTTACTTATTTACTCATCTATTCACAAATTATGTCTCGTGAAAACCCTTTATCATATTATATGCTGCACTGGTTCATAAAATTTATTTGAAATTCTGAGTGAAAATTTAAGAATTTGAAATCTATTACTTACTTATATAATTATAAAATCTTGTATCAACTTTAAAGTTTTTATTGAAAAAAAAAAATTTTTTTTTTGACTTAAAAAGTTTGTTTTTAAGGCATCAAAATTTATACATTTTTCGAACTATTTTGTACTTTTCTAAAAATAAAGAAAAAAATTTTTGAGTCTTACAAATTGTGAGTGTTCCATAATTTATTTCTTTATGGTCTGTTCCAAACAAGAATGGTGCCACATGCGGCACAATTAAAGCTTTGAAAATAAAATCCATCTAAGATCAAAGTATTTTTTGTCTATGAAACTCCGTTTGATTTTTCTGTGCTTCCGAGAGCACAGAAATGCAGAAACTATCAGGCAAAGAACTATTTTAAATACTTTAATAGTGAAATTATTATCAATTATTTAACTCCTTAGTACTTCACCCAATTTTTTTATTCCATTTTATTTAATAAATTTAAATTGTTTATCTTTTTTAATGTGTAGAAAAAAGGAAAAACGTACACTGGCGAGATATTCATACAGATTCTAAAGGCAACAACTTAACATTTTTTTCATTTTAATTATTTTCACTTCAACGAAATAATTCTGTCAGCTGTAGTTTTAATTAATAGCGATAAAAGTCGGTACAGTTGAAAGTTTGAAGAACGATGTTCCTAATAAAATTATATATTCCTTAAGGACCTTAATAGTCTAGGGAATTTAAAGTATATAAGTCAAAAAGTATATATGGTTAAACAATGTCCATGGCCAGTAACTAATTATTGTTACTTTGTTTGAAAAAAATAATAAACCTTATTTTTTAGGACTTAATTGCGTGCCTCTAGACGATTTATTGAATCAAAGCCTTGTGTTCTAAATCGCCATAATTTAGAAGCTCTCCTGAAGGCAGCACCATTTGAAAAGCAGTGCCTCTATCCATAATCACTGTTCTGGCAAATAAAATCTGTCACTCTTACGCAATTTGTTTTCACGGTGTTTTTCCACACTTGCCGGGCTATTTTTCTGGCTGTAGTGAATTAAACACATCCTTGACGAATGTTTTTAGTTTTGCATCAATAATAAGCACATCATTTTACATAGTGTCATGCAGCTGGGGGCTTAACAAAATATTATTGCACATACGATTTGCTATCTCATTCATAGAGGCAGACTGACTGATACATTTTAGTGAAATGAACTTGATTTTCTTATAAGGCCTTCGGGGAATGCAGAAGCTTTTCCCGTATTTTGTATCATAATTTACTGCTGTGCTTTCCCACTTTCTCCTTTACCGATCTTTCATATCATGTATTAGTTAATGGAGGCTTGTTAACTTTTCTTTGCTCTTGTTTTCTTTCCGTTTATGTTTCACGATATTACAACATTGTTATTACCATACATTTACAACAAAAAAATATAATTATTTAGGCTAAAACACAGAGATGGGAGTAATTGAAGGTATATTTGAAATAATGATTTAAAAAATAAACAAAATTAGGTAATTCAGCCTTCATTTCGGCTTCAATCATGTTGTAAATTCTACTGATTTCCACTGCTCAGTACCAGTATCGAAACCATAATAATTTTCTATCGTTCCATATTTGCAAGAAAAGAAAAAGAATTTATACTTCACTTAGTAAAATTGGAATTATATAATTAAAAGAGTATTTTTACAAACGTAAATATAAATATACTTTTCAGAATTTAACCAAGTCTTTATATATTTAACCGTTAGTAACTATGAACTAAGATTGTCTAATTGAACATGTTTTGAAGAAAAAAGAAATTGTTTTATTTGCATACAAATCACTTCCTTATCAGCAACATTCCTAAATTTAATCGCTTAAACCTAAAGTTTTGCAACAAGTAAGGAACCCTTGTTTTTTGTTAAATAAACTCAAATTTAAATTTTTATTACTAAAGAAATCTCTTGTATTATTGAACTATTTTGCCGCTGCTTAGAAATTTTTATAAGGGTACTTGTACCTTTAAATGTGTGCGAAAGTATGTATCATATTCAAAATTTGGACTAAACAATTTCCTACCGAAATAAGACCGAACATGTCATTTGTAAGATGGAGCAGTAAACCACAATAAACGACAATATTAATCCTTTAATAGCACAAAATCATGATCAACACAAATTAACTCAATAAAAATTTCGCCATCGAGTTAAAGGTCAAGAATCCACAACATCCTAGAAATATACACTTTTACAGAAAATTATAATTGTGAACAAAATGCTGCGTTCAAGTTTAATTTCGTAAAAAAAATAAAATGTCATGGGAATTATTTGTAATTTCAAAAAATAAGCTATTCCTGAATTAGACCGGCTAATCACACATAAGAGGGCTTTACATATCGCTATCAAAATAAAAATAATATCGTTCTAGATGAAAAAATTGGCGTAAAATTATATTCGTGACGCTTTTATTTTAAAATCTTGCAAAAATAACTTGGGGATAATTATCTTTTATTATATTTGACTTGGAAAATTAATATTTATGTATAAAGTTTTCCAATGTTTATCTAGAACTTTCGTTAATTTTGGATTTCGTTTCTGCTTGTTCTATCAATTAATAGACCTTCCCTTGAAACTAAAATTTATTGTAAACAAAATCATTAGAAAATAATTTCCAAAACTAACTGCCTTTCATACTGACCTTCGTAGACTAGTAGGTAGTGTACTAGACTCGTAGTGCGAAGGTCCCAGGTTCGAATCCTGCCGCAGAACTTTGGCAGTTGTGTTTGATAATTAAAAGGGAGCGCACAACAAGCCTTCACTGGCTTAAGTGTATGTCGTATGACATGGGCTATCACACCCCTCCAGTCAACCTAACCTAACCTAACCTAACTGCCTTTCATAATGCTTGCGCTTGATAAAAACTTTCAACGCTTATTATAAATAAAATATTAAGCCCACTAATATATAAACTGCATATAATTTGTTGAGAAAGAAATAAAACGCATTGCAAGAATTACGACAGCAATAATTTATTTAGAATCACATAAAACAACAATAGGAAATCCCCATTCACACCATCCATAATAACGAAAAAGAGCATTCACGAGTGTAGGATTTCAGTGGCTACGAAAACATATAAATGAAACTTTATAAAGGATGCAAGATTTGAATAAATTAACTCACGATATGGATGCATGGCATGTTTTGATGCAGTGGCATACAAGAGATACCAGGGAATAGCTGTCAACATCATCACTTGTGAAGACAATTAGTCACAAGAGTTTCAGTGGCTTTAGTCCTCTTGGTTTTCGTCTGCTGTTACCTTCACGATTGCTTCAGTTGTGTAGTAAAAGACTAGTACATTCTTAATATTTTTATTTAAAAATATTATATTTTATAAGGCATGGGATTAAAAAAGTACGTTCTTAATACCATTTCCAATTATGTTGCGAGTTTTTTTTTTGGAAAACGTCGTCCTTTAAAGTGCATTATCGTGATGGGAAAATCCATGAATTGTTTTTCCAGAATTCCGGACGTCAAAATAATATTCCTTATTAACGCCACGATAATGGAAGACAACAGAGAGCAAAATCTTGACATTTAAAAACTGCATACCAAATTAATACCTACACCATTCATATTCATACATGGAGCAACATTTTAAATGCCTCGATGTTTTCAACAGATTCATATTTTCATACACAATAAAACTTGAAAACATGTAGTATTTTGCTAACAATGATTTATTGTGTCTTTTTATATTTGTATGGAAATTAAAGGACCTTTAAATTTTTTGTTCAGTGTTTTTAATAAATTGTATGAGTGATTGGGTAAATAAAAATACCTCATGGTAAAAAAAACCAAGTCAACACTACTGGGTGTTTTCTTAAAACGTTTTAATTGCTTTTTTGCAAGTCTTTCATGTATTTTTACTTGATAAAGCAAAAGCTGCAAATTCATTTAAATATTTCACTATTGTGCCCTTATGTGGGTAGATTTATTTGAGAGCTTGTCTGGCGTATGTTTACAGTGCCATTGCAACTGCTACAAATGTACTGAATAAATCTTTCCATTGGTTTATTTATAGAGTTCAATGAATTTTTTATTGGAAAACAAACTCTAGAGGAAAAAGCAATTCACATGCATTATTCTACAACTTTTGAAGTATGAATACCTAAATAAGTAGAGTTCAGGCTGCATGATTTTAACATAAATTGAAATGGAAAATGCAAACTTAAATATTTATTTTCAAGAGTTTATAATCATATGAAATAATAACGATCTCAGTATTTTTAATTTTTCTTAAAGTTTTTTTACTCTAAAATTATTCAAAAAAAACATAAAATGAAGAGTATTTAATTAATATCCTCGTAAGCAACTTAGAATAATTGTGAGAGATAAATATTAAATCGGAAATAAAGAAAAGAAAAAATTATTTAAGAATTAATGATAAACTTGTTAAAATTTGCGTAAAAAACTAATAGTTTAACAGAAGCGTTTCATGGCAATAAACAGCTCATCATTTCCACAAATGCTTAACGCCAATGAAGTCGCCACGTCTAATTCATTCTCCCAATTTGCAAATCGTTTTCTGTCATATTTTTATTAAATAATACATGTTATTTTTTCCTTCTATTTCCAGCAGCCGTCGAATTCTGCGAGGAGTACCTTTGGGTAAGTTATTTTCCCGTAATCTGCTAATTCAAATTTAATTACTAAATTACCGCAAATTGTCTGATATCTGGTAACGTGTATTATAAATCTTTTGCAAAACTTTGGGAAACGATTATAAAAAAGCCTTAATAAATTAAATTAGAGCAAATGTCTTCTTCAGTTTACTCTGTTTTAAAAAGTATATTCCCTTAGCGACATATAAGAGACAATGATTGAAAAGTTTGAAATAATTTCTAAAAAATTTTGGTATCACCCCCATATTTAGTACGGGTTTTTAATATGAAAAATATACTAAATTTTGTGTATATGAAAATTAGCTTTAAAAGTCTTAATGAATGGTTATTTTATATTTATCTTCAAGGATCTTCTATCTACGACAATATTTACACTTCATATAAGTATTGACATTTAATGACACTTGTGCAGCCCAAAAGTATAATTTGCTGTCTTGTAAATATTGCAATGTCTGTCTGTATATTATAATTGAATGAAATACACAACTGAACCAATTGTTCATTAAATATGTGTTCACATCAGAAACTTAAACGAAACGAAAATGTATTTTCTTAAAAATATAAAGTTTTCATATGCAAAACGAGACAAACTCCTTCTCTCAGGCAGAAAGAAAATAAATATAAGCAAAGAACAAACACAATGTACTTATGTACTAGAAGGAATATAAAGTGGACGACTTTTTAAGTCTTAAGCGTGATTAGAAGAATTATATTTTTCTTTCTTTGCCACATGAGAAACACACATGGGCATTTGGATTATCCTGTGTTTGTTTACAAAACTGCTTCTGATACGATGGCTAAAATGGAAGTTGCAGATTAATCTGTACCATTCTCTGAATATAAAGCTTATTACAAGGCATTTGAGCCTTCTGCCATCGAAATCAAATGTGGAACACTTTTATCTGTCATTCCTAAAAGTGTACATTTCTTTCACAAAATATAATTTTTATTCTTTTATTTGAAACTGAAATAAAAATCAAGATTTTCCGGTTTCTATTTTTTTAATTATATTATTTCCGTTTTTTTATATTTGCAACTTAACTACGCGAAAAATTTTTTCAAGCAACACTTCCATGCACACGTTCACGTGTACTCGTACACAAGGCATATACATAATATATTATTAAATATCACGCATACGTCATGGAATGTAGAATATGTAGTCGGTCATATTCTTTAAATTGAATCAAAAGAAATTTCTCCATTTTAAAACGAACTCTTATATTTTGTGTTCAATAACAAGAGATCACAAAATTTTACTGCTTGCAAAACCGAGCACAAAAAAACTGGCCAAAATAAATCGAATGTGTTAATAAACAATTGAATAAATAAATATTAATATTTGAAAATTTTAGTCTTCGTTATTAACTTTAACTAAATTACACATGCTATGATATATGGAAGTTAAAGAATATAAGTAAAAATAGTTCTGTTGAAGTATAAAGAAAAATTACTTGGATGAATGAAAATAATTTTGTGTCATAATTGTGTAGTCATAATAACCAAAATCTCTTCTAAGCAAAGAAAAAGAAGTATAGACACTCGGTTTGTTTGATAAATACTGATATATGGAATAAATTATTTTAAAGGCAATATACTTAAAAATCCCAAAATATTAACAACATATATTTTTATATGGCGATTACAAACTCTTCAATTTCGAGGGTCAGAACTGTTTACAAAAATGTATATGTCAAAATGCAGCATTTTAATTAAAAAAAATTAAGTAAACAAAGTAGCATGAAACAAATATAAAGAGATACAATTTTTTAAGGCTCAAATTAATTTACAAGTATTATTTTGAAATTCTTTGCAATCGTTTGATTGCCAGCTCATCATATATTTTTGCAAGTCATACAAATCAAAAACTTCTTGAATACCAAGTCGGACTTAATAGAAATATGTAAGTGCTTCGGGCATTTTGTCACTAATCATACAAATTGCCCCAAAATTAATTTTATACTCATATTTTCTTATTTAGTTTAGCATCATTTATTCTATTCACTTTTGAACCTTAAAATTTTCTAGAACTTTATTACTAATGTTACCAATTTTTCGTTATCGGAAACGTTGCGTTTAAAAGAACATGGCTGAGTATGTTTGATATTGGGCCGGAAATAGAAATGCGAGACATACGAAAAAAACTTAAAGCTTTTCAGTCGTAGAAAATTTGTTTACCTCCTCTTTACATTTTTTGTTAAAACCGTATGGTTTTGGTTTTTAACCAACTCTTATATACAAGGGTTTTTTCATAAATATTTTCATTCAATAAAAAATAGTTTTGATTCACATAATCAATAAATATTTTCATTAAAACAAAATAATTTTTCAAGTATATATGAAATCACGTAACCACAATTATTTATAAATTGCCACCTTCTAGCCTGGTAATTGTAAAAAGTTTAAACAACAATGCAACACATACATGCATGCATTCGATTAAACACATACGAAAAATGTCCTTTTAATATGTTTTTATAAATTTTACAATAAACAAAGATTAATTGAATTTACCAGTGGAAATATGTGGAATATTTGGTGTTTATTTTAAATAATGAAATAACGATATGACATACAATAGTGAGCTGCTCAACAGTGGACGTCACACTATTAAAAGCAAGCAAATAAATTTTAGCAGGAACATTTTAAAAAATAAGGAAAAAATGTTCCATCAGCCGGTTATTCATATTTTACAAAAGCAGGCATGTAAAGAATCACGAGTGGTGATATATTGCACGCTCATTATAATTGGTCTTGGAAATCTAATAAATATTAAACGGTTGCTTTCTGCAAATTGTGATCTTGCCACTATACAATTATTTTAGGTATTAGAAGTTGGACATGAAATCCTTTAATTATAATGATTTGAGCAGCTGAAGACTGTAAAGATCTGTCAGAAAATGCCATCACAGGTTTTTTATGTTTCGTCATCTTCGGAGCTTCTTCTTGTATTTGCAAATATTGTATCGTGTTTTTTTTAATATCGTATTGGACGTTTGATTATTCATTGCGTTACACAAAAAACAAACATTTTATTGTTATTTGTAGTTGATACGAGTATAAATTTTACAGTCATTATTATTATAATTTATTGTTCCTTGCAACAATCTTGAGCTTGAGGTAAAATTTATAAATAAAATTAATTTGATAAAATGCAATATCTTGATGAGCTTTGGGTATTTCCTTCGAAAAAAACGTTAAAACTGGTTTATAATTATAAATAAATTATTTAAATTTAAACTATATATGTGAGCTTAAGGAAGATATTAAATTTCAATATTTTAATTTAAAACTAAAAGTTTATGTACATAACCTTTAACTGAGGAAAGGACCAAATGGCATCCAATAGCTATTTTTTTAACAATTAAATTAAATTTAATAATTTCATTGCTATTTTTAATAAATAAAACAATGCTCTTAAATGAAGGCGCACTCAGTCAAAATTGATGAGGTCGGAATGACGATCATCATAAAAAAATTATGTACCAAAAATTATGTCCAACGATGGGGCCACTGTTATTTTGATGAAACTCAACAAAGTTACAGTTGGACCAAAATATCAGCCACTTTTGCTAGAAATTAAATAGGTATTAGCAAGTTTTTTTCTGTTAATATATTTACAAATATTTTGACATACTCGTATATTTATTTTCAATATTTTATTTTAGCTTTTATTATTCTCAATGAAATTTCAAAGCTCACAATGTTCAAGTTCATTTAAAATCAAAAAATTCGATTCCATTGTCGTTCTCCTAAAATTGACATTTGAAGTTTGTTAGTGTGTTTTATCACAAAAAGTTTCCTTAGAAAAGCATTAAATTTTAAAGAAAAACAACATTTTCAATTTCACTCGAAGCATTTATCAGCTTGAAACTACATTCGTAATATTCATTGTATACAAATACAAAAAAAAAAACCAACAAGAAGTAAATTATTCTCGTGTCCTATAAAAGTTTTGCAAATTTGATGCCAGAAGGAAACTTTCATTGACGTTGACACGAGAGTAAAATCAATAAAAATTTATAAAAATACAATGTTAAATTAAACGATTGGGGTTTTGCTATTAGATCTCTGTCTTTAACTAGAAATAAGATTCATTAGATGTAATTCTAAACTTGAGGAAGGTTTGATTAAATCCAGTAAAAATCAGGAAATGTGTATAAATGCGTACTTTTATTAAGAATGATATTTCCTCTTTTATATTATTTTCCCTTTAGCTTAATTTAATATGCTTTTAAATCCATGCTCAGTTGCAAGGTGATGATATCCTTCATTTTAATTTATTTATAATGATGATATTGTTTTAAACACTCTTAATTATTTCAATTTAACCACAGTTAAGCCGCTTAAAGCCTTAGTAATGTCGCCCTGCTGTCTGGCATATGTTGCATGCAAAACTCGTCTAACCATTCAAACATATTGATACACACAAAAGTAGCGAAATAAGTACGTTAGTCTCGTCTAGCGTTTACATCGTGGTATATTTTACAGCTGTAGCGTACGGTTTATGTTATGGACACTTAAGTCCATTAGCCAGCGCCAAAGATTAGTGAACGTGTGACGTCTGCTACTGATGTGGAGGTATTAAATTATATAACTTAAGTAGTAGCAAACAATTCAAAAGAAATTACTTAAACGGAATTCTTGTTATAAATTCAAGCAAACAAATAAATTGGATTTGAAATGTAAACAAATTTATTATAAAATATTTGAATTAGTTAATATTTTTACATTGCAGTAGTTAAAAAAAAGTTCAGACATCCCAGAATGATTTGGAACTACAAAAGATTAACCTTAGCCATGCCCTCAAACGTACTTCGATGAATATGGAGGAGTCTGGAGACGAACATTTCGTAACTCTCTCTCCCTCTCTCACTCCCGCTGTAAGAATCTAAAGTACTGATAACGTAAAATGTATCAAATTAATACGTTTTCAATTAAAATATTTATTTGTTAGATTTCATTTCCATTGTTTTTTTAATGTATAATACACGTGCAAAGAGTTCCAGATTTTACATTTTTCTTCTCAAAAATTTATCTTAATTAAGGAAATTATTTACATACAATATAAATTTTTCCTGGCCACAATTACAAAATATTTTACTTTCTCTATTTGAACTAATACGAGTATAAGTTTTTAATTACTTTCGAGATTTACTGTGTGTAACTTATAATTTGCAGCTAATTATGCCGATTTTATTGAAACCCAAATAAAAAAGGTTTCATATCCAATGCAGATAGCAACAACAGCAGCTTCTGGCTGCCACGTATTTAAGAGTATTTATAAATAATTTCCCAATTGTCTTATAGGCCTTTTGCAGTCAGTTTAGTTTTGACAAACTAACTACCAATAATATCGGCAAAAAATATAATAAAAATTTTTATAAAAAATTTCTCTTCAAGTGTTCACATGTACAAGTGGGGTACAATTGCATTACAATTTCGGAAACTTCTGTATGTAAAAATAAGTATGTGTGTGTGTGTGTGTATTTGTAAATGAAATTTGATGCGTAGAGTTCAGAAAAGAAATGAGCAGCAATACTTCACTGAATTTTCAAAGAAACATTTATTATATTGTTCAATTAATTACAAACCTTAAGTTCTTATTAAGCTGATTTCTTAACATTTCAGGACAAATTTTTTTTATATAAAAAATATATTTTGTCTTCTTATAAAATTGTCTTACAATTTTAACGTGATTTTGAATCTAAATTTTTAATTTGAAGTCTCGATTTGATATAAATTTTCGAAGGTGTATTGAAAGTATGAGTTTCAGAAGCATTGATTTCACCTTGTAAAAGCCTGTCCACAAGTTGTTAATAATAATAATTTCAGAACAGTGGGTTTCACATTAAATTTTACTAAATATTTAGATTTATAAATTTTTTTTTTTGCTTTTTTACTTTTTAAGAAGAAAATTCAGCAATTGTAAATTGGCTTTAAGAATTCATTGACATGGTGTGATATGATATTGAATAACAAGATAATATTTATCAAATTTGTTATTCGAGATATTCTCCAAAATAACCATTTTAATATGTTATTGTTTGTTGTTGGCTTAGCTAGGTATATGCCTGCATTTCATTGGCGCTAACCAAATCATCAGTACCCTTTTAGCCAAATCATGATTGAAAGCATTCAAAGCTCGTATACTTATGCAAACAATTACAAATATATATGAGAATTCTATCAGAACTCTATCATATTTTACTATTTGTAATCAACAAAAACAAAAGTATAAATAGCTATAGAAGCTTTTGTACAATCACAACACAACAAACAATTATAATTGACTTGCGTCCTTTTGTTTTTTCTTTTTACGCCTTTATACAATTAATCGCCCGTTGGGTGATAATGAAAGTATCTATAAGGCAATGAAAAAACAAAATTTATAATAACAATATTTATCAAATTTGTTATTCGAGATATTCTCCAAAATAACCATTTTAATATGTTATTGTTTGTTGTTGGCTTAGCTAGGTATATGCCTGCATTTCATTGGCGCTAACCAAATCATCAGTACCCTTTTAGCCAAATCATGATTGAAAGCATTCAAAGCTCGTATACTTATGCAAACAATTACAAATATATATGAGAATTCTATCAGAACTCTATCATATTTTACTATTTGTAATCAACAAAAACAAAAGTATAAATAGCTATAGAAGCTTTTGTACAATCACAACACAACAAACAATTATAATTGACTTGCGTCCTTTTGTTTTTTCTTTTTACGCCTTTATACAATTAATCGCCCGTTGGGTGATAATTGATAAATATTGTTATTATAAATTTTGTTTTTTCATTGCCTTATAGATACTTTCATTATCACCCAACGGGCGATTAATTAAAAAAAATAAGCCCCGAGATTTTGTAATGAAAACAATCACAATGCATTGGGGTGATTCGTCCTATTTGATGCGACCGCAGCTTAATATGTAAATACTTCTTTCCAAGACTCTATAAGAAATACACTTTATTCATCAAAACTAAATTTTGTTTCAATAACTGAATAAATACAAAATTACACTTTCACTATTTGTAATGGGAATGCAATAAATAAAACCATATAAAGTTTTATTACTCGTTTATCATGTGCGATGCCAAGTTGATCAAGATTGAAATGACTGTTGCAAAAATGAAATTCTTCATTTCAATAAATCAATTTAAATTAAGTTCGATAATATATTTATAATATGAGAAATAATTGGCTTATTTTAAGGTTGAATGGACACAGATTTTACAAACGGTTTCGCACAATTGTACTTCCCTTAAGCAATCCAATCGAATATTTAATAAAATCGATGTTGAACAATCTCAAACAGAAAATATATACTGGAAATATTTAAACGTACTCAATACGCTTTCTCCATTTCATTCATTCATGAAATAATGAAATTTCCAGTACAAATGCTGTCTTGCATTCAATTAAACACTTAACAATACAGACGACACAATACGTGCATACGCCTCTTTGAGCTTTATATTGTTTTAATGCCACAAAAGCTTAATAACTTTAAGTTTAATAAGTTAAACATTAATAACATTATTGAAATGAAAAAATGATTTTTTATACACTCGACAATTTCAGTGGATAAGAGCCAAACTGGAAATACAAAAGAAACATCATGCCACATTCATTAACAATCATAAACCTGCGGTATAGAATTGGTGAAAATTCGTAAGAATTAAAAATGGTGATTTCAACTTAAAAGGATTTTGAAAATGTATATAATACTAATAAATTTATTTTATTTGTATTCAATTCAGGTTTATACTCTTTCTTAAAAAATCATGTCGCACCTTTAATGCAACATAGTCAAATCTCAAAAAATACAAAAAAATTAAATCACAAAAATTGGTTTGAAAATCATTCAACTTTCATTTGGGTTTATGGACTTATTAAATTCTAATTAAATTCTAAATAAATTATACAAATGGAACATTTTGCTGATGATTTTGAATTTGTTAAACTTATCATACTTATGTACCAATTCCGCTGAAGTTTAATATTATTAAAACTACTTTAAAATTATCATTTATCTTTCAAATATGAAACTGGATGGGTTCTGATCTTTCCAGCAAATCAAACTTCTGAGTGATTTTTATATAATTATTTTTGACACATCGACCTTCTGAAAAGTGGAAATTGCACTCAAATTTCCAGATCAAAAAATAAGTAGATCCAATAAGTAACATCTTATGGTATAAGTCCACAAAGTGAACTGAGTGAAGCCTCAATGTTGACATACATAGAGACAGTTTTTCATGTTCGCATCTGCTGCGGCACCTTAAATTTTGTTTAAAGTATTTCATCAACAGCACAAACATGGGCTTTTGAACTATAAAATTTCATAGCCTTTTTCATGCGATTTTAATCATAAGTTTTTTCTAGAGCACCTCTACTTTAACATTTAAAAATAAAGTAAAAAATTCAGCTTTTTATTAGTCAAAAATATGGTAGTGTTAAGAATGTTGAGAATTTTCGCATAATTTTGTATATGAATTGAAAATGTATACATCGTAATCAATATGCAACTTGTCCCAGTATGCGTGTTATATTTTTCTGTATTTGTTCTAATAAAATAACCACTAATTAGCAATATTTAACAGCAGTCATTTATATGAATTGGCTTTCAGACACACTTATCAAATGCTTTAATAATGATGACAAAATAATGTTCCTTGAAAAACTTATTCATGCCCATGCATATGACAATGTACCCAAAAAGTAAAAGAAATACAAATACTCGTACAAATACTCGTAAATGTGATTGACATTAAACAAAAAAAGAACAAAATGAAAACGTCATCTTCTTCCCTCTGCTTGACTTTGATTTTTGTTTTTTTCTTACAGAATATAAATAAAGAATAAACTGTTTGCCTTCCGGATATGAATTTTGATTTTTCTTTTATAACAAACAATTCATTGTCAAACGATCTTTAATGTAGGAAATGAAATTCATATCATATGCCAAAACGCAATAGAACAATAAAGGGGACAGTGACTCAAATCAATGAATTCAAGAAATTTATAAACTACTAATCAAGTATTTAGTTCACAAGCATTCGATTGTTGCTACGCAGCTTTTGAACTGTAGGTGTAGTCAGGAACCTGTACTCTCCACATGTATTTGATCCCTTTAGGAATGCTTTTCATCATCGTTTTATGCAAAATCCGTGGTAGCTAATTAACAATAAATTTCCCGAGATGGCTATTGTTCAATTACCTATTTTCGGTCAAATTCTGCTTCCTTAGGATATTTTTTGTTAAAGAACTTTAAAAATGAATTGAATATTTCTTGGCTATTGTCATCATTCAATAGTGTTTTGAAATTATATTTCTATCATTGTATTATTTTAACACTTTTGACTTGCTATAACTAAATATAATGTAGAATTCTTTTAAAAGAAGCAATTTCACGTTTAGTTTTTCGTTCTTTATGAACGTTAAATGTGACCACGATAACTCTATGCCCTCTCAGAAAGAAGACAAATATAGATGAAGGCATAACATTTTTATATTTTTAAGACTTGGCAATAACATAAAATGTACTTGTTGTTTACTATTTTGCCAGAACAACAACTTATATTTATGTCAAAGTCATAAATACTCACATTTTATCTCATCTACGTTTTTATTATTTTCAGTTTTGATCGAAAACTTAGCAACTGCTTTTGTAAGACCTTCACAAAGAAATAAATACAAAAATTCATGCAACTCTATCCTTGTTCTTGTAAATAAACACCCAAATAACTTTGAATTTGATAAAATCAGCCAAGTAGGAAATTTACACCTAAGAGGACATTGACCACATGATGTTTTCTTATACTGTGTTTTCTTCTCCTGCCACATAGAATTAAAATTTTAAATTTATTATTGTTGAAACAGTTTTGATTTATTTATTTTCAAGCATGATCCCTGCAGCCCCAGACGTGGTTGTCTGGGACTGCAGACCAAAGTCAGTTTATTCGACTACCATGTACTAAATATAGATCCTGCATTTGTACGTTTATAGACTCATATACTCGTATATACTTTATATATACATTGCATATAATTTACATGCAGACAACTAATTAATCCAAGTTGCGATATTAATTATAAAGTAGATAATTAATATCTCAAAATGTGATATGACAGACAGCCCTGATCCCAATTTCCATTTGGGATCTCCACTCAATTTTGGAATTTTGCCAAGATACAAAGTGACTCACAATGAATTTGCATCAAGAGGCGCAAAGGTAAACGTGTGATTGTGCACAAGTTTGCACATCGATATGATCCCTTTAGGAGAATTTTCTTATTTTTCAATTCTTATCCAACTGAGAAGGATTTCGTAGTTGCTGTGTATTTTATTTCTAAGATTATAAATTCTTAAACCTAAAAATGTTTGTTTTTAGTTTATGCTTCTCTTTCTTGTATCATGCAAATGTTTATATGAATATTTGTTTTTTTTCATCTTAAATGGAACATATTTGTGAGTCATTTCTATTGGCAGGAAAGGACTTTAAAGGTCTTTTTTATTTTATTTATTTTATTTCTGTGAAAAGTTAATGATCATTTGAAGGATTTTATGAGACATGAATTCTGAATTTTGCAATAATCATCATGAAATTTATATAGAAATCGCTATTTCCTTTTACTATTATTTAATTAGCTTTAATTTGAAGGATTTATTATTTGTGACCAACTGAGTTTAATTGAAAAATCCTAATTATTGCATCATTCTGCACCGATTTTGCATATAAGTGGAAAAGAGTGGCTTCATAAAATGGACTAGTGCTTTATGCAACTGATGACGAAATCTAAACGATAAAATTTGTATTTAACATCTACATTATTTCAACATATTGTAAATGATTTTTTTAAGAAATTGTGTATGCCTTCCCATTTACACTAGGACTGTTCTCATATGTAGTAAAACAATAATCATAATTTAAAAAAATATATATATACAGAAATGGTTCGAATTTTTTCTACTTCTGAATCATAAATCAAACATTTTCATGACTTATTGGAAGAACCACCACCATAATTTCCTGTATGATTATGATTAAATATTTTTGGTTCAAAATGGTAATGCACCAGTGACAGCACTTCATTGGATTTGGCATACGTTGTAGATTATTTTTGTTAGAAGGGATAAAGCAAGAAATTGCTCGTATATAATAAAACCTCATTACCCTCTCGATTACAGAGTAAATCTTTTTCAAATAAAATGTAATTATGTTTACTCCTTCGTGAACTAGTGCCTAGTATAATAGACTAGTAGTCCAAAGGTCACAGGTTCGATTCCTGCTGAAGACTCTGTGTTTCTAAGGACAAGTTTGGCAGTTTTTATTTGTTATCCTTTAAAAAAATCAATATATGAATATATACATATTAATAGTCGACATTCGCTAGACACTCTGTTCTTCTATTTGCAAAATTAAAGGAATATTATGTTTTAATCTCAACATTAAAGTGTATTACAATTGAAGTTTTTTAAATAATGTAATCCAAAATCTTCACAACTTTATTTACGTCGTACTAAAACTTGCCAGAGAGTATTTGCGAGCATTAAAGTTATACGGGGGAAGTATTAGTTTGTCCTCCTTATCATTACCTTGATTATTTAATTCAAGCCACACACACGAAAGCCCACACATGGAGACACATACAATACATGTGATAGAACTCCAAAATAAGGACTCTATGTATAAGTAATTTTAAAGCAGAAGTTTTACAGTGAAAGCTTCCTGAGACATAAAAGTTTAAGAGGTACACACACTATTGTTAAGTTTTGGCGATTAAAAAATTATTTCACACTTTTCCTTGTGAAACATCAAATATATTCTCGATTATTGTTGGCATTGTACCATTTACTCCTGTCATCTGCACAATATTCTCCCAATATTACTGGAAACATTTTTTTTTTTTTTTTTTTTTTTTTGTTGTATTCCATATCCTTTTAAATTATCCACCATTATTTTCTTATCTATTGTTTCGAAAATTCTCTTTTTTTTGGGAAATTATATTTGATTTTTTAATTAAATTTGCAAAGAATTATTTGTGAATTTAAAAAATTAAACAATTTTGTTATAAGTGCCATAACTTAAGTATTATATAAAATCAATAACCATTAGACTTCAAAAAGCTAGAATAAATATTGATTTCTTCCATCGTTACAAATTGATTTTCACGCAGACGGTTCTTGATTTTCTTCACGATAGAAGCCATTAGACCGGCCTGCAGCTACAAAATCTTTCAGACCTTCAGAAAATAGATTATGGGCTCAAACAATTTGAGATATTTTCCAAATTTTAATAATTTATAATGGAATATGAACCTAATCTGTGCAATATTACTTCTTTTGGAGTATAATCCACAACAATAAAAATACACATGTAAGTTTATGTAATTTTTTTTTTTTTTTTTAATTTTTCCATTGCGAAAATTTTTATTGAAATTTTTTAGACTTTACAGATGTAAATCACTTTTAATTGAAACATAATCATATGAAATGCTTCATATTTATGTCATTTATCACCGTCATAATCAGCAACAGTATCCAAAAGCAACATAATCAAATGGACGTCAAACATCGTCATCAATTAGAGTAATTAATTTGATTTTTTAGCGAGAGTAAAACAACGAAACATTCATTTGCAGTGATGAAATGTGATAGAAATCGACAGGTAAACAAAAGCGAGTAAAAATGCCAGACAAAGGATACGAATCTGACCACATGCAAACAAAAAAGGGAATTGTTGTGAATAAAACTTTCATTAATAAACATGTACCGGGAACTTTTTATTTGCACGAGTATATAAAGGGAAATGCGAATTAAATTAAATTGCTGTAATTTGAACAGAGATCCTATTGACAGAAATACAGAAGATGTGTTACAAATATATTACGAAGGTCCTTGTTTGAGAAATTCAAGCTTCTGCTTTAGAAATACAATATTTTTATTTGCATTTCCATTAATATATCCTTCTGTTTGTAATTCATTTTGATAAACATCCTTCATTTTTCATTTATTTTCCTTGGATATGCCTTTTACTCCATAATTATCTTATTTTTGTCTTCATTAAACAAATATATATTTATGTATATATAAATTGCCTTGAAGGAAAATGGTCATAATATTTATATACAAAAACATCCTAGTTTATTGATTGCTTTACTTACATTTAAGTGAAACTTATGCAACCACTCAATTCAATGCAATCAACCATAAAAGTTCTATTATTTTAAGAACTTTTGCTTCTAATAGCGTTTGGCCATCAATATATCTTTGACTTTTTTTACTTATTTTGACTGGCGGCATAATCAGTAACGATAACCACCACAGTCAAGCAGACAAATTGACGGTCAGGAGCAAACAGTCAGGATATTCAATGAAATTTTATATGTGACTTTAGGAATTTCGCTCGTAAATCAAAAAATAATGATGACGAATTGTGTACATTGCAATGCAATTTCTAAGTCATTACATTGAGAATGGAAATATTGGAAGTAAAATGATGAAAATGTAAGAAAACTGAAGCAAAAAAATGCTGAGAAGGTTTAATAAAAAGCAAAAACAGGAGGAGAAGGAAGTGCAATATTTTATTTCATTTGTATTCTATGCTAAACCATAAAAAAGAAAGTTGTAATTAAATAAAATTTTGAGGAAGACCAATTACATATTTTTATAATCATTATAGCCAAGTCTTAGTGGCTATCGGTGGTTCCACTGATGTCACATTGGTCACCAGTAGTGGTTGAACTACCCCTTAATTCTTGAAAAACTTGTATTATAAATAAGACAGTTCGTATGTTTGGATGTTTAAGACATCACCAAGCAAAAGCGACTGAACGGATATAAATGAAACTTGGCACACTGACAGCCTGAATTAGTACACAGGCTACGGTTTTTAATGGTAGGGGACTTGGTTTAATCCATTACGCACTAGTACCACAACTTATATAATTAAAAATCATGCATATAAGGATTTTAAAAATTTGGCACACAACTAATATTTATTCCATTTGATAGTATTTATCTTCACAAAGGCTTGATGTTACCCATTTTGGATAATACGATAATTCCAAGAAATATTATTACTTTTTGTTAATAAGAATATTTTTCTATAGGAACAGCGGCAGATAAAATAAAAACATGGTCAACATGATAAAAGGCACAAAGGATGCACTTTGCGTATTTAACTTTTCAATTTCTACTTTTTTCGTATTTACAAAAAATTATTGGCTGTGAAGAGTGGTTGTGTGAAAGGACAGAGTCCATACCAAAATATAAATGGGTTCGGCTGATCAAAAACATATATATTAATTGACGATAGTACCACATACATCGTAGAATTATAAAACACAAAGAACAAAAGTTAGAGCTTAAAGTTAGTGTGTCTGTTGTGTTGACGAGATTCAGTAATGGAACAAGGATAATATCGAAGAGCTTAAGAATTATCCTAAGGAACTTGACATTATGAGGCTGAAATTTGCCCTAAAGCTGCCATTTGCAATGCCCATTAATAAGTCCTCGTTGTCAGAAATTCAATTGGGAACATTATTCAACTGTTATTTTAAATATTCTCTGACTGCGAACAAAGTCGGTGCTAGATGCTAGTTTTTTTGTAAATTTGTATAACGCTTTACCCCAAAAGGTGTTCAGATCTTTTGCGGAAAGTATCAGCAATGAAAGTTAGAAATTTAAGTGCTGTATGTATATAGTAATTTGTTGCTCACATTTGGATTGATTCCAGACCAGAGTGTTTGGCTACTGAAAATTTACCATAGAAAGTAACCTGGATAATTTCTACCATAAGATTGTATTTATTCTATGACTTCCATGAAATTTTTTTCATGAAACTACTTTAAATTTTTATACAACGTTTTAAATCTTACATTATCGCATGTCGTGTTGGCAAATGAAAGAACGAATTAATCGAGTAGATCATTCTCTAACATTTACAAATTAGACAGATAAAAATAGATTTTCGCCATACTTGAAATAAGGCGGTTGTGTTTTGATCTATTAAGAAAAAATATTTTACAATGAGAAAAAATTTGAAAATGCATCATTATATTGGTTTAAATGACATGTCAGTATTTATTTATTTATTTTTTTTTTTTAGTTTATCAATAACGCATTTTACTTTTAACACCGAATCCTTATGACCAAATTATATAAACATACGCGACCAATATCGTGTGTAAACAAGTCTTTTATACAGAGTGTCTTGATGTCCAACAAAACATGTCTTCATAAAGACTTAAAAGCAGGCCCTAGGCCTAGAATTTGTCAAACAACTTGTTCACATAAAATTCATTTGTTATATTAACAACAACACCATTATAAATTTGAAAAAAAAAATAATTTCTAAATGCGTTTTTCTCTTAGAAACTCTTTTCTTATATTCAATTGACCAAATTAATATTCTTTGAGTCTTGAAAAGCTATTTTTAATTATAATAAGAAATCTAAAATTAATTAAAACAAAAATTTAATTTCCTCTCTAACACAATTGAAACATTTTTCCATCACTATCGACGAAGGCGAACGCAACGAGAGCAAAAGTTTTTAATGGCTGTTTTTCTGATGCCATAGAAATTGAAATGGCTACAAACTCTAATGCATCCAGTTTGCATTAGTTGCACTTGCATACAAATAACACCAAAAATTAAAACCAACTCAGCTCCACCAAACCATAAAAGAAATATCAAAAACGTTTCAAAAACTAAAATTCGCAGGAATGCGTCTGTTTATGGGCAACAAAATATGAAAATGCAACGTCTACGATGGTTTTTCTTAAAATTGCTCTGCACAATTTGTCGGTGGGTAAGAAGTGCAAATAAACATTTAATGAGAAGAAATTGTATTTTAATCACATAAATATTTTTTTTATTTAAAAACAGTACAAAAAACTAAAAAACGGATAAGAAAGATGGAATTTTCTATGAAAGAAGAAGTCACTCACTGTTCTATTAAAGAAATTGTGATCTGAAGCGGACCAATTAAATACAAACATAATTAAATATTTGTTTTATATTCAAATTAATAAGAAATAAAAATGACTTTTTAAAAAATAACTTTGAACATTTGGCTAGAAGTCATTACATAATACCATACAATTTTCTAACCCTCATTTTAAAACCTGCATGAAAATATTCCTTCAAAAGAGTGTGTCTGTTTACTTACCCTTTTTGAAATTTAAAATTTTGGACGTCAGCTCCTTTTTTGTCTTCAGCAAGCCTTCATTGTGTAAAAGTATTTTCCTGTTCAATTTAAATGTCAGCCAAGTGTCAATTAGTATTAATTCGGGTCATTTTGAACATGAATTTTGCTGGAGCAAAGTGGTGGCTGCTGCTCAGCCTGGCTGCCTGACATACTGTCTGCATATCATCTTGGATTGTAATTTATTTGGCATATTTAAGCCAACAACGACTGTGAAGGCTACTAAATCTTGGAAAGTCAATCAGTTCAATGACCAGTGCTCTAAGAGAAACTTAAAAGTGAAATCAAATAGATATAAAAAGAAAAAGGTATAAAATTATCTAATGAATACTTTTTATTGCTTTCTATTGCTGGTAGTAATAAATATGACTTACTCTTAATTAAAGGGTTATTTAACAAAATCAATAAAAAAAACAAGTTGTTAGAAAGTAAATACATAAATAACAAACTTAAACCTTTAAAGCCCCTAGACAGTTCATTGCAGCAAATAAATACTTTGGCTATAAAAATAATCATTAAGAGGACGTTTTAGAAAAAAAATTTTATCACAAATTTCGCCCATAAAATTTTTCAGTTTATTTGATGTTTTAAAGTATAAAAAAAACTAAATTATTAGCAACGCACTTTTAAGACCAGCTAAAAGAGATTGAAAGAAATTTTAAAAGGATTTTTTTCTGTGGTTTTTTTTTTAAGTCGAAGTGGCAGTCCGGCCAATTCTGGCACTCGCTCTTACCAATCACTATGGACTTTCACTCAACCCTTTTTAGACAGATCCTTTTCTCTATTTAAACCTGCAATAACAGCTGCTGAAGTTATTTGCTATAAAAAATTTTAATAGAAGGAAATGGAAATGCACATATACATACTCACAAATATGTATGTATATCCTACTAAATTTATAAATATGAAACCTTGAATCCTGAAAACTATAAAATGCTGGACAAAATATAGTAGTCAAGTGTTTTTATACTGTAAAATACTTTTTGTATTAATTGCCCTTATTATAATTGTCGACGTCGATGTCATATCAAGTCGACATCAATATATTGGCAATTGTGGAATCTTTATCGAGAACTATGCCTTATAAAGTTACAATGGGCCCTCAATATTAGTTAATTATTGCCTACAACGAGTTCAGAACGGCTGTCTTTTTTTACTATCGACTTGATGTGACGTCGACGCGACAATCATAATAAGAGGGAATAAACACAATTTTGAGACAATATTAACGTTTTTAAGAATTTTGCTTAAATTTTCAATCATTTAAATTCAGGTGCTTATGCATCGAAGCTATCAAAAATCGAAAGGGTCTATTTGATTTTAATCTGCCAAGAATTTGTGTCACCCAGTGGCTCCAAGGGATACGCTTATATCACAAAAAAGGATATCATAAAGGAGAATATACTTGATGAGCGGCTAAAGGCGATCACTTATTATCCCAAAGAGTTTGCCATTTTCAAGATGCTGTGCTTTCCGATAAATTTTTCATTTATGAGCACTACAAATAGCTGCAACTTAATTGGGAACTCCTCGCTTCTTATATGATCATTCTTATGTCGGTAGCTGAAGAGTGTAGGGCGCCAACAGCTTAAACGTTCTTGTGAAAAACAATCAATCATTCAACGTTCTCTATAGAAGCGTAAAATTTAAATATTTATGTTAGAACACAACAAAATAATACATTCGGAATTTGTTTATCCAATTATAATTTAGTATTTTATTCGCTTTTATTTATAGATTTCTCTACGTGTAGATTTGTTTAAGTTTTATTTACAATTATTTGCAAAAGTTCTATAATCTGTGTTAATGTCCAATATTTCGATACCCTTTAAATATATGTATTCTTCAAAGAGAAATGTTTAATTGTTATGACCTTTTTTGTAGTTATTTATAGTCAAATATTTTCTTTTCTGAAGAGATCCAAAGAATGCTAATGTAGATATAAACCATTAAAACAATTTTATAAACTTTTATATGTAAGTTGACCTCGAGCATCAAATATAATTTTATCAACAAATCAAGTGTCAATTATTAAATAAATTTAACACACAATTATTAATTATAAAAATATCGTATACAAACCAGAAAACTTATGTCTGCCAGGACAAGTCCTATTAGAAAAGCTGTTTAGTCATTGCCACATCGCTTGGTATTAAATACTTCATGTAATGTGTGTTTTTCCACTTACATGTATTAGCACTTTGATTTCTCCCTCCCCAAGTTGGAGATTAAGCTGGAAATAATTTTAAATAGATGAAAAATATCTAAAGAGTCACAACGTCTGAAGTGTTTTCCACGAAAAGAATGAGCGAATTTCCTGCTTAACTTTTATTTACACAAAAGGCTATTTAAAACGATTTCCAAGCAGAGTCCTGGTAAATGCAAAAAAGGGTAGCAAAAAACAAAGAAACTTTTAGCGTTAGATATTGAAATTTGTTTTCAAGAGCAAAGTTGCTTAAAATCAAAGTTAAATTTATCTTAAATTTATCAAATCGTTTAAATTTTATTCGATATTATTTTACAATTTTTAAATCATTTTTATGGCCGCATATTAGTGATTCTGCCAGAATTTATTATATTTAAAAAGGAAAAGAGAAGTTGTGTGAATTGAATATTTGTTATTTGAAAACTTTTCCTTTTTTATTTAATTTAAAATTCGATTTCGTTAAAGGACCCTCACTAAAATTATATTTTAGGCCAATACATTGTTGTCATATTCGTATTTATATTTTACTAAAAGCACTTTATTTTGCAGCGATAATATTGACCCAACTTGAATTTTGTATTTATTTTTGTTTTTATTTAAACACGAGGTCTGCTGCTTTCAAGACATAAAAGTTTGAAAAATGTAAACATTTTGAAAAGGAAACCATCTTTATGCTCCATTTAATGGTTTTATTTTCAACTGGTTCTTCTTCCTCTATCCTTGCAAGTAAAAATATTAATGGAGAGTATTTCTTGTTTGCTAAAGAACAACATTAAACGACCTTTAATTTATAATTTCATCAGAGTCAAACAGAGAGTTGTTGCCACTTAACCATGTTGTTATTTATTAAAGATAAATAAATAAAAGTCATTTTAATATTATATACAACTTCCGCTGTTTTAAGACAAATATTGTCTTGTTATTTTCTTTGAGCAAATAAATATTTCGCTCTTCTCCTGAATAATAAAATTGTTTTCACTTTTTTTCAACATATAAATTATTGTGAAGGTACAAGTTGGAGTATGTGTGTATTATTTTTCAATTAAGACCGAATTGCTTTTATAAGTTTTGTCATAAATATATATTTACCACACATGACAAAAATAACTTGTATGTATTCCATAGTTTCTTAAATTTGTTTGAAAAAAAGAACCAAAATTGAGCAAAATTTTAAGTTTTGAATTTCTAGATCGCCGAAATTTAAAGAAAACTTAGACGTACACTAAGTAGCCCATCAATTTGTAAATATATGATTTATATTTTATGAATAATAAATCGTAATATACAAAAAATACATCTGTCTGAATGAAAAATGGGAACAAAACACCGAGTTTGCCATTTTAATTTAACAAGATAAAAACTATAAATAAAAAAAAAGAATAATATTTAGCAAATTTTTACTCGGTTGCCAATATACACGTATATGTCATCATATGCCTGTATACCAGAAAACTGCACATTCATTTATAGGGTATTGCAGAAGTTGCATTTTTCTGATTCTCTAAAAGTAGAATATCAAAATAAGGATCAAAAGTTTCTTGACGCAAAACTTAAAACACTTAACACGTTCAAAATTCTGTTGCCTTAAATATTATTTCCGCAATTTTAAAGTCCAAGGTGCTGATTTTCTGTTCGATCTATAATTACGTGGTAATTAAAAGCAAAATAATCTGGACCTGGAAAAGTGCATGGAAAATATATTTCCGATTTAGTTTAACTTTTTTAATAAGTCTTCACTTTTAGATTTGAATACTTATATTTAGTTCATCTTACATTAAAGATAATATTTTAAAAAGAAAGCTGAAAAGTAATAGCGCTCTTCAGATGAGATATGATTTTTAAGATTCATTATGAAATTTGTATGCAATATAAAATTTCTTTATATTTTTTTTTTTTTTCATTTCAACAATTCAGCAAAGAACACAGTGATTTTAGGTGCAAAGGACGAACGTTTTTACATTCTCTCCTTATTGTATAAAAAGTGTAGTCTTAGTGCTTAACCTTTTAACTTATTTAAAAAATTAGGATTAGAGTGCCAGGCCAATCTTTAGAAAAGCTTTAATCAAAAATTTAGCTAAAAAATAAACTTTGTTCTTGGAAAACTCGAAAATAAATATACGAATGTACTTCAGTATATAAAATAATTTGATACTCGAAAATTTGTTGTAAGATCAAACCTATACATAATTTGTATTTGCATTAATTTTTTGAAAAGCTAAATTCACAGCTTGTGCTCAAAGTTTTTATTTAGAATAAAAACTGACAGAAGACAATGACCATACAAACGGGCATTGCATGGACGTCTCAGGCCAGGTTGTAGGTATAACGAGGAAAATTAAATTGGTAGCAGCTAGAAAGGAGCACAATTAATAAAGTCACACGCAGAGATTAAACCAAAGACCATTTTACAATGAGGAATGAAATTTAGGTCATTACATTGAATTGAAGCCATATAAAACACCTGTTAATGATTTTTTATCGGTGATTAATATTGATAAATATAAAAGTATTTCACTAATAGTTGAGGGGGTCTTCTCATATTTATCTAATACTTATATTGAAAAATTAAAATAGTTTTCTATTTAATTGTCTTTTCAGAAAAAAGTTGTGTGTATAATTGAAATTGTAATTTCTTTGATAAAAACTTGCCATCCGTTTTGTCTTTTCGCCAACTAAAAAACTGTCTTGATTAAGATTCAAAATTTATTTCTTAAAGGCATAGTGTTCTGAAAAGATTCTAATTAATAACGAACTAAGCATGAGCTTAGTGAGGAATACATTTATATTCTAGTAAATTTTGTGCATTTTTATAAAAAAGAAAAAGTATACGAGAATTTACATGGTTTGAAAGTTCTCTTCAAAGTTTTAATTTACGACTTGAAGTTACTTTCAAATCTGACTGACCTTCGTAGACTAGTAGGTAGTGTACTAGACTCGTAGTGCGAAGGTCCCAGGTTTGAATCCTGCCGCAGAACTCTGGCAGGTTGTGTCTAATAATTAAAGGGAGCGCACAACAAGCCTTCGCTGCCTCAAGTGTATGTCGTATGACATGGGCTATCATATTTTCAAAAAATTTTTTGTTTGATTATGAATCCTGAAGTATATTTTAAAGCTCAAGCCAGTAGCTGATTTCTGGTATGTATATTGATTTTATATCGAATGTATCGAAACGCTCTATATTCGAACGATTATTCGCACTGAATATTCGTTTAGTCGAGGAACCACTCTAGAATCATATATTTTAGCAACCTTAAGTCGGGTTTATCACTATTTACAACGAAAATTATGTAAATCATAAATCTATTCTTGTAACAAAAGCACAGAAAAAGATTATTTATTAAAATACTTATTTTGAGCAAAGAAAAAAATCACAACATTTTTCACAAGCATTTGTGTTTTAGAAGATACATAATAAATTACACTTCCATATGTATTTATAAATAACAAAATAATTGAACTTGTGCTTTCCTTGTTAAATAAATACCAGCAAAAAATAGAAAAATCTTAACAATTTTTCAAATTTAAACAAAATGCAATATTTGTGTATTATCCTTGAAACGTAAAATAAAAGCAAAGATGATATATAGAGAACAAAAGTCTATGCTAAAGCTAAATTTCCTTTTCTAACTTTTTAGATAAATAAAGTCTTCACATTTGTGCTCCATCAGTAGAGAATGAAAACTTTTCACACTTTCCTTTTGACTTCCAAAACCAGTTGTGCTACGAATTTGCTGTAGTATTGAGTAAAATATTTTCTTATTACATCAAATCAATACTGGATTTGAAAGGATTCTTTTTTGCAATTCGTTTTACTAGAAGAGCATTATAAAATTGTTTAGTATTTGTTTTGAATAACTTTACGCCAACATGAAATATTTTGTTATAAAATTTTTTCTTAGAAATAATTTTAGAAATGTGATGATAAGTTTGGCAGAACAACTCAAGTTAATATTATTCAAATGTATTAAATACTAATACTTTCATAACATATTCTGGAAATTTACTTAAATTTAACTAATTGTGTTTTGCCTCGAAGTAGTCGTGGAATAGTTAAATTGTTGTACATAATGGCTATAGAAAATGTAATAAAAATTTAATAGAAATTTATTAAATGGACAGAAATGTGAAACTTGCCAAAGGATCTTAAGTGAGCTAACAAAGTAACATTACAAAGTAATAGATGTATTAGTGCTCAAATAATCCTTTGAACCGCAACTTTTTTTTTCTTATTTATAGTCTGTTTTTTCATTAAAAACTATCTCATTAAAATATGTAATTAAGATAAAAACATTAATACAACATTTTTATAAATATAAAGATTTTATCATTATTACAGAATATATTGTAGCACGAGTATTAAATTTTCATTGGCAATTAATTAATTCTAATTCAGCTGTTATAAATTCATTCCATTTGTCGCAAGTACTCTTAATATATATTTTTATGTTATTTTTGTTTTCTCTATACTCGGCTCCTTTATCATACAAATAATTATCCTGAATTAGTAACGTATGGGCAATATTCAATACAAATTTGATGAATATCACTCATACGTAGAGGTCAGCACAAAATTGAATTCCAGTTTTTCTGGATGATCGATGATCGATGATGTAAATGGAATAGAAATGTGCTCAATTCTGTGCCTTTGCTAATGATATCTCGTGCATTAGTTTTTAGGAATGAGCAATATTTAACAACATAGTGGGGACGGTTACATCCTCTTAGTGTAAATCATCATTCTGGGTAATTTCAATTGAAAGCAGCAATTATGATGCAAATTCGATTATAATCAGCCTAAATTGAACTTGTAAGAGCGGACAAATGAATAACAAATATTTCTTTTATCTTCTCAATTTACGATGTCAATGTACTTGCATTTCATTAAAGCTAAATTTCCAACCCGTCAATGGATTTCATCAATCGTATCGGAAAATCATTAAAACTAGAGTGTTTATGTAAATATTCGTATTATTATAGTATTTGTAAGGTGGAAGTCTACTTAAAAGTTTCGAACTTATCTCTGAGGAAATACTTGCTTATAGAAAGAAATAAAAACATTTTGAATAGTTAAATTAAAAATTATTCTAGATATTGTCTGCATTGATTTGCTACAAAAATTTTTGGTTTGCGGGTATATACACAGCTAAGCCAACAACAAATATATAAATTATTTATTTTCAAAATTGAATAATTAGAATTAATAAAGAACAACACTTCACTTTTATGTATCAAATCTTCTTTTTTGATTAAAAGCGTATTAGCGTCATTGAGGTACAATTTTTTTAAATTGATATTAGGTTAGGTTAGGTTGGGTTAGGTTGATAGGAGGGGTGTGATAGCCCATGTCATACGACATACACTTAAGCCAGTGAAGGCTTGTTGTGCGCTCCCTTTCAAACTGCCAGAGTTCTGCGGCAGGATTCGAACCTGGGACCTTCGCACTACGAGTCTAGTACACTACCTACTAGTCTACGAAGGTCAGTTTAAATTGATATTAATTAATTGTGCTTAATTTAATCCAAATTTTTGGATGAAATTTTTATTTAATAACCATTTACTAAATTTATTCAATTTAAAAGCAAAATGCTTTGTAAGAACTTAATATAATAAATTGACGAATTTGAAATCATTCTTAATAAGCAGTTCCAAAAATCTGCATTAGTAAATGGAAATAGCAAAATAAAAAGGATAAATAAGTTAATTTTGTGTAAAATTGTAACACAAATTATTTGCTCTAATGACACAAGTTGCAAACTAAAGGAGTTGTTTTGCTCATATTTTGGTAGTAAAAAGATACGACTAAGTTTTTACAAGATGAGAATCACTTTTCAGTTGGATGTTGCCCACTTAACCAGTAAATATTCCAAATTACATCCACATTATATATGTGTACTCGTAAGAAGACATACCGAAATGAGGTAAGAAAATCTTTTGGATCATGATTAAACCAAATCTTATGTGCATTACGTGCAACTCAACCCATAATACCAAAATAAATATATTTTTTTTGCACTACAACTATTAAATTACGGAAAAAAGTGCAGAAAATTTAATTTTACTCTTCAAATATGGAATGTTTTAAAGAGAATTAGAAACCCAGTACACTAAAGGCAAAATGCTGAAATACAAAAAAAAAAAATGTTTGACTAAGAACTCCAAGCGAAATCCACAAATACATAGAAGAATGAATGCATGCTTGACGTATTTGTTTGTGACAATGGCTACACTTGACTACAAAATTGTTTATAAAGCCGACATTTGAGAAGGACGAACATTTTTATACAAAGCATATAACAAAGGGAAGAATAGAGGTCCCTAAGAAGACATACCCCTCATCCTTCACATCATCCTTATAAACACACATAAACAAGTAAACAAAAAATAAAGAAAAAACAAAACAAACACAGTCTTTTGTATGCATGGCAATATTAATTTGTATGTATGTGTGTGTGTGCTTAAATACATCAAATAAAGATTTTCTACGTTACGTTCATTTTACAGGAATTGAATCTTGTAAAAATCTCTGTATTTTTATGTGCAACTTAACTTGAACGATAATTGTGTTCCCTTGATTTTTCTTATTTGTGCAAATGCTTTAAACTGTTAAAGAGATATATATGATCAATATCGCATACATACATATAGACATGTTGATGAAGAAGACTAAAACACACATGAAAAAAAACGAAATCAACTTTTCTGGGGATATATACGAATTTCAGGCATGTTGCAGCACTTTATACCTTCTTCGTTTATAAACTTTGCTTTGTTGAACTTGTTGCATAGACTACTAACGTGTTTTTCAATTTAAGAAAATTTTCATAACTATATTTACTTACATAAAACTGAGTTGTGAAAGCATATTATTTTTTTGATAAAGGCAAATATCCTTTCAAGGTAGTATGTGATAGTGCATACGATTACTTTCTTTTTAGATTCGAACAGTCAAAATTTCTTTAAATATATATATATTTAATTAAATAATTAAAAATAAATAATTCAATTTATTTTTCCACTGCCAACTTCATACTGCTTGGGGATTCAATTCATCGTATGATTCATTGTAAGGAGCCCGTCTTGTATTTTCGTAAAAACAATGGAACTACTTTTCGAAAAACACAATATTAAATTTCTGCTTTGATTTTATTTTTTTCCTGTATTCCTTTATTTCATTCGGCTATTGTCTGACATTTAGAGCCGAGAAATAACAACAAAATATCATGGTTGTCATGTTGTATATGATGTAGAATCACTTCTGATTGGTAATTAAATGCACTTTGGCATATTTGTCACACACAGCTTAACGGCCTGCTAAACTTTTGTCAACAATTTGCCAAACTTCTGTATGTTTACAGCCATTTAGTTAAGAAATTTTAGAATTTTAAAAATTCTGAAAAAAAAATTTTATTAACAAAAATCCTAAATTATTCTGATGAATCTGAATGCATACATGATAGTGCACACAAATTTCTTCGTGTTGCTGTACACAACCCTGAATCAAAACTATTAAATCGTAGCAAAATGGTCAGTAAAACATTTTCACACATGCACTCTCTCTGTGTGTGTGGGTGCGTGTATGTGTGAAAATTTAAGCAAACTACTCAAGCACATACGAGTGCAGTACTTTTTTAATTCATTTATGAAGGTAAAATGGAAGTATTTCCTTTTGCAGCAGCTTACACACATATAAATACATATTTGCCAACACACGTATGTGTGTACGAATGCATTTGCAAAACTTCATCCTTTAAGCGGGTGATACACATATCAATATTTCGTTTTATTGACAACATTGAAGATATGTGACAGACGAAGTCAATGTTGCCCATTAATTTTGTTATTTACAAGGTTTCTAATGTAAATGTAAAAACATACAATTTTACATTAGCAAATGTGTAAAGACATACAATTTTCTATCGGCGAATGTTTTTTGGTAGAGAATAATAAAAAGTGATGAGTCAAAAAGTGTCAGCAAAAAAATTTATATTTTTTAAAAATAAAACGTCATATTAAAAATTATTTTATTTTTTCATTACAAACCATACAAAATATCCCTATTCCGTTTATGATGTTCGCTTGACGGTCACACACGATAAAATTAATAACAATAACATTGCCTCACAATAACATTGCCTTACATTGAACTGCTTCAATTTTTTACGAAACTGAAAAAAAAATTTTGATGATTTTCTTATAAACAACGCACACAAAAGCAAAAATTGAGCTTAAACTAAATATTGATGTGTGTATCACCCGCTTCTGAGATTTGGTTTATTGTAGTAAATTTCATCAATTTGAAAACTTCGGAGTGCTGATGTTTATGTGAAAATTGATAAACTAAAACACTAAAAATTTCAGATATATTTTATCTATGAATTAACAATTGGTGATCAGTTTTACAATAAAGTGGTTGATACGAAAACATTTGAACGAAACTTGTAGTAGTTGTTGGTTTTTAGAGACTTTTGCTTGCTAAGCACCAATTAGAATATCGAGCATTAAAATCCCTTCAATTACTGTTTAAATAAAGAAGAATGGATCCCGAAATTCTCAATTTTCTTTACAACAAATACAAAAACTAAAATATTTGAAACACGTTTCCTAAAACGGTTTCATTGTAATATAAAATTATGCCACACAAATACTCGTACAAGTACTAACAATGAAATTTGGGTAAGACCAAGAAAGCGTATACGTGAGTACCCTCAAAATATTTCAGCCGGAATGAGGGAAATGAAAAAATGTATACGACGCGCATTGTTATTGGGTGCGGTTGCAAAGTGCTTTTAGTGCACAATCTTAAATACAAAAGAGTGCAAAAGTTGAAATGGAGTTGAGTTTGATTTTCGCTTTTTAAACTTGGAATATTTTTGGCATACATGTGCTTGGCGTTGTCGAAATTTCGACATCAGCAGGCTTCTTAAAGAACGATAAAGAAAAACAAAAAATTAAAAATGAAAATGTTCAATGTAGGAATTACATGCGAGGTAGTGTTGGATATAAATATAGATTGTATTATTCTTTGACATCATTCCATGAATTTCTCCCCATTTGCTTGCTTTTTCTCTTCTATTGTTTTCTAAAGTCTGCGGAAGTGTTGTGACGTATTCAATATGTATGTATATATATGAGTGCCTTTGTAGACTAGTAGCTAGTGTACTAGACTGGTAGTCCGAAGGTCGCAGGTTCGACTCCTGCCGCAGACTCCAGGTGTCTCTGCAGATAAGCCAAGTAGCTTCGCAGTTTGTCTTTGTTAAAATAAAATAAAAATAATTCTGATTTAAAAAAAAAAAAAAAAATATTGCTAATTCAGTGCCATCCAAATTATCCTTTTAATATTACGGTGGTGGTACGAATGAACTTTGATTTCAATTGATTTCCCAAATGCTCTCAAATTAGAAAAAAATCCACATGTTCGTACAAAAATTTTTGTTGCTCTATTCATGTTCTACTTTTCCTAAAAAAAATAAATTAAAAACACATAAAAAACTGATTTTCGTACTCTTAAAAGCCTCTAAGAAAAGAACTTTTAGACCAATTTTCCATATGGTGGGAGATCGATGAATATCCTTCAATTAAAATTCTTAATATATTAATATTTTGGAGCAACAAATCTAATAATGCAAAAGGAGTATTTGATATTTATTTTGAAAATTCGAGATGTATTCCAACAAATTAGTAGAATAAGAAACAGATAAACATTAGAAAGAATATATTTGTTAATTTTTCCGACCTTATGATATGTAATTTTTGTTTTTATTTTTATTCCGGCTCTAGGTCATATATTAAATAAAACTCTTTTTTTGTTTTTATTTAAATTTTTATTTTTTATTCCATATTTCGATCACCATCGGTTCTCTTCTTCAGGAATTTTAAGTAAAGCAAATTACATGTGATAGTTATTAAAGAACAAATTACAACAAAGATCAAATGTGTAAATCATTCTGACAAACACTAGCAGAACGGAACAACATGCTGTTTTCGAAAGCCGCTACACTTTCATCATCAGCGTTCTTGTGTTTGGTCCACTTCTGTGGTGTCAGTTGATGTATATTTCAGCTATTCATACAAATCTTCACTGTAAATGTAATACGAGAATTGTTTTTATTCATCGTATCATAATTTGTGAAAACTTTTTTTGTAATGAAGAGCTCAAATTACACCTCACTAACTTACAACAGTCTTACCATTGTTATTTATTCTTTACCAACCATACACATGCTTATTTTTAATTTGCTTATTTTATTTTTTACTTATGACAAACTTGTTTGGTTTGTTGCTATAAGTATGTATATTTTATTAATTTCATATTGATGTTCTTCGGTGTGCCCTCCGTTAGTTAAGTATATATTTGTTAATTTTTCCGACCTTATGATATGTAATTTTTGTTTTTATTTTTATTCCGGCTGTAGGTCATATATTAAATAAAACTCTTTTTTTGTTTTTATTTAAATTTTTATTTTTTATTCCATATTTCGATCACCATCGGTTCTCTTCTTCAGGAATTTTAAGTAAAGCAAATTACATGTGATAGTTATTAAAGAACAAATTACAACAAAGATCAAATGTGTAAATCATTCTGACAAACACTAGCAGAACGGAACAACATGCTGTTTTCGAAAGCCGCTACACTTTCATCATCAGCGTTCTTGTGTTTGGTCCACTTCTGTGGTGTCAGTTGATGTATATTTCAGCTATTCATACAAATCTTCACTGTAAATGTAATACGTTAGTGAGGTGTAATTTGAGCTCTTCATTACAAAAAAAGTTTTCACAAATTATGATACGATGAATAAAAACAATTCTCGTATTACATTTACAGTGAAGATCTGTATGAATAGCTGAAATATACATCAACTGACACCACAGAAGTGGACCAAACACAAGAACGCTGATGATGAAAGTGTAGCGGCTTTCGAAAACAGCATGTTGTTCCGTTCTGCTAGTGTTTGTCAGAATGATTTACACATTTGATCTTTGTTGTAATTTGTTCTTTAATAACTATCACATGTAATTTGCTTTACTTAAAATTCCTGAAGAAGAGAACCGATGGTGATCGAAATATGGAATAAAAAATAAAAATTTAAATAAAAACAAAAAAAGAGTTTTATTTAATATATGACCTAGAGCCGGAATAAAAATAAAAACAAACATTAGAAAGAATTTTTACCTGTTCTCATTGAAAGTCCATTAGTGAAATGCCGAAAAAGCTTGTCTTTTCCTAAACTGCAGCCTTACAACGATTGTCGATGTTTGATTTAAACTTTAACAGTTTGTGCCAGACTAAGGATAAGCGGAAGAATATAAATTTCTTAAACTATTATAAAATATTAAAAATCATTAAAAAATTTGAATTTTTGAATTTCTGTGACGGCGGAAAATTTTTTTCAATTCTAGAAAAAAATTATTTCAATGAAAACTATTAAAAATGTCTCATTTAACTGCTCAATTCGCATGTTACATGCAGAACAGCTTCAATAATATCTTAAAATAATTCACAATATTAAACTACATTTTGTGGTTTTGAAACCAACACACGATGAGAACTTTCAGAACAAAAGCTGCAACATCAACAGCATCGAGTTGAATGAAAATTTCGTGCAGCAAGACTAACAACAAAATCTGAATGTAACAACAAATTCTTAAGAGTTTTAAAGTTTCGTTTACATGCAACTACTCACACTATTACACTTCAATATTTAAGAAAACCACATGCAGTATAAAAACCACTTTCACGTGCAGACATTAACACTTTATTGGTATTTCCCTTCGGCACATGGCATCTTATAATATTGTGTATGTGTGAATGTGTGTCACACGATACAACAAAGACAAATTATTGTTGCAGAAATACACAATAATTTAAATTAATTTAAAGTTTAATAAAGTTACTATTTTAATTTAAGTCAATTAAATTTATTACTTCGTTTACAAAACAAATTTTCATAAAAAATTTATTTCACAAATATTATTAAACAAAAATACATTTACATCTATATCTATATACTATCTGTGTATGTATGTATGTATATATACATCTGTGCAGGCATATTTTATTTATAAGAAATGCCAATAGAAAGTTTTTTTTACTGTCCTAAATTTTTTTTCTATCACATACTCCATCGATCCTTTGCTAGAGTTTATATTCAGTTTCAGCTGTAACAAGACTAACGCCATTATTAAAGACCCACTCCAAATACCACCGAAAGAAAAAAGATTTTTTGTCCGTATAATTTTCTTTAAAAGTGAAGAAACTGTGTTCACTTTTTAAGGATGGCATCATATTTGTTTTATTTAAAAAAAGATGATACTCTTCATTTATTATATTTGCACTTAATGAAATAAAAATATACAGACACAACACATTATTGTTTTGACGTAGATGGGTCATTAGTTCAAAATTGCAACTCGTTCTTTACACTTGAAAAATAGTTCAATCAGCAATATCATAGTGATTAAATGATATTCTCGATTTGTAATTTTACTTTTTTCTTACAAAAATATCATTTTGCTTAAAATCCAAATGTATACGAACCCCGAAGCAAAACGTTCTGGAATTTAAGGATCCATTATTGTTTTCATATTAGCAAGTAATCAATAAATATGTACGTACACGTTCCCACACCCTCATATAAAATTAACATTGTTAATTACCAAAAAACTCAACTCAACCGGCTTGACTATCCAAACCTTCTTTCATGACAAGTTAATAGCAAATAGTTGACACACACACAAAAATAAATATCCCTCCTTCTACATATAAAAAGTCACATTTACATTTATTTTTTATTAAATGGCATTTTGGATGTCCTTAACCCAATATAAAACTCCCTGTACTAAATAAACTTTGATAATATTACCGTGCGCTCTCATTAAAAGGCAAAAATATATACCACGTAAATTCCCAAGTAAACAGGATTTAATATCGACAAATTAGAGCCAAGGTTTATTTGTCTTTGTAATGAAGTATTTTTATATATAAACATTTGTATTTAAGTAAGTATTAATCAAGCCATACACTTATTATCGATTTAAATTCCAAGCATTTATATAAAAGGACAATTTTCTTGGTGCCTTTAAAAAAAGGTATGAAAGGAATTTCTTGTACCTGTATAAAATGCTCCAAATTGATTTCAAATAATAGATTTCCTCCATTAAAGTAAACAGTTCAATGAGCACAAGAAAATGTTTTACCTCAATCCTCAACATTTTTCACAACTTTTGTCACTTAAAAGTAAGTCTAAATCAAGAGTCGTTACTTATAAAATACTTAGTATTCGCAGTTAATAAATAAAATCTAAAAACTTTTTTAAAGTGGGATTCAAACACTTGGACATTCTTGTTAATTTCTTTTAAAAAAGGTTTATGAAAATAAATTGTCATTGCCACAATAAAATGATATTTTACGAATAAATAAAAGAGCTAAATGGACTCAAGTTTTTTCTAATATTTTCACTTTCACACAATTTTTTCGAATCACTGCTATAATTTCTAAGTGAGCGGCATAATTGATCTTTCGGCCATTGGCCGTTCATCAAAAGTACCAATGAGGTCTTGTCTGATAGTTATGTTTGGGCCATCTGTTACTAGTTTTAAAATTGTTTTAAAAAAAATTATCGAACCCTTTCAATTGCTTCATACATAGTTATCTCTAATTTCTGCTATAGTTTTTAATTGATATTTTGCCTAAAAATTTATAAAATACATGCTAAAAATTATTCAAATTATAAAGATATCATGCCGATTGTGAATTTTCTAATTTTTTATTATAATTTAAATGTTAATAACTACCCAAATGATATCGAAATATTGGGTGATCAATAAATTTATAATTGTTTATAAATTAGAAAACATTACGATTGTTTTCAAAGGAGTTGTTACTGAATTTCTCGACTTCTTAGGATCCAATCGACAAATTTTTAGTCCAAAATAGGAAACGCCTTTAAAAAGTTATGAAAATCGACTTGAATATAGTTGTATATACACATGAATTTATTTAAATCTATATGAAAACATTTCTTTAAACAATAATAATAAAATTACTTCCACATAAGGAAAAAGAAATCGTGACTACTGACGTACTTATGCGCCTTACAGTGGAAAATAAACAATCTCAAAACATCCTGCATTGAGAAGTCTATGTTAAAATCACTGGAAATGATCCAATTTTGCACTACTTTCGGATCCTAATCTCAACACTGTCATGACTTTTTCAAAAGGTGCTTTTTAATAAATAAAAAACACATGAATTTCTGCAAAACCCAGCAGACATGCTTAGTTAGAGTAAATTGAAATTGAATGTTGAATGTGTGAACATTTTTTTTTATTAAAAATAGTTTAAACGATATAGTTTGCTGAATTTCGGCCTTTTGGAATCCACTTGTAATTGTAATATCTTTAATTTTTATACACTTTAATTGTGGCATAGTATATGCCACAATTATAGGAATAATGGGCCTTATTACCGCTAACGAATTAAAAAAAATGGTTAATAATTCCAATTGTGGCACTGCCCAGCTACTCACTCATCATCGTGACAAATTCAGGTCAAAAGTGATTTAATTCCCTCACTGAATTAATACCGAAAGCATTTTAATTGCAAATAATTGCTACATTCTTACATTCCTGAGTCCTGTTATCACTACAACCAACAGTCATGGTCAACACAGGTTGAAACGGTAAAGACAGCAAGACAAATAAGACGAATTAATTCCAAAATTTAAATATTGACTGAAAAACCTGCGTGGTGTACGTACGTGCGTATTTTGAATTAATTTTTATAGATGAATATTTACTTCAGTGAGCACTTAATATTTCTATTCGTCTTCTTGATATTGATATTAATACTTCTACAAATACGTAATGATACATGCTTCCATTTCCAGATTCCAAATAAAACTCAAAAATGAAATGTGAATATACTTTATGTTTCTTATAATTAATTTAAACAATTTCAGCAAAACTTTGAAAAACAAATTAAGAAATGAAGTAATAAATTAATTTGCTAATGTACAATCCTCTTAATACAGAAATAAAAGTTTCAACAAAGTAACATGGAACTTAATTGAAAAAAGTTAATATGACGATTGAACGAATGTATGAATGAATGGAAGAATAAATAAATGACAGCAAGTGAACATTTCTAATTTATTAGACTATTACTTTTATTTCCATTTTTTTACTTTAATTATAGATACAAAAAGGTATTTGAATTTTTTTAAGTGCTGTTTAAGAAATCTATTGACAAGCTTCCTTCCAAATGGCGCGTGACTTGATGTGGCTACACTTTTCACCAAGAACAAAGTGTACGTGTAGTGTGATTCACAGTGTGGTAGCTTAACTGCCACTATTGTAATTAATTAGAACTGTTGATGGCCAAAAAAAACTTTAAGGACAAAGAGAAGAAAATTAGGAATTCAACTAATAAAAAAATAAGCACAAAAAACAAAATTAGAGACATAAATTAATTAATTTATTCATTAAATCTATTGATTGGACTGGTAGCTTTCAGCAGGAAGTAATTGTGCTATTAAAATTACGGCTATGAGCTTTAAATGCTTTTTTTCCATATAAATAATTGGTATTATTTCTTATTTTCTTAGTAAAGGAATCGAGAAAAGAATAAATTTTTCTTTTGCATTTCGGCCATCATTTCAAATGATTATTGCTATTAAAAATTGTTCAATGGTGTACGTAAAGTGTGTTTTTTATATATTTAAATATTTTGCCCCACCTGAATGAGCCTCATATAATTTTGTTGTACTTAATTTGTTTTTAGGTTTCGTCTCCGAAAAAAATTAAAACAAAATCCATTCTATTTTTATGCAAAATAAATTATATTGTACAAGCAAACACAAAAAACAGCAACAAAAAAAATAAGAGACAATAATTAGTCTGTTGTAATTGAAGCTTTCGCGGGTACATGTTTCGCTCCTTTCCAACTATTGAAGTGTTATTTAAGGTACCAAATCGAAAGAAAGAAGAAAATATATTCCACATGAAATAAAAAATAAATACATTTTCTAATTAATTGTGTTTTGCATCTTCAGTTTAAATTCTACCAAGAATAATTGTTCAAATATCTGTACAATATTGTTAAGTCAAGCTAACGCTAGACAACAAACTACGCTTTCTCTGTTGTAGTCGTCACGTCCCTCCCCCCCCCCCTCTCTCTCACTCTATCTCTCTCTCTCGGAAAAACTTTACCGGATAAGCAATTTATGCAAGTTTTATTTTTATTTAATTTCTCGAAACCACAACTAAATCAAGTAAAATATTTTTTATCTACTACAAGTCGCTAAAGGCCTTGGAAATAGAAGGCGGTGGGATCCGTGAACTCTAGACTGGCCTTTGCCACCCGAAAAACTTTTGCAATTTTATTTTACGTCCTTTCATTCTCCCTCAAGTTTCTAAACACTTAATTACATAAATATAGATAAATAATATTATAAATGCATTTCGGACGTATTTATTCTGCAGTTCTATGAAATGCCATGGGAAGAGTGTCCTCAATAAATAAATAATTAATAAGTCTGAAAGTCTTGTAAAATTCTTATCATGTCCTTGGAATAAAGTACATATAAATTCAACATGGCCTCTTCCTAATGTGAACTCATTTGCTGCCATTTACATTTTCTGTAACATGTCTCTGATATTTTAAATCTTTGACAATAAGTCATTAGTAGAGCATATTTAAAATAAATGTTCAGTTGAGCTTTCAGTACATATAAGTTCGATGCTGATGCAAAAAACAACTATGGTACAAAAGCAAAGACAAATCAAGGTCCTGCTAGAAGATCACTTGACACAAATATTCTTAAAGTTCTGTGAATAGTTCAAGTATTATCGACTTACCAATTAATATTTTATTATGAATTTCTTCTATTTGTTTCCTCTAATTTACTTTTTATTACAACTCCTCTCGAATTGACCGAATGTTATTGCATGTTTTTTATACATACTTGGGTTGTCCTTGATGAGGAAATATGACAAACTTCTGCAAAACACGAATTGGATAACAATCAATACGAAAGTATTTGGAGAACGATAACGACTCTTTAGCACGCAAGTGTCCTTTGCAGGAAATCACTTGGAGCTTTTATTTATTTATAGTTCAAATTGAAAAGAACAATTGAATTCAGCTTTTATTAAAGCTAAGAATTTAAAAAGAACCTTTAAGTATTAATTTGCAATTGATAGAAAAAACGAAACGAAACTGATACACTGCCACTAGAAAATTTAAAATTTTTGTATATAGGCCAAATATAAGCCCATACAAGCCAAATAGTAATAATCCAATGAATGAAAGTGCTTCTATGAAAGTAAGAAATTCATTTTAACGAAATTTGAAACATATAAACTCCTTATTCTGGAAGTAAAAATACGATAAGCCTTTTTATCAAAACTAGGATTCTTGCTTATTTGTTTCTAATTACACTTTATATTCAGCGATTTGTTCAATGAGTGAAACTGATGCATTCTTAAGGACTCTGATTGTATCGTAATAGAGCAAGACTCAAAAATATTGATTAGTAAATCTATTTAATATAAGCTGAACTCAATTTTCCAACCACAATTGATTATTTTATGGACATACTTTTGCCACAAAGTCGAAGCTCATAAATCATTATAATAATTTATCTCCAAGTTATTATTCACTTTTAATAGAACAAAGATATGTGCAATTTGTGCCTTGCATCCTCCATAAATACACTCAGTTAATAATTTATGGACATTTCATATCCCATAAATATGTCTGGGTTTTTGGCTTGTTCTACATGCAACAAACGACACCAGAAACCAGACGACACATTCAGAGTATCTAAATAGTTTTATTGATTTCATAAATTATTGGAATGTCAAATTATAAGTGGAAACAAAGTTTAAATGCAGACAACAATGTGCATGAATGTTTTAAAATTCTTAACGATGTCGTATGCAACTGAACTTAAAATATTATAATGTTGCACATATTTTATTATTTTGTGAACGTGCCATACGAAGTTCATACTTTTTCTTAAAAATAAACTTGCAAACATTTAAAGGTAGAGTTGCTTATATTTGAGATGAAGTTCGTTTACAAAATAGAAAATGATGAATTGAAAATTATATTTTGACTAGAATACAAACGTCGCGACTTCACATGATGCAAAAAATACCAGCGACTGTTTTGCAATGAATTATTTATTCCACATTCATTGTATGAAGTTTTAAGCATCTAGGAGTTTTCATCGATAAGGGAAAGGAGAAAACGACATATTTAACTTTCTGTGTTCTTCGAAATTATCGCGCATTGTATAGAGTTCCGCATTAGTATCCCTTTGAAAAAAGGAAGTACTATCATAAATTATTTCATTTTCTAGCCAATCAAGCTGACAAACTTTTTGTTTAAAATGTAAACTACTTTAAATCTGTGAAACTCCCTTTTCCTTAAAAAAAATATTTTTATTAAAAATTAATTAATACTTTTTTTCAATTAATAATTGTTACCCTTTTCAGATGTAGTGCATATTCGCTGTGATAAATAATCAATTCTTAATTTTTTTTAAATTCTTAATAATTAAAAAAATTATTATTTCTAAAAATGTTGAAGATGGCTCCAACATCACCATCTCAATATTTACGTGACTATTTTAGGAGTAATTCTTACGCTTCTTTGCTTATTATTACATGGACACTTATGATTTATTTGGATCCCCTCGAGAATGATTTTCATTAATCAATAATAATAAAATCAAATCACATAAATAAAAACTTACTTTTATTTACCACTCTTCTAATGCAACACAGTCATATATCCAAAAAGAAAACTGTGGAACTTTGCTAAATGCGATTTAGCAAGTTTAAAAATTTAATTTTTTTTGTTATAACTTCAATTTAACTTCAGATATAATTCTTATTTTCTTACATGCAAACAGGACATTGACGAACACTTTTTCCACAGTAATTAAAAAAAAATTATTTTTTAAATATAAATATGTTGCACTGAGAAGCGATTTTTTCAAGGTATCTGTATGTAAATTTGTGTAAGTGTATTGTTGTTACAAAGACTTGTGTATTATTTTATACAATTTGTGTTGTTGTTTTATTTTATTTTATTTTATTTTCTTACTCTCGAGATACTCGTTCACTTTTTGCTGTTTAGCATGGCTGCATTAATAATGAGACTTTTCCTCGTACTTTCTTATTTTTCCTCCATTACTTTTGTATTTCAAGCGAGAAAAATAAACGTTTTTCTTGCTGCTCTAAGTCTGGCATTAAACAATGTTTTTATAATAGAGAGTGACAGTAAAGAAAAAATGTTTAAGAAGAAAAGCGGAGGAAAACTTTATGCAAAATATAATAAAACTCCTTCCTTCTTTGCTTCATTATCATAATAATATAAATGCAAGAGCATTTATGCTGTAACTGCATCTGCCAGCTGATTTACGAAGAGATAAGAGTTGTGAAAATGTATGAAAGCAAAAGTGCAATAAGAATATTTTAAGAAAATTCAAAAAAGACAGAAAAATTATTATAAATTTTGTTTTGACAGTAGAACGCATTCATTATGTCTGTAATTTGTGTTTTCTCTTCTTTATATTTTTCTAATTAATAACTTGAATAAAGTAATTATTCACAAGCAATTTAGCATTTTTTTATTGGCCTCAAAATAAAAAATTATTTTCCAGATTTATTTGATGCCAATTCCCCAATAATACAATAGTATTTTGTCTTTCGTTTTTAAAAAAGTTCAATTTATATTATTAATTGACAGTAATTTTAGACTGTGAATCACAACTCTCAACTTAAATTGTCATCCACAAATAAAAATGTCAGTTGAATACATGATTCTAATATGTAAATGTAAAATAGGACTTTTCTTTGTTGTTTTGATACGTTTGAAACAGTGATGTTTTAATTTAATTAAATGTGTTGAACAGTGGCACATCGCTAAAGCTAACACTCTTATAAAAATTAATTTTCTAGTTCATATTTAAATTTTAACACTAATACTTTTTATTCACACCAAGTTTTTTTGTTTATATTACAGAACAATCAGGAATTTTGATCTTTATATTTATAGCCATAAATCAAGGCTCTATATAATGTAATATTCGTTCTAGTTGTTAATTAAAAAAAATTTTAAGTTGTTGTATTTAAAAAGGAGTAAATAATATTCTTGAGAATAAATTAGAGCATCGAATATTTTTCAACTGATTCTCCGCATCCAAGTTGTACTGTTCTGTTAATATTTTGCATTAACAAAATACAAGATTCCATTTTTTATCTTTAAAAGGATTTAATGGTTACTTATCAGTGTGAATTTATTTGTATCATTGTACAAAATCTTGACTTAATTAATTAACTTGGAAACAAGGTGCTGGAATGAAAGCTAAAAATTAACATGTTCACACGCAAATAAATACACATGTTCACACGCATACATACACATGCATATATTTATTTGTTAAGTTTATTTTGTAAACAAAATTAGCAGGATACCCTCTGCACTTGTTTGTTAGAAAAAGTGTGTACGCGAAGTTGAGTTTCCTATTTAAAACCGGAAGGACTTCAAATGGGAAAGCTCTGCTTAAAAACTTATTTTTGTACATGAATAAGCTGAAAGTCACAAAATATTTTTGAGAACAAGAAATCCAAAAAAAAACTGTAATGCAAGATTGAAAGCAAACACCTGAATTATGTCCATTTCAATTTGGAACGTGATTTGGGAAATTCAAAGGAAGAATTAATAATACACAACCATAGAAAATATACCAGGTTCAAACTAGACTCCAACTAGATTCAGCATAATTTTAAATGAAGCTTACAGATGGAACAACTGCAGAAATTTACAGAGTAAAAAAATTTTAAGATAAGAAAATGCGGAAGCAGTTACTTTAGAGATTTTTCCTTTCATACAAACAAACGCACAGACACTATATTATAACGTAGCAGATGAATCTACAAAAACAACTCATGCATTGACTCCATTCAGTACAAACTATTTGAGACACTCTAAATACCAACACATTAGCACATGCAATGAAAAAAGTTGTAAAATTTCTAGCAGATTTTGGCTGCAGCTGTGAAACTTTCACGTAAAGGATGCCACGTGAAAAATATAACAGACTTGCAGCTGCTTGCCACAAGCACATATATCCATACATTCATATATACTTCTTTATATGTACGTGTATAAGTATGTGTAATAAATACGTCTAGTGTTATTTTTTATAATAAAAAATTGGTGCTGCTTCATGTTTTTCATTAATTCCAGTTTATATATTTTTGAAAATTGTCAAGACGCTCTAGAAGCGAAAGAAATTGCCAATAGAAAATTCTTCAACAAAAATATATTTGTAAGTATAAATTTGTAAGCCGCTTACAAGTACAAAATGTTGTAAGCCAAACCAAACATTTTCACTAAGAATCATAAAATAATATTAAAAATGGCATGAATTTGCAATCCCAAAAGCAAAAGGCTGTTTGTTAATTGAGCTGTTATACTTCTATCAGGAAATATATTATATTATATGTGACATATGTCGGTCCTACCAATAGAAATATATATATATATAGCTATCCCAAGGATAGCATTAATTGATCCTAAAAAGTGTTTCCCTTTAAAATTTTCTGTACATCAAAATAGTTGATCCTTTTGTATTTTTGTCTATTGATTAGAAAAACGCCGTTTGTTTTTTCCAGCACCAAGAGCTTTAGAAATATAGTGCATTATTATAAATAAAAGTAATTTTGAATTTGTAAGTCACTTATCAAATGACTATGAAGAGAGAACGTTGCACGAATAATTCAGACAGTTTGTTTGTTATTTGAGGTGATTATATTTTTGCATAATTCTATCACGTGGAGGTATTTTATATTTATCAAAACTACCATATTGTTGGTATTATATTAAATTTGTAGAAATTAGTTGAAGACTTCCAATTTTTTTACAAAAAATATTTTGTTAAAGTCCCTAATATAAAAAACAAAATATTTAAAAGTTTTAAGGTCTTAGTAAAAACACAAATTTGAACATCCTTTCAATGAAAGTAAGTTATCCATGACTCTACTTGAATAAAAAAATACTTAATCGTTCATAAATTATTTTAGGACTAGGAGGACCCGTGAAATATTTGCACCAAAGTTGTGCAAATTATACAAATATTCAATGTCACTAGAGAAGTATTTTTGAAACCAAAACTGTCTAGACATCATAATTCATAATTTCCATCATAATTAGTATTCTTGCCTTAACCACAAACTATAAACGGAAGTCCGGGAAGGTCTTCAGTGTTCCCTTGTGACTTTTTAATAAAATCCTTCACAGTATATGTAGAATTTCAATGAGAATTATTAAAAGGGATTGTATATTGAATACATTTATCAGCTATTAATGAATTAAATTATTATTAAAAATTAATGAACTATGAGAACTGCTTATGAAGTGCAATCACTATGCCAGTTTCTACCACAAATAAAAGCATTTATGTCGAAAAGTAGAATTATATGTGTCTGTAACTGAGTTCAAAAATTACTTGAATTAACAACCAAAAAAGTTAAATTCAAAATTTAATTACAATAAATATAAATAATAAGTAGTTTTTGTTACTAAGAACCATTAATATCAATAGCAGAAGAACAAATAACAAACCAAATATGAAACGTCATTGATGTGCCACTTGAAGCTGTCATCAGTATGCGTTTAAATAAAAATGCTTTCAGCTTTCAAAGGACACTTAACTGACTCGAAGCCGGCCTGTCATAAAGAGGACAACAAACAAACATTCAGTGCAAGTGAGTCAAAGAATCAACAATCCAACCAAATCAATGGCCATTTGTCAATATTGAGATTGAAATTTGTGTGGGAATAAAACACAGAAATAAAGTCATTGATTTTATTTTATGTGAAGTAGACGCAGTAGTTCCGTGAAACTCAAAAATATCATTTTTCGAATAAATTTTGTTGGGATTTTAATTTTATACATTTAGCGGTAACAATGATTTTTGTTTAATTTTTGCCATTTGAAAAGTTCTCAATTTTATAGGTCGCCAATAGTCGCATATACTTTTATACAAGCGGTATAATTGTACAAAATTCAAAGTTTTTCCCTACTGATTTATTCCAAGACGTAAAAGGTTTTTAATTCGTTCAAATAATATTTTTTAAAACAGAATAATCCTTTTGAAAGGAAACTACCTTCCCTGGGTAGTCATTAAAATACAGTTTTATTATATTTCATTAAAAAAACAAGCAGCAAGTACAATCAGGTGGTTCATCCGTTTTGAGCAAAACAAAAAGAGGTGAGTGGGCGGGTGAAATAAATGACTTTAAGTAATAATGCAAACCATATATCGCTGACTGAAGATTACCGATATTTTTTTTTCTTTAACTTCGTTGTTTTGATGAATGACACGTCGCCGACACATAGACAGTAAAAGTGCCAATACAAAATAAAAAGGCCTAATTGCGTCTATATGTAATTGCTTTCTTATATACAATAAATCCTTATATACATACATCCTTTATTAGAGAGTTTTTTCAGCAATGCCCTAATTTTACAATAATCTATTAGTATTTCAAATTTCTTTGTTGTTCATCTGTTCATATGTCAACATTTCATCATTCATCAAACCAAATCTTTAGTGAACATGCAACCTCATGTGCACATGCCAAAGCATTCAAATACAATATGAGAATTCTCACAACAAACCAATATGAAGAGTAAAAAGAAATAAATTGCAATATAAAATACTCTATTAGTGTAAAGTTGTTTAAGGACGACTCTTATCGAATTTCGGAAAGTTCCCAGGACATAAGATCTATAAAAGCCTGCAAGTCTAAGCTACACAGCAAAAACTAAAATTCAGTTCGTTTAAAGAAAAATCTGTCCAAGTAATAATTGAAGGGACGAAAAAAGTTTGGACTGAAAATAGAATGATTTTAGACAAAATTTTTGTTCGAAAGTTTTTGACTATAAATTTTTCTGAGCAGCATATACTAAGTAAATGCATCCTTGCTATTAATGAAACATAGTATTTTCAAATTTCACCGAAAAAATATGTCTGAGTTTCTACAAATTCATACATTCACATGTGTATACATGTATGTGTGCGTGTAGATTTTTTGAAGCTGAACAATGTTGCATTCCCTGCATTTGTGCCAATTTACAATTTCTTTTTTTATTATAATTTTTTTTAAGTTCACAAGTTAAATGGAAACACATGCGTTTGAAAACTTTTCGTTTGAGGAAACTTCAATTGATTTCTGACACTTGTTAGTTGAAAACGCAAACGTACACATGCAACATGTATCAATAAAAAAATATAAAAGTATTTTCATCCTTCGTATTTGTTATTTAATGCAAAAATAGTTGGCTCTTTTTCCCACATTTTTGTTTTACGTTATTTATTTTGGACAGGCTCAAAAATTTTAAGAATTTTAGGAAAATCCAACGAAATCTGATGCGTTTTGTGTGTATCTTTGCATAAATTTTTTAAACATTGAACTATAACTAGGATATAGAAGGACAAGCTTATGACTACGACAACAGATGCCAAAATGTCAATTGAAATTCAAAGAAAAATAAGAAGAAAAACCACAAACATATTTTGCACGAAAGCAAAAGCCATTAGAAAAGATGCAGCATAATTTAAAATAGATTTTTGCTTTTCTTTATTTGGCTCTGATGTAGGCGATTATACATAAAATATACGAGTGGAGTGTAAGAAAAATGCAAATCACACATGGTTATATCAACTTGTGAAAATAGATTTCAAACCAATAAACAGTACAAATGAAAATTTTCAAACCTGCCAGTTTGTATATCTGAATATATGTATGTTTCCGTTTCCTTCGAAGTTAAAAAAAAAGAAATATTTCCAAAATTGATTGGGTGCTTTAAGAAATATTGATTTGTTTGATATTTCCAAATGAGCCAAGGATTTTTTTAAATATACTCGTGTATGGGTAATGCAAAAGATGCGTATGTGTTTTGAAAATATTTCGATGTAAATTATGTAGTTTTGTAAAAACAAAAATTAAAATTACTTTTTCCTACGTCCCTCCAATGAAGCAGAAAATTTAAGATGTTAAATAGACAGTTGCGGTACAAAATGCTCTTCGCAAGAGTGTCCTTCACAGCATTGAAGGTAAATAATACAACTAATTATCTTTCTAATAAAACCAGACTGCTGGAGCCCTTAACACCCAATTCGCGAGCTAAAACGTGTGTTTCTTTAAAGTGAAAATAAAGAAATAAGAAAATAAGTGATAAATTATAACACGTATACGTATAGTAGTAAGTGAAGTTGTATGAGTATGACCTTTCTACACTAACATATACATATGTATGTATATAATAATTTTTTCATAAATAAATAAATAGCAGCGATGCGTAACAGATTTATACCCAAAGCTACGGATGACTTTAGGCAGACACAAAAGGAATAAACAGTTTTGTACATTAATACAGTATGAGGACTTTTGAAAAGGAAATTAGAAAATATCAAGATTCAGCAGCCTGCCTTCTTATTGGCTTTTTAATTTGTATTTTTAACTTTTTGTTTTCGGCATATAAAAAGAAAATTTTGGTATTTCAAAGATAATACCGACACAATATGTCAGTTAGTATCGGAGACTAAAAAATCCATTTGTATTTAATTTGTTGTCTACCTAAAATTGTAACAATTAAAGTTGATTAAGGTGATAAAAAACTTATTCAATTGAATTAATTCCCCATCTCGCTTGACTCTAATATGCACTCTTTAGTGTGAACAAGAGAAATTAATTTGCCTTCTCATAGTTTTCCATAGAAGGACTCTAAGATAATTAACATTCATTTCACACACAAACAGCACTCTTATGGATGAACGAACAAGTGAGTATCTGATTTGAGTACAATGATTAGCAACAAGTGTAATCAGTTCCAAGCACGTAAAATGACCAATAAATTCCATACATTTCTTGTCCCAAAAACAACATCTAACCACAACACGAGAGAGAGCCTTAATTAATATGTGTTTCAATGGGTCTTGCTAAAGGATACAAATAAGAAACTGAAATATAAACAAACCCATACACACACCTACAAATTTATTCTTCGTATATACTTCTAGATGCACATATACTTACATATACATTGTGATTTCTGCCACACAACTAATGACCATCCTGACCCAGTAAAACAAACTTTTCCCTCCATCAAAAAACTTTAACAGTTTCATGCACTCGAGTAGTCAATATGATACCGCAGTTTTAAACATTTTAAATAGAAGGGAACTCTCACACAGGAGCAAAAGTACAGACAGCTGCAACCACCCTGAATGATGGTTTCATTTTAAAGAACAAAACTCAAGTTCCACTTTGATTTCCTCCCTCTTAATAAATCTGTAAAACCAATATTTTATAAGAACTACTTGGCAATATTAAAAATACACATTCAGGAGCTAAAGATTTTTATTCCATCATTTTGTTGTCATAAATTTAACAACGTTCTTTAGCGTTTATTGTTTTTAATATGTCACAGTGGATAAAAGCAATTTAAATTGCAAACTACGTCAAGGCAACGATTCGAGAAGGGCTCAGAATATGCGGGAACTTTAGCTATAGAATAAATAAAACCACCTAAAACCCCAATGAAATGCATGAATTTAATGCAACAATTTAAAGATATAAAATAAAGAAAATAAAATTGTGATATTCATTTTATTTCCGACACCGCTAACATCGATACTTTGAGCGAAAATTAAATTTTGTAGTGCTAAGAAAAATAAAACATTATCCCTTCACATATCAGTTAAGAAAGACACAAATCAGAAAACTTGATGTATGTTAAAATAATCGAATGTTTCACACAAATGTATTACGTTCAACTCCGGAAAGGATAATATCATTTTAAAATTTATATAAAAAGCTGAATGTAAATCCTACAAAACTATTTATATTTCATTAATGACATTCATCCTGCAAGTGAGCTTCATATGAAGAAATCTCTAGTTTATTATTAACACTTAGAGAACTGGGGCTGTAATTATACAATATCCTCCTTTGGTTCTTAACACCATTTAAATCATTTTAATAGAAATTAACTACAACATACGAGTCAAAGTGACGCAACCTTATGAACTCTAATTTCTAACTTTCATTTCTTATCACATAAACTTGCTCATTCTCAAAAGCTATTAGAAATGGATTTGCATAATTTTATTAGGAGCTAAAAATAAGTATAAAAATTATAATTTACAACTTCTGGATCTTAACGACAAATAAAAATCAACGTACAGAGAAGAAAAAATCAACACAATGTGTTCGTATGCAAAACTTTACCTCCTTTTCGGTTTCGTGTGCAAATTACTTTACCACAATCCTTTTAACGACACGTGCTCTTTGTATTTATTGGATATGAGGTGATGGTGACGACGACGACGACGATGACGCTGGCACAAGTTTCAAATTGTGAATTTTTCATGCACAGTAAAATTCAATTACACGTTCATTTTCACTTGCAAATTAATTTTCCTTTATGTATTTTTGTATTTTTCTTTAATGACGAGTAAAGGAAAATATTATAAAAACGCCACAGAAATAAGGAATTTAAAAATGTTAATAGATTTTCCTATTTGTTATTTAGGAAATCAAGATATTTAAAGCAAATATAATTGTATCAAATAGAAACAAAACAAAAAGTCATAACAACTTAATTCATTCGCATGCATTTTAGGTAGTTTCTGAGACCAACTAATTCCTCGATCCGGAATATTTTGATTATTTTTTCAAAACTGACAAAATATCCAGATTCATATCGGTTGACTAACTTCAAAGCAGAGCGAATGCATTTAGAAAAAAATTAAACAATTTATTCAAAAATTACAGAAAACACACAAAATATTAATTAAATTTCGATTTTGATTAGATAAAATCAATCGTTAAAAAATACGATTTTTTATAAAACCTTTCCTTTAAAATCGAGTTGCTCTTGCAATACGACACAAATGTTTCTTGTTTTGACTACAAGTATTTTCTCGAATTTAAAACGAAAAGGATCATCAACGAAATCAAGTCAATAATTCAATATCTTCCTTGAAGCTTTTCTGTTGCAAATGTAATAAAAAAAACTATGAGCTGGTATGAACATACATACGTAAATATAATAAGTCTAATTTTGTAATTTTGTTTCATGATTTGTTGTTCCAAAAAAAGATTAAAAGCAATTCCAAAATACTGATCACAAATGGAAATAGATAAACGTATTTGCAATGAAATTTTTTGCAATTGAAAATGATTTATTAATGAAAATATTTAATAAATTTCTAGATTTTACTTTAAATCAAAAGTTTTGCTACGAAATGGCTTCTTTCAATAGGAGAACGTACTGCTTTCAACCAACTTTTGTATTGAAAAGAAAATGATTGAAAATTCACTCAAGAGTATAAAATAAATTACACTCATTCTGCTCGTAAGAAGTTTTAATAAAGAAATGCGACGGCGTTAGAAAATGTGATTTTTAATACGAAATAATTTTCACAATTAAAAGTTTATGGTTTTAAGTAATAGATGACAAAACTTTTCGTATCAAAAAAAGATGTTTGGAAATTAAAATTAAAAGGATTTTAAAAATTCATAAAGAAAAAATGCTTCTGTTTTCCTTTTTGCTGATTCAAATTTTTATTTTGTCCTTCCAATCCCTTTATAAGAGCAAAAGAGTAGATGTACTTGTGGTAAGAAGGTACTGCTTTAAAGTGTAAATTTCAAAAGTGGTATTATAATTGAGTTATTCGCACTTTGTAATATTTTATGCAAAAATGTTTTAATTTCCACTTTTAAACTGCAAGCAAACAAAAAGAAACGATCATTTTGCAAGCATCAATGAAAATATCCTTCAAGCCTGTTGTTTTTCTCCTTGTGAGTTCGATGGCACTGTCTCGCATTTGTTAGACAGAGAAAATGAATTGCAAGTTTCGTATGGCTGACGTAGTAAATACACTTTGTGACAAACATTTTAGTTGAATATAATATTATTTGATTTTGACAAGTTATTATTTATTACTCTTAGAGCATATTTAATAAACTTATTAAATCAACAGGTCGTTTTTCTCTGGGAAGATCAGGACCACCATATGATGGGAGATTAATTTAAATCACTACATATCTTTCCAATTGTTCCATAAACGAATTCATACTTGATACCAACTGTACTAAGGAAAGTAAATATCCCTCCTTTAATGCTAGAATGTCATATCTCAATATATCTAAATAAAGTTGCTGAGGAAAAAAGTGTTTCTCAATATCATTTTTATATGTAGATCATAAATCTGATTTATAACCAAAACTTAACCAAAATCATATCAAAAAGTTTCGCAACGGAGCTAATGTTTTGAAAATCTTTGCAAAATAATTTTTTACTCCGTTGCATTAAGGGAGCGACAGAACTGAAATAAAAATTACAATATCTTCAGCACGTTTCACCTGCATATTCCTTTGCATGTTACGGAAACATAAAATTTCATAGAATATATAAATATATAAGACCAAATTCAAATGAACTTGAATTTTTCATTATGATAAATTTTCAAATTCATATTGGAGAATCAAATACAATTTTGACTTCCACGAGCGTTTTTTTACCAAAATATAAACATAGAACTTAATTACTTTAGAAACAATATTTAATACGCTTGAATGAAAATAACATTTTAACTTTCTCTTTTTAAAATCAAACCGCTTGAGGCAAGCAGAAATAATTTAATGGAAAAAACATTAAGTCTGTTTTTAACACGAAATTTTAAAAGGAAAACCATGTAATTAGCGTTCTAAGAACCAAAACCACAATCCATCTCTGACAACATCAACACTTACAGCATAAAAACATTATGAAAATTAATATTAACAACTCTTTATGAAAGTATTTCACTAATTTGCTTAACTGAAATAAAAGCATAAAGTAAAAATTATTTTTTACGAAGGTCTCACAAATTAGACACAAATATATACAGAGGACAAATCAAATCAGTTGCCAGCAGTTCGAAAAAACGGCAAATTGCAAGTAAAACTTAATCACTAGCGGTACCCTTTTCATTTGCAATTATATATGTATTAAATAATTCCAAAACACGGATGAGTTCCTTTGTGTTGTCGGAGCAGAACAGAGATTTCTAATGAGAAGTGTATGCCCTAGCCTTACACAGGATTTATTGAGGAAGTTAAAGCCTATTAGCCATCTCACTTCTGCCCAGGCAGTACAAAGGCTCCTATCACGAATCAAGTAGGCCAGATTATGTGTAAAACCAACTGATGGTCTGCACAACCTAACAAAACCTAAAACACGTCCTGGAGATTAGTTCATACAATCTAAATCAATTTTAAGTTGAAAGGCGTACATATAAAGGATAAAACTTTGTTTTTGTTATAGGTAATTATTTCAAACGTTGTTGCATGCAGCTGTTTAATTGAAAACAACTTTTTCATATTTTAATTCTAAAATGATTCTTTAGATCAATGACCTTTTCAGTTGATCCTAGTTCAACACATGCTCGTTGTATAATATTAATATTAATATTATCACCCATACCCAGTGTTAATTTATCTAAAAAGGAGGACAAAGTGTGCAACATGAGTAAGCACCAACACTAACATGTAATTTCTTAGAAAATTTAAAACAACAAACAATGTAGTATATGCTCATATAGAAACTTATAAGTTAGAAATGTCACAATACTTAAAATCTTCTAATTTGTATGTCTGTATGGGACCGAAATCAAATTTATGTCGACTCCTGGATCACTCTTTGTATTTTCATTATTTTTACTCATCCCTCCAATGCACTCACATCCTTCGTTATTTAATTGCTTAATGCAAATGTAACCAAAAATAAATTGTGGTGTATCGGTGGAAAAAGTGTCATGCAGCTGTCATGTAACCGTCACTTGTTACTTTATATTGGTTTTTATACTAAATTATATTTATGTACAAAAACGCATTGCATGTTTACACGTGCATGTACATATGTGCTTCGTAAAATTTTTAAAATGAGCAACTAATTTTGAAACTTTCCTCTAGAATAGTCAATCAAATAATTGTTATTTTTTTATTATTTACAAAAATGTTAGCCATGTTGGTGTACATGCAAAGAAACTTATATTGATGAAGGTGTAACATTTTCTTTTTACAAGTAGATTTTAAAAGCTTCCAAAATATTCAGAGAACAGTTTTTCCACTGAAATATTTTTGTACATTTGAACTATTATTTTAGCTAATTTTTGTTATTATACCAAATAAATTTTGTATATAAGTAAATTGTATTTAAACTGAAATAATTAAGGAGGCATCATTCTCTTTATGAAATTTTAAATTTATCAAAGACTACAAAAAAACAGTTTTTACAATGAAATTCTGATTTCTACATCAAGAAAATAAGTACCACCTCACAATTGAAAATGACTGTCCATTTTGATCAGCCGTATTTAAAAGCAAAACCATGGACTCGAATTTAAGTTCGATGACATCCGATACTAAAAACAGTGACAAAAATTTTTTATGTTCTTACTCGTCTGAGTTGCATTTCAAAATTTTATTCAAATATATTGCACTTGAGCTTAGAAGAGCCTATAGAAGCTTAAACCCACTTTGTAAGATAAAAATAATAACGAAAGCAACATTCCAGAAACACAACAAAGAAAACAATAAAATGCCAAAAAAGCAAAAGTTTGCAAAGAACAAATGACAACTTGTTGGTTCTTCTCTTACAAAACAAACAACAACCAAAAGCAGTTGCCTACAAATTAGACAAATGGCACAAAGTGCCTTAACCACAGTAAAAATGCATTCAAATCATTACCAGCAATAACAAAACAATTACGCAAATATAAAAAATAAAATTCAAGGCAAGAATTAGTCTACAGAACAGAATCGTAGATACATTTAAGGGAATTATTATTGGAGTACCTTGACAAGGGCGTGTCGAAAAATGTACAAGATCAAATTTTAGATACTAAACAACTATTTGATTTTGTAATTTAATTTAAGTTCGAAAATTAATTATATGCGAAAAATTAAATTCCGATGAAAAATTTTATATGATAAGTTTAGCGAATATCATCAAAGGCGCCATCTCAGAACCTCTAATAAATATCGCGAAACGAACGAATGAACTTGGAAATAAGTTTCTTTATAGCGCCACAAGGGAAAATTATTTCGGTACAAAAAAATTATTTTCATTATGATTGCTCGCTTTTGGTTGTGATTTTATTTATTTCACTTCTGCTTTTGTAATAACATACTTTAATTGCCATAAGTTGCATAAATATATGAAAATATACATCATTACTATAATGAAAAACAACTCAAAAGGAATGTCTTAACATCTAACAGAAAGAGGAATTGTCAAATATCACAAGAAATGGCAGCAAGTTGCATTGTTAATTCCTATTTTCCATCTTTTTTTCTATGCTACTGCCAAAACTAAATGCAGATTGAGTTGAAAACTTTGTAGGCTCAGCATTAAAAAAACTAAAAAAAGAAACACTTGAAAACATTACAACTTAGAACAAGTGCACAATTTAGTTACAACAAGTAAAATTAACTTGGGGAATTGAGCAACAAATGCTTAAGAATAATGCCTCTTTGCTAGTCATTTTCAAAATTGCATATACTATGTAAACTTGTGTTGCACAAATATACTTTTCGACAAATAAAATGAACTTAAATAAACAAAAGTTCGTTCTAGTTACCGATTCCAAAATGTCCTGGAAAGAGAATCTTGTGAGTGAAAGACTGAGTTGGCATTAGGCAAGTTTTCCTGTCACAAATTCATTTTAAAGATGTAAGCAATAGAGAGAGAGAGGGTGGTCTAGCTGCCAGCTTATGTAGGGGGAATAACGCAGTGTTTTTCACTGTGCCGTAACTGCTAGGCTGTGCAGAAGTGCGGCTATAACCTCCTCGTGGTGGCCACCGGTAACAGGGACCCAGTACGGTCATGTCTCTGCTGGGTACCTGGCAAATATAGTCGGGCTAAGAGAGAAAACTCTAAATAAACCCCAATCCAAGAGGGAACAGCATATCTCGAGGGATGAATGGCTAGTGGGTTAACTAGTTCCTAATATGCGGACTTGGGATGCACAGGCGAGGTCCCATTTCAATAAATGCCTTACTGCGTTACCGGGGCTCTGGCGTAGTTGACCGTTTTTTCCCCTTTACTCGTGGGAACAAAAATGAATGTACACAAAAAAAATAAAACAAAAAATAACGCAGAGGCACACATACCTCAAAAAAATAAAGAGGCAGAAAAGCCCTCAAATGAAACTGGGGCGGGAGTAACTCCCAGTAAAGAAAAAAATGAAGAGAGGCCAAAGAGACTCAGTGGTGCAGGGAAGAAAAGGCTGGCATATCTAATCAAGAAGGGCCTTAGCAAGGAGGAGGCATACGCCAAGGCCTTGCAACCTATGGCCGTAGACCAGAAACCTGGGGGCATTAAACATGGCCCAAAAAGGCAAAGGTCTGAAGAGGAGACGCCACCTGAATCCTCACTGAAAAAGAGGATAAAGGATGATAAAAAACCATCCACCTCGCAAGCTGCTAAATCAAAGCAGTCAGACAACCCATCGGTGTCCATACAGAGGCGGCCCACTGCCTCATATAAGGACATAACAATGGGAGTCAAGACTGCGGTTCTAGCAAGGGACTATCCAAATACGTCCCTCACAACCCAGCAAATGGACTCCATCCAGAATATGATTCTGGAAAAAATTGTAGCTGGCAAAGATCAGGCCATAAAACCTGCTTTTCTTGGCTGTACTTACAAGGCAGGATACCTAGTCTTGCACTGTAAGGACAGCATGTCAGCTGAGTGGGTGAAAACAAATATCACCGACACATCACCATGGGAGGGAATCTCACTGAATGCCATAGAGGAACATAAGATTCCTCAATCTCGCATTGCAGTGGGATACTTCCCAAACTCGACTACGCTGGAGACGAGCAAGATCTTGGATCTGTTACAGGGACAGAATCAGGGTCTCCTCGTCGAAACGTGGCGTTTATTAAAAAGAGCTGAAAAAGGCTCTCTGGTCACGTTGGTTCTTTCCGTGGACCAAAAATCAGCAGCTAGTGTGACGAAGTCAAAAGGGAAGCTAAACTTCCGGTTTGGCCAAGTTGTACTCAGGCTTAAGGCTGAGAACATAAATGGGGATGCGCTTGTTCAACAGATGGAGGCAGTGGAGTTGGAAGAAGAGGACGAAAGCCCTCCTTCCACATCAGAAACTACAAAATGAGGTGCATCCAGGCAAATCTTCATCATGCTAAGGCTGCATCAGCTGAAATTAGCAGAAGATTTGCTGCTGGCACCATCAACATAGGGCTTATACAAGAGCCCTGGATATCAAGAGGCCGCATACGAGGCCTCAATATACAAAACACTCAGGTAATTTATGACACGCGCGCAGTCAAACCAAGGGCTGCGCTTATCATAAACACCAATATTAATTACTTGCCTCTTACAGAATTTATGGATGGCGACAGTGCAGTGGCGCTAGTCGAGTTGGACTCCAATGGAAACAGGATAGAGGTTGTTATTGCCTCAGCCTACTTCCCGGGGGACACAGACGAAGCACCACCTCTGAAAATAAAGGGACTAATGGATTACTGTAAATGCCATAGGAAAACCCTCATCATTGGCTGTGATACGAATGCCCACAATACAGTATGGGGAAGCACTGATACAAATAAAAGAGGTGAGTCACTCTTAGAATACTTATTACTTACTAACATGGGGATTGCAAATAGGGGGAATAGCCCAACGTTTTGCAACGCCATCAGAGAAGAGGTTCTCGATCTGACACTTATAACTAACAAATCACTTGATATGATCAGGGATTGGAAGGTCTCTGAAGAGGACTCCATGTCGGATCATAAACACATCCTTTTTGAAGTTAGGGGATTGGTGAAGAGTCAATCGCTCTACAGAAACCCCAGGGCAACAGATTGGATAAAATACTCGCAGGATCTGCAGTCCAGGATCACTGGAAACACATTTTCCATTACATCACCTGAGGAACTGGATGCATCAGTCGAGAGACTAACTGATGCAATCATATCCTCATTTCAAGACAACTGTCCTGTCAGGATAAAATCCTCCACGAAGAGGGTACCTTGGTGGAACAGAAATCTTGGGAAACTGCGAAGAAAGGCAAGACTGGAATTTAACAGAGCCAAACAAACTGGAAATTGGGAAGAGTACAGAGAGGCCCTAACCACTTACAACAAGGAGCTAAGGAAGTCCAAGAGAAAATCATGGAAACTTTTCTGTGAAGATCTTAAGGACGTCCCGGCCACAGCCAGGCTGCACAAAGCACTTTCGAAGGGGGGCACGAACCCGATAAGCACACTGAAGGGGCCAGACGGCACCTATACAGATACTTTCAAAGGGACACTAGAGCTTCTACTTAGAACTCACTTTCCTGATTGCAGGTTTGGAGCTTCGGACGCTGAAACTCCAGCGGCATGGCCGCATGCTCAGCGAAGGGCGACGAACCAGGTCATCAGGAAAATAGTGACCTTTGAGAGGATAAAATGGGCTGTAAATTCTTTCAGACCTTACAAATCACCGGGGCCGGATGGTATCTTTCCGGAGGAAAGATGTCAAGAGGTGGTACCATCCTCTATCGGAAGATGGTTAACATATTTCGATCCAGTTTAACAATAGGACATGTCCCAAGGACTTGGAGAGCGGTAGGGGTTATATTCATACCCAAGGGTGGAAACAGACCCCCAGAATCTCCCAAGTCCTACAGACCAATTAGTCTATCACCTTTTATGTTGAAGACGATTGAAAAACTATTGGACCAATACCTCAGGACGGAGGTACTTTCCATGAGACCTCTGCATAGGCTCCAATTTGCCTACCAGAAGGGCAAATCAACTACCACGGCACTGCACAATATTGTTCGGGATATTGAAAAGGCCATGGAATCGAAGGAAATAGCCCTGTGTGCATTCATGGACATTGAGGGTGCCTTCGACAATGCGAACTTCCACGCAATGGAAACAGCACTCATTACTAGAGGAGCTGATCCTGTGATAGTACGATGGGTCAGCTGCATGCTGAACCAAAGGTCGATTAGGGCCTCACTTGGATCCACGGATCTCACAGTCACCGCGGTTAAGGGATGCCCACAGGGCGGAGTATTATCTCCCCTTCTATGGTCTGTATTAGTGGATGACCTGATCGGGCTACTTAACCGGAGGGGACACAGAACCATCGGCTATGCGGACGATATCTCCGTAATAATCAGGGGGAACCATGCAGGGACGATTACGGACCAAATGCAAGACGCCCTAGACAAGATGCATGAATGGTGCACTTCGGAAGGGCTATCTGTTAACCCAGCGAAGACGATCATTGTACCATTTACCAGGAAAAGGGTGATTAATTTACCCAGTCTCTGGATGGGTGGCATCGAGATAGTTCCCAAGGAGAGGGTAAAATATCTGGGTCTCGTCTTGGATATGAAACTCACTTGGGAACCGCACCTCGAGTCAGTACTGGGAAAGGCCACGAGGAGCCTTTGGACAGCGAGGCAACTACTTGGCAGATCCTGGGGTCTGAGCCCCAAAATGACCTTCTGGATATATATCCAGATGGTGAGACCAACCATACTGTACGGGGCTCTGGTATGGTGGAGGAAGACTGAGCAACGGACAACTATATCGAGACTGTGCAGGTTACAAAGACTTGCATGCCTATGCGTCACAGGGGCCATGAAAACAACCCCAACGTTGGGTATGGAAGCTCTTCTGAACCTTGCACCGCTCCATCTGGCTATACAAGAGGAGGCAGCTATAAGGGCAATCTCTATCTACGGAAAAGAGAACCTTAGGGCGGGAAACCTAACTGATCATCTGGCTATCCTCAGGGGAATCGGGGACATACTTGATATGTCTCAGGCGGGCGACCATATGGACCCGGTATACTGTTTCGACAGGAAATACAGGGTCCTCTTCCCCACAAGAGAAGAATGGTGCGCAAACCCAGGATGGCTAAGAGATGGATCGCAAATGTGGTACACGGACGGCTCAAAAACGCTCCAAGGAGTTGGGGCGGGAATAGTGGGGCCTAGAGCACACAGGTCTATAACATTGAGCAAGGATACGACAATTTTCCAAGCGGAACTTTACGCGATACTGGAAACTGTGGAGATCCTATCCGAGAGAGGACACAGGGGAATACGGGTTAAGATATTCTCGGACAGCCAATCGGTTCTTAAGGCCCTGAGAGGCTGTACGTACATGTCCAGATTATTACTGGAATGTCAAAACAGGCTCAATGACCTGGCGACTCATAATCAGATTACTCTGATATGGGTACCAGGGCATCAGGGGCATGCCGGGAATGAGATGGCGGACATCTGTGCGAGAAGAGGGGCTGAGGGGAACTTCATTGGACCCACCCCTTCTTTTGGTTTCAACAAAAGTCTCCTTAAAGGGGAGATTTCGAAATGGACATCGTCCAGGATTGCACAACATTGGAATGACATCAATGGATTATGTCACTCCAAGAAATTCCTACGCTTTGACGCTGGGAGGGCGGATCTGGCTCTAAGACTGGACAGAAAAAGCCTACGGACGCTGGTAGGGGCGCTCACAGGCCACTACACCTGCAAAGCCCACCTATACAGAATGGGCTTATCTGACACGGACATCTGCAGATTTTGCGGTGAAGATGAGGAGTCGATGGAACACTTGATAACAAATTGTGGGGCATTGTGCCACAGGAGACACAGGACTCTACATGCATATACGCTGAGTGAAGAGGATCTGCTAATGCTCCCACTGAAGGAGCTGATCCTATTTGCGAACGTATTAAACTGTTAAGGACAGGGGAAGCACAATAGATCAGCAATGGTCGCAGTGCAAAAGGCTATCCTGGGCCAAACCCCATTTCATTACTTACTTACTTACTTAATAGAGAGAGAGAGAGAGAGGGAGAGTGGGAGTATAATATTCATTCTTCCTCCCTTTGCTGAGAAATCATTTTGGTGGCAAGAAAACTGCTTAATGTTAACTCTGTCACAAAATATATGAAACACAAATCGCATTTTAATTAATTGCTTTTATCAGACATTAGTTTTCGAATTACTTGATGAGATGATAAAGCACGAGTGTCTGTCATACGGTTCATAAGAGCTTTTGCGAACTTTTTTGGTGTTCGGTGCGAATGATTGATACAAATAAATGTTTTTATTTGTCATACACGTACTTTGTACCTTAACGCAACAAAAGGTATTCCTCAAAGCTTAATTAGTAGAATGCAAAACATATTCAAAAGTGCTTAATTGAATTGTACAACAATTATATGTCGGTAGAAGACACAATTTGTAACAACTTAAATTGGATTTTAAGTTTTCTTTCCATTTAAAGCATAAACAAATTTAAACAAGAATTGGTTGTTGCTCCTTTTTATTTCAATGAATGTATATGTTGTACATCTGATAAGGATTTCTTTTTTAAATTATTTATATTTTCCCCCATTTACCAATTTGAAAATAAATTGCTTGCGGAAACTCGTCCTAGATAAGGGAATTCCCTTATTGACAGAGTAAGTAAATTTACTTCATAAACAAGTTGCTTGTTTGTTTCCTCTGTAAGATTTTCTCAATTGCAATAGTTTATGCTTTTACTGTAAAAACTCAGAATTCAATTTAATCTTTAAAAAGTTATGAATTGGAGGACTACACTTACACACTTTTATGTGAATGGAACGCTTAAATACTTGTGGATAAGAACTGAAATAAATGAAATTGTTGACCTATGAAGCATTTAAATACACACTTATAGGTGTTTCCATAACCGATGTGTCAACAAAAAAGCAAAGTGAAATAATCCAAGTGTTTGATACTTTTATTTATAATGTCTGCGACTGAAGCGTGTAACTTTCAACGACTGTGCCCCATAGATCTGACGGAATCCGATATACAATTGGTCGCCATTTGTAAAAAGATTCAGAACGAATACAAGTTGTATGTGTTGTTGTTTCTATAAAATTTTTTTAAAACTACTATAACTATATTTCTTGTAACTCGCAAGTGGAAAAATATGATTGAATTTTATGGAATTCTCATTCAGTATTTGTAGCTTTCGTATTGCAGAAAAAATATCAAAAAGTTTTTTTGAATATGCATAAATGATACCTTCAAAAAAAACAAGAACGTAGAAATTCTAATTTTTTTATATTATTATTGTGAGCATAAACAGCGCATTATGCTTATGAGGGCGCCCAACATAGTTATGGTGAAAATAAATAATGACACGTTTGATAGGATCATTAGGGCAAATCGTTAATCATAGTTTGAAGTTGTGATTACATCACTAATATTTTTTTTCTTTGCATGCAAATGCTTATAAACCACTTCTAGAAATTTTATCTAACTCTTGCATTTTTTTTTTTTTTTTTTGATGTAGAAGAATTATTCATAATTATTACATTCAACTCTCTAAACAACATTTGTCGCCTTAAGCGTCAACGACATTAGGGATGAAATGGTCAAACCCAAATTTGTTGGAATACTTCTTCCTCTTATATAAACATGTGAACTCGCCTAAGGTGTGCTTCCTTCATGCTTAAGATAATCTTGAAGTCAATCCATGCTCTAGAATTTGAAGTGTTTTTTTTTTCTAACAAAATATTGTTTATATTGACTTTTTTTCTTAATGTAAACTTCCTGTTGAATTTTTGCAGTCAATGAATGGCGTTTCTCCGGCACTTGTCTACTCGATTACTTCAAACATATTTAGTACAACAACTTTATCCAGTTTTTAATTAATTTTGGCAAAGGAAGCGAATTAAAAACATATTCTGTCAAACGATTTTCAAGCGATATTTAACACACACTTTGTCTAGTGATATGCAGTTCATTAAGCGCAGTACAGAAATTGTTATTATTATCTATTAGAATATTTGAGCAAAAATCTGTCGCACACAAAATGTGTGTGTGTGTCTTGCATATGCGGTGCATGTCTCAGAAAACCTCAGACTTTAAGTCTGCAACATGGACATAAATTTACAGCCAACACCTTTACCAAAAAAAACATTACATTCCGCTGCGTTACAATTTATGACCAACGCATTTGTATTCTGTCACAGAGATAGAGAGCAGGATACCACTTTACTTGTGTTACTATTGGTTTCCTAAAAAAAAACAAATTTCTTGCTGGCACTTGTTCGTTCTTCCGCTAAATTCTAACTTAAATGAACATTATGCGGATTTGTGGTTTTCCGCTAAATCTTTATTTCTATCCTCTGATTATCGAAGGAAGATACCACAGCAGAGACTACAAATAGTATTAATGGTACTCCTTGTATTTAATTTAAAAATTTTCTCATTTTCATCACCATAAATATGGTTGAACTAATGCACGCGTAGAAAAGTTTATTTCTTTTCGTATGTATGTGTGGGTGTAAACTATTAATATGTGTGTTTGTATGTGTCAGTTTGAAAAACTAAATATTTTACGAAACTTTATTCTACTCTGAGAAGTTAGTGGTTTTCAAACATGAACTTTTTCGTAGTTTCTGAAATTCATTAATTCCAAGACCAAAAATACTTTCAAAAGAAGACAACTTTATTTACAAAAGGCGAGAGGGAAAGATTTAATATTAAACGAACAAATTTTTTAGGTTTTTCTGTTAAAAAGAAACACGTAAAAAACTAATCATTATGGATTTAATCGGTGTTAATAGACAATTAAGCAGATCTCGCTTAAATTTGACTAAATATTTCCTATAATTATAAATAGAAATTAGTGCACTTTAAAAGGGCAGAAAAATTTTCTAATAATTACTATTTTATCTAGGTAAAGATAATGTTGTACATAACAAATGTTCTGTTAACAAGGTTTTCATTTTCACAAAAAAAATCTTTATTTTAATATATTATTGTTTGTTGTTGGCTTGGCTAGGTATATGCCTGCATTTCATTGGCGCTAACTAAATCATCAGTACCCTTTTAGCCAAATCATGATTGAAAAGCATTCAAGCTCATATACTTATGCCACAGACTACAAATACTATATGAAAATTCAAACAGAACTCAATCACATTTTTCTATTTGTAATCAACAAAAACACAACACAACAAACAATTATAATTGACTTGCGTCTTTTTGTTTTTCTTTTTACGCCTTTATAGAATTAATCGCCCTTTGGGTGATAATGAAAGTATTTAAAATTTTAGAAGAAGTTTCATATTCCATTTTGTCAACTTGCCACTTTTATTTATTTTTATCCCAATCCGAAATATTTTTCACACAATTTATCTCAATAACAATTGGAAGGAAATTTTTAATAAATATAAAAAACGATATGAAAAACAATTGTACAATGTTATAACAAGTAAATTTTATTTCTAAGAGTTAATAGCAGCATTTTGGACATGCCTCGTAATATAGAAGCCAACACCCCACACGTGCACAAATTTGAGAATTTGGCAAATTAAATTTAATATGTTCATTTTAATAGCCGCACAGAGACTAAAGCTCTGCAGGTTGACACATTTGTGTTGAATAGTTCAAGTATCTGCCAAAACATATACACACAAATAGTTTGGGAAGTATTCGGCCACATACACGAGCCATATTTCCAAACTCCTCTGCCCTTACTATTCAGCAATTGGATGAAATTTCAATTGTTTCTTTGTGTCTGCGAGCACATACATAAGTATTAATAAGAAACAAACTCTTTTTATACATTAATTCACATTCAATCGTCATTTTCCTGCGACATTTAATTAAATTGAAGACTTTGCTTAAATACCGTCCTTTACCAAATTGTTGTCCTTGCATTATTTTTAAGGATCTCCTTCTGTCGAGAGCAATAACACGCGGCTGACCAGAGTCCCATCTGGTGCCACGGAAACCAGTAGCCCCTAGGACGTGTCCTAGACTGGTTATTGGTGAGGCCCCTTCGGGGATCACGTGGTGGCTGTGGTTAAAACCCAATGATACGCGGGAAGAGTTATGGGTCAGATGAGTGTTTCTGCAAAAGGTGCTAGTGACTGATTGTAGATGCTCTCTTCAGGCCATATAGCTCTAGGTGTTGTTGCTATTCGACAAAGCTACCCTGATGTTTTGCGGTTGGCGAAGCCACAGGTAAGATGGGGGCACTATTTTGCTGCCGGGCAATTGGGGTAGTAGGAGGTTAGATAGCTCCAACACTTCAGCAAAGTGTCTGTACATGGTTATACAGCCAGTACAGAATTTGCTACCAAGTTGTCCCCGTTAGGCGCACGTGCCTCTGGGGGCACGGGACGGTGGTGAACGGCTTTATTCACCCAGTGCGAAGAGCACCGTCAGGTAAGGCCTTCGGGCAGGTACTGACGTAAAATCTTTGACATATTTGTCGAGAGCAATTTTGTTTTATAACAAAATAGAGAAGGGACATTTTTTCTTGCCTAAAAGTTGAAATTTTTCAAATTCTAAAGTTAGAAAAATTTTTTATTAAGAAAATTAAATTACAAGACATTTCAATAAAGAAGAATTTCAAAAAAATTAATCAAAATCTTGTTATGATATACTTACCCTCAATAAAAATCTAACATATTACTACGATTATTTTAAAGTTTAATCACATGTCCAATTGAAAATGCATTTGTACAAAATATGACCCATAGTCGAGTGCGTAAACAAAAGGCGACTGACAGAATAAAAAGACATGTCACCAGCATTGAATGAATAGGTTTTGTTTTAAGCAGCCAAATATCTTCAATTTATCATATTTTCTCTAGTTCGTATAAGAAATCCTTTTTATTCAATATAACCGATTTATACGTATAACAACAATCCTTAAAGCACCTCCGATTTATTTCCTCATTTCCTTTGCTCTCACTTGATCTCAATAAGATCAATTCCAAAGAAGCTTGTTGCTTATATTTGAACTAAAGCTAGTGTCTGTTTAAGTTTCTAACATAATTTATGATTGTATATACTTTCTTTTTCTATCATTTATGTTTAATTAACTAAACTTGACTTCTTAAGAAAAAGGACATACAACGATAATGACCTGCTTCCTGTAATCTGTTACACAGGAACTACTTTTTGATTGAATTTATAAAACGAAAGTTATTTTATTTATAACTTATTGATTCTGTCATATAATAGCAGTCATTTGTTAAAAAAAATACTCAACGAAATAGACACCTTTCCTTTCGTTCGTAAGCAAATTTTAGAAAATATTTTGCTAAACGATATTATATTCAGTATTATCGAATCCTTTTAATATTTTCTTATGTTGCTAAACAAAAAAATAAAAATAAATTGTTTTATTCAACTATTTTCCACCTGATCTTGGTAGTATGTAACTGAGAAAGGTTCAGCTGCATTACACGTTTATAGCAAAAGTCAACAACCGAAAGCTTCATCATCTAGTAAAGCTTCCATTAGTATAAATTTATAATAAATGACTTAAAATTGTTTAAGGATTGATTTTTTCAAAGTAAAAAGTTTATAAATTCTATTACAGTTTAAGGTTATATTTAAAAGGGATTGTTAAAATTGGCTGAAATATTGTTATAAATTTATATCCTTTTTTTAGCAAAATAAAAAATTAATTTATCTTCAAAATTTTTTATATATGGCATCTAATTGCACTTTAAAAACTCGAATTTCTTTCAGTCAGTAAGTCGGTTCGTATTTTAATTATAAATAAATTAGAGCTCTTAACTTAAATAGTTGCTACTGAAATATTTCGATTTTCTGTCTCCTTACGCAACCTGGAATATCAAAAAGGATAATATATTAAAATTTAGAAATTAGTCTTGAAAACATCAAATTATTTTTAAATTACCTGTAGAGCGTTCATGTCCTTAAGAATAAACCCACTTAAATTCCATTGCACTCCACTTTATTTTCTGATTAATTCGTTTGTGTTTAATTTGTATTCTAAAATGAAAACAAAAATTTTAGTTAAAACTTTGAGCGGTAAATTTATTTTCGTTCTAATGAAGGGGGACAAAAAAGTAGTAGATGTTATAACATCAATAAAATGTAGTCAGGGCTGGCCCCAACTTGAACTAGCAGTAGCGACTTGCACAACAAATTTATAATCACATGGAAACGAGCAAAAGTATAAATGACCACAAAGTTACAGGACTATACATTCATCGATACATTCATAATTAATCGTTTTCATTTAAAAATCATATTAATTATGTTATCGAAAAATCCGGTAAATTTGTTGCAAGAGGAAGTATTATATTATATTCTGCCTCGACACTGGACTGAAGAACTCACTGTGCTTTACACATTTCCATAGATTGGTAAAAAAATTAGTCATTTATTTTCCTTTGCCCGAGATTTAAAACGCAAGAAAGGCCGTCCAACAACAATTAGACAATGAGAGGGGATAAGACAACTTTTCTGCACTTCGTAACTGACTCACCTGCAAACTGCACTCATGTTGCAAATTTTGTGGTTCCTTTAGAGCTCTGTACAGTTCTAACGAGAGTATAGCAGGGCTTAGATGACTGACCCGGTCCAATGATGTTTTACGGACGGGGTGAATTTCAAATGTGTGTAGTTATAAAAATTGCCAATTATGCACGCCAGTAAATCGGGCTGCAATCGTATTTATGATACCAAACAAATATTTTGTCTGGAAATTCATGATATATTTAGTAAGCGATAATAATTGACCGCTTCAAAACCTTAATGCTCAGGTCAGTCACCGAGAGATCTAAAAATTATCTTCTGTTAAAATATGGTAAAATTAATTGCAGCCAAAATATTGCAACAATACATATATTGTGATTAGGATTACCCAAAATATAACTTTTTTCAGAACATATGGAACTAACAGGAGCTTGGTTTTCAGGATTCCATTTCCAGACTGGTATATATATACATATTTTATAATTTTTATTGAACTGTCAAATTGTAGTGGTACTATTCATAGAATCATGGAATCAACTATATCGATATATTTCAATGAAAACTAAACTCTCAACAAATTCTTCTGTAGAAGTTATTGAAGCAGTAATAAAACACAAGTTACCACTATACTTGTATGTGAGAACAAATGAATTGTTTGGAAAACTGATAATTTCATCTAAATAATTAAGCAAACTCTGTTGTAATAAGCAGCGATTCAAACTGTTCCATCACTTATAAAATGGAAAAAACGCACGTATTAATTGAATATTCAAACGTGTTTACTTCCTGTGATTGTTTTAACATTTTCAACAACATCTCTATTGTTATATATACTCACTATTATTTAAATTGTTCTATTTAATAAACATAATACACGGAAACGGAAGTGCACAACGATGATGATACAAAATTCAACTGAGCGGAAAAATAACATTTGATACTACACACACACGAAGGCCAGCAGGTAAGCAGTTTGCACTTTGTAAATAAACATTTTCAGATCTTTGGCAAAAATACGTTGCTGACGCCTAATTTTGCGCTTCGTTATCACGTTGATGTAAGTGGATTTTCTCTGAGGTCACCGGCAACAGAAGCGATATTCTCGGTCGAACAAGCGATACGAGGCCAACCGCTTCTGGCGATATCTGTATTGGATCAGGTTGCACGAGGCGCTCAGCCAAATGGTTAATTGTTTAAGCCTATGAAGGACGGCGGCGAGGAAAATGACGACGAATTTCACGCTGCGTTTAAACAACAGACTGAAAGTTTTTGAAATAAATAGTAACAATAATTCCACCTTCTTGAGGTCCCTATCGGTCCATGGCTTATTGATAACTACTTCTCTGCATATCTACATCATAAATGTCAAGTCTCAGTTGCATTTAACAACATTAATTTCATATAATTGTATTGTCGATATATAAATTTCTTCATGTGTACGAAAGCAATTCTTCTAAACATTCTGCTTTTTAATCGGATATGTAGGGTATGTAATGATTTTATGTACGAGTACTTATATGAAATTCAACCTAGTTTTGGAAGTATTTGCTTTTAAACAACCATTCACTTGTAATACGTAAGCAAAGATCTTAATTTATGGCAGGACATGCAAAGAACTAACAGCTTGTGCTTGCAACCCGGAAGTTCTGAGCACCAGCTCGGAGTCTAAGGATAGAGAATGTTATATGAGAATTTCGCTTTTTGCATATTACGGAGAGGCTGAATATGGATAATTTCTATTACATTTAGTATTTTCGTTATTGTCAAGCAATTGGTCGACTACATATCAATTAATTATGAGATAAAAATATACTTATTCTTTTGTTATTGCCATTATATACATTTTAGATTTTATTCTTCTTTATTTTTTTATTTGTATGTTTGTGTGTGAAGGAGTGAAAATGATATTTTACCAAAAAATACAGATAAAAACTCAGTCCTAGAAAATCACTAAATAAGTGTAATAGTGTAATATGGTCGCAATGGCATGACATTAAATTTTTATATGGTATGGATTTCATATCGTAGTTCATACATGAGTAAAATGTACATGTACATACATAGATGTTTAAAAATAAATAAATTTATATACTCACTATTTATTGTATGTCATGATTTCGGTTTTTGTTGATAAATTCATACGCCGTTTAAAAGTTGCAGGATAATAAATCGTCAAATCACACCACGTATAAATGGAACAGTGTACGAGTATGTGTGTGCGTTTCTGCATATACATGTATCGCACATGCAAAAGTATGTATGTATGTATGTATGTATGGCAATATTGTTTTTCGTTTGAATTTATTTCATGTCCCTTTTTGTTGGTGCAATCCAGGCATTTGGTTTTTATTTGATTTAAGTTCATTCAGTTTTCATTGAACTCGATTTGTTTAAAGAAAATTGTATGAATATTTTAAAGCTTCAATTTATTAAAAATAAACTATAAAAGAATCTGAATTGAATATAATACAAGAGTATTGTAACCCATATTTAGATAAAAATATTTTTAATAATTGATATATTATTAATCCGTCCGAAATTCAAGAATTAAGACTAACAGGTTGCTTTACTTATTTGTTCATTGAGAAAGGAATAAATAGGGACCAATAGTACTATTATTAAGGAATAGTAAGATATATAATTGATATTTGCGAAAATTCTAACAGCTACACAAACCCTAATGATATTTGTGAGCAGTTTGCTTCCCTTACTCCTTAATAAATTGTTAAGAAAAGTACTAATTTGAAATTGAAACCATCAGGACTCTAAGTTGAGCCAAACTAATTTCACTTCTTATTCTATATTATACAAATTGTCTGTGTATGTCTAAGCCAATGTAACAAATTTATGGAAGTAAGAAAGTAATCCACTTTTACCTAATTCTTATTCCATATTTTTTAAATCATTATCATGCTTTAAACATCATTCTCCCAAACAATGTTTGCTCTTAAAATAATTATCATCAAGATAATACGATGCGAATATAAATCACTTTAATGATAAATTTCTTTGCATCCTGTCTATAAGAACACTTCAAAAATGTTCCTTATAATCAGTACAACCCCTGCGATACCTCGTCAAGCTGTGCAACAGAGGCGAAAAAATTTCGTCATTTAAAGGAGACAAGTAGTTGCATATGGATGTGTGTAAAAAGTATTGTTGCAACTTGAATAGCTCTAAAGGAATAGAATATATAAATTGAATACGTGGTTGCATGTACTTGCAACATGCATAAAAACACTTAATTGAGCTCCCACTATAGTCCCACTAGAGACTGGTTGGTGATAACAAGAAAACTAGACAAAACCTTAATGATTTTGTGTGTACGTAAATAGAATTTTTACTTTAAATGAATCTTTTAGTTAAATAACATTATTTTTGACATGTCTTTCTATCCAAAAAGGCTTTGGATTCTATAGCATAGAAAAAAAATTAAGGAAAAATAGCAAAATTACAAACAAGACATTAAGTACAAAAGAATGAAAAATGAACTATACAAAATGTAACTGGCAAAGCAACAAAATAAAAATAAGCTTGTTACATTTTTTTTATTTCCCTCTTGCAAAAGGAAATGGCTATCAAAGACACAAAAGAACAAAACACATTCACTGTTGACAGAAATGTTTTACCAGCTGAACACATATGAAACGAGCCTTAACATACCACAGAGCAATAGTAATATGTAACATTCTGAGATGAATTGTTGCTTCAATTTGTAGGCCAATAACAGCACAAATGGAATATGAAATAAAACAACTACTTTAACACTCAAGATATATGCGTATAATGTAAAAACCATCATACAAATTGTTTAAAACGTTAAAAGAGTTCAACAATGAAAAATATAAAAGCGAAAAACAAACACATGTTTGTTATAGTTGTATAGTGTTTAGCCAAAAAAAATGTGGTAAAGGAGAGAAGCTTTTATTTTTCTTCACAAGAATTGGGTGGAAAGAAGTGTTCTAAGAGACGAGTACTGCATTAATAACAATGTCGAAAAACAGCAATAAAAAGTCAAACAGAAACAGGAAAAGCTTTTGCAACGTGAATCAAGCAAACCTCTACTCTCAACATCTCTAATTTGCTTGTGGTATAATATAAAGGAAGAAAGACTGCACCAACTACCGGATCTTGATTTTTTTTTTATTAAAATATAGCTTTAATAAACATAAATATGCCCATTGAAAAAAGCCTTTAATTCGAATGGCATCTGAAAATTATTATAACTGAACTTTATTTCTATAAACTTCCTTTAAAATTTTCTGCTTTATTAATACTGGATTTATTCTGAAATCATAAAATATGTTTATGCCATCCATTTAAATATAAATACCTTTAATCATTATGGTAAAAGTTAATTAATGTTTAAGAAAAAATGATGCTTTTGATCGTATGTGATACATAATATTTATTTGGTATGTGAGTATAAAAGTTTGAGTTCCTTTTTGTGTTAAAACTATCAAGATTTTTTATCTGCAATTATTGATCAGCGATCTTCAAGATGTTATAGATTTTAACTGATTTATCAAATATAACTAATGCTTGAACAATATTTTTCACCTCATTTTTTCCAAAAGAATTGTCCTGAAAATAATTTGTAATCGTTATACCGAACGTAAACTTTCACTGAATATCAGTTACTCCCCTCGTACATCAACAAGTGGTATTTAAAATAGACATAAAATATATTCAATAGCAGAAAAAATATATAAAAACTTTTTGTGATCAGTTGTACGATCTGATCTTAAAATGCCACCAAATGATTAGTATACTTAACAGCCATTGAGAATTACTTATATTCTGTAAATTGTAATTGTAGGTAAAATGTGCGCTATGAATCTAGTCATAATTTATTTATTTTAGCAATTTAAACTAAAATAATTAAATTGGCAAGATTGAAATAAAATGTATTGCATTTGCATAAATTCCTAATAACTAATCTTCTGTGAATTAATTCTTATTTATACGCATAAAGCAATTTTTTCCCCAATATGTCAACCTTCACAAAGAATAAGAAATTTTAATTGTTATAACGAATATAAGTAAATAAATAAAACTTCTATTGTGTCTGTGAGAAGTTAAGAAATAAAGTCAGGACAAAATGAGCCAAAAAGACACTTGACACATTTTTTACATTAACAACCAATCCTGATTTTATGGCATGACCAACAATGTATTGCACAAGGTTTTGGCCAGCCATACTCGAATGGTGCATCAGGTGAAAGAGTTAAAATGAAAAAAGGGACAATAATTCAACAACAAAAATATTGCAAAAATGATAACTCTCCTTTTTATATTCACTGAAGAGTTCGCTAAGACACACGAAGTGTAACAAAAACTAAACAATTTAAAGAAAAGTTTTAAGAAATTTTCCCTCCCTTCGATAGAAAATAAAATTTACATACTTTTGCTTAAATGTTAAATTTTATATGAAATTTACAAAATTATTCAATGACTAAAATTATTCTAATGCAAACTGCACGTGGGTTCTTTCATGCAGAAATGAATTGTAAAAATAACAAAAAATTACTGGAAAGCATATTTAATCTTGGTGGTTGCCAAAACGATTTACAGATGAGTTTTTAAAAGTTCAAAAACTATGAATTAAAAAAATATGTAATTGAGAGAGAATAAAAAATTACCAATAAAGTTTTCCACTTTCGTTTAGTGCTTTCTGAAAAGCTAAACGCTTAAAAAACTCTTGGTGGCTAAATGCTTGAATCATTTAGTTTTAAAATTGGGCATTGGACAACTGAGAGGGCAGCAGTTCGTAGAAAAATGTGAATAATATTTAACACCAATTTCTCAGACAAGAAGCTAAATCTCTACATATATAAAAATTACGTGTATGTTCGTGATCGCTAAACTCAAAAACTCTTGCACCGATTTTGACCAAACTTTATATACATGCTCTATGTCCGACAGATGGCGCAATATTTATTTTTTTTGTGTTTTACCCGATAGAGATTAGCGCGATAAGCCTATGCTGTGTTTCGGTGAAGGAGTTGGGTCCTTAATCAGCGTGTAGTGGCGTTAATTAGCCCGATACCGGTATTTGAACAATAATTGCTATGTCGATTTAGTGCACCTTTCATTCTTCTTCGAAATATCAATCCGCCATGACTTTGCAACGAAACCAGACTTACAGTGAAAATAAAATTTTAAGGCAAAACAACGTTTGCCCGAGTCAGCTAGTATTTATATAAAATCAAATATACTGGTATGCTTTAAAAATTCTAATTTATTTTTCAATAATTATCCTCTATTTTCCAAAAATCAAAAGTTTGTCTTTAAGTACGTATGAGTTATAATTTCATTTGGAATAACGTATTCGCTCTAGAGTAAAAAAAGTGAGGAAGAAAAAAGCAATTTTTTCATATTCTTATAAATAATTAAACATAAAATTTGCCATGTGTAGCAATGAGTTGAGGCAACTCTGAAATCATATCTGAATATTTTAGTTTCAGCAAACCGCAGGGTACAATTAGAATGCAGTGTCTTCATAAGAAAAAGTTGACTTGCAATTTTCAGAAAACTATCCTCTTACTTTTCAAGTAATTACTTGTCAAAATAGCAACTTCATTCAACTTCGTTCATAGTCAACATTTTTAAGCAGTAAAAGAGTAGAGTACTACTTGATACTAAGAATTATTATTTTGTTTTATTTTTTTATAAATTAGTAAATTACAATGTTTTGTTATAAAAGCAGAAATTATAAGAAGAACTCCAAAAACAATATCACAAAAGCTAAAATTCATATGGAGACAAAGTCGTCAATTTTATAGAAACTTTACCAAAAATTCTTTGCTCATAGCAAACAAACTACTTACACATGTATACTCTTATATAAGTATATATATGCATACAAATTACAAAATTTACCAGTTAATGCATGATGAGTGTATGTATTTACAAAAGGAAATGACGATAATTTGATGAGTTGAGAATAACGTTTTGCATATTTTTTGTTGTATACCTCATACCAAAACCTACATGTTTATTGTTTGTTTTTTTTTTTAAATTACCTCCTTTCCGAATTTTCATTTTAAGCAGAAATAATGATGACAGCACAAGGACATTTTTTTTGTAGTAAATAATGAAGCAAAAAAATTATGATCCTAAAATTGCAATTCAACAAAGGTACTTTCAAAAACTAATTTACTTCAGAAAAAGCAAAAACCAAGAGCAGAAACCAGAAACCTGACTCTAATAATAATAAGATATAATAAACCAATACACTGAAAGCTAAAAGGTAAATATTTGGTAAAATACCTGGAAAAATATCCTTAAATGTGTGCAACTCTCTCACATGGTGCATGAAAAAGACATTCTTTGAAAATGAAATTGTTTGTTCAGCAAACAGTTGGAGTCAAACACACAATATGAGCATTTTCACATAAAGAATACACAACAAATATATATCCGATATTTGTCATAGTCATAACAAAAGTAAAAGAGCATAAACAATACAACGGCAATAACAAAAATTTACCAATAGTTGTATGTTTGAATGACATTATTCTTTCATATGTAATTTCAAACAACGTTCAATTGCCAACTGATGAAACATATGGAATCCTTTTCTTTCAATGTGCCATATATATTTCTCATCATCAGCATCATCACTACTTTCCACATGCTGCGTTCAACCGGCATCGGACTATAAAATTATTCACTGTTACCCTTGAGGTATTTGTAGAAGGATCACAAAAAGAGCATTTTACAAGAGAAGGTCACAAAGAGTGTATTTAAAAGAAAAAAAGGATTAAAGGTTTCATAAAATTTTTTGAGTGAAACAAGTAATAACGATATAACTGCGAGTATATTAAAAATATGATAAAGAAAAGAAAAAAACAAAGTAAATCGGATTTAAGAAAATGGAAAATTCTAGCAGTTTAAGCATGATTTCCGTATAAATGAGCTAAAAGAAAAACAAGCAAAATATTTTGTACCGAACGTAGAAAATATGATGCATATTTGAATTAATATAAATGAAGACATATTCCGATTTTGATTTTTGTATTTTGTAAACTGACAAAGACAAAATATTCTACTGTCCTGTTTAATGTCCCAGTTTTTTATAATCCGAATAAAGAATCTTTACTTTTCATTATTTTTATATTATTTTATTTGTTAGTTTTATTTTTACAAATAATCCATTTTGAAAGATTCCTTCCACAATTATTTTCACTTCTGTTTAAATGCCTTTTTTTTAAAGGAAACGAAATATTATCAATGTGAAACTAAGTCGCCCGGTTATATATACACCTTATTGGTACATCACATCCACTGCTTACAACTCTTCGGTTTGGCTGAAGACGATTAAATACTCTTGATTACCATAGAAATAACAAAACGAAAAATTTTAAATTAATTTAAAATATCATATGCCTTTTGTTGAAGGTATCCTTCATTTATCCTTTAAGTCTAATGCTTATGTATGATAATAAAATATTTAACGTATATTTTTTACTTTATTCTAGACTCCTGAGCGCTCACCATATCCAAAACTGGCACTGGGTGCGATACGCAGCTCTCGCAAACATGAAGGCCTGGGTAATTTCAAAACAAGGATAATGGTTTTTCAGCTAAAATGTTATAAACCATAATTGCAAATTTCATGTGTAAATATTGTGTGCATTCAGTTTCTAAAAAGAAAATTTCTTGGAGGCTCGAATCAAACTTCGCCCAACAAATATTTTTAATGGGCTGTTTTTGCTCACTTAGGATCATGGTTTGGTCCTCTAGTTTGTTTTATAATACATTTTTGTTTATCACTCCAGGACTGCTGTACTTCACGTTTGAATCCCAAATCTACTTGATCGTTTTTTTTTTATCATACCATGGAGATTTTAATATGAGGATCATATATAGAGAGTGTGTAGATTTTTTGTGGAACAGTTTGGATGATGAAGAGCTACAGATGCTTCAGAGAACATTTGGTGTAACAAAGTCATAACCCAAAAGTAGTCTTAATTAAAAATGAGTTTGAAATCTTCAATTTACTTATAATTTAAAGCGAAAAAAGATGATACATTTGTTCCTTCTCCAGAGCAGCACATAGAAGTGATTGGTATAAAATTTTAAAGCAGTACGAGGAAAGACAAGACGATTAACTCTACAATTTTATCAATGTGGGGTAATATATTTAACAATTTCCAAGATGATTTAGATATATTAAGCAAACCTTGGACAAATTGCGTGAAATTCTCTTAAAGGGTCAAATAGTGAAAACCTTAATGTCGAATACTAATAGTTCATGTTATCACCTCCATGTTATAGTTTTTTAAATTCAATACAACCCAGTAACATAAATATTAGATTAAAGTTAAAGATATAAAATAAAATCAGCAAGAAAATTGTATGTTCATCATGTGTTTTGTCAAGTCGTGTGAAAATTCATTTCTATACGTTAACCAGCTGCTTATTTTTCAATTTTTCAGTATCAGTTTGTCTTTATTTGCTAAGCAAAACACCCAGACAAGAAGTCAAGCATATAACAGAACCAATAGATTTTTAAACGTCCATCTAAACAACCACAATCGTACTTTTGCTGATGTTTATACGAAGACTAGTTTCAACTCAATTGCTAAATAAACATTGGCTTATGAGCAAATGGCAGGAAGAGGAAAACACATACATTCACTTTCACACACACACACACACACACACACACACACACACACACACACACACTTAAACGTATTTCAATACGGCAAGAAGATAAAACAAAGTGCTAACATTAAAGCATTATTGCAAGCATAATATTTCCTCTTCTGATTTTTTATTTCGACTATGCCAGCGGTTGGTTGAACAGTCATTTGTTGCTTTGAAGGAAATGTTAGAAAAAATGTATGTTTTAATCAAAATTATTTTTGCGTGTCTGTGATATTGTCTTTTTAGTTGATTAAATAAGGAAGGAGACAAATATGACTACTTTGTAATAATTAATAAAACGTTGTATTATGAAAAGTAAAAGCGATAAAATAATTTGTCATAATTTGAACACATCAATAATTGATTAGTTTTTGCACCCGTTAATTCTCCTTATTATGAGTAATTCAAAGCCGCTATTTGCATTGTATGTCCTAAAAATGTTCAAAGTCCCGAAAAGCTATAAGAAATCTTTAAAGAAGCTTAAAATTATTTAAATCCGTAGTAACCGCTGCACGTTATGGTCTTTTACTCCAGCTTATTTTCATTTTTCACAGAAAGTGAACTGAAAATAAACAAATGAGAAATTTTCGGTAAAATAAATGTTTCACCAAAAAAATATCCAAACACACAGGAGATGCTGCCTCAAAGCTAAAATAAGAATCATATTATAGACTCCTATTGCTTTTATAGAAAGAAAAATTATTATTACAGCAAATAGTGGAGAGATAATTTTTCTTCTTTGCTCCTTTTTTAATTATTCTTCATAGTAATTTTAAAAAACAGATCTAATACAATCAAGAGTATAGATATATTTTTAAATCCAAATGCTAAAATATTAGCATCCAAAAACTTAGACGACAAGTTTAAAATTTATGAGCGAGTGTGGCATATTGGTCTTTTGAAAATTTCTTTAGTAAAGTTTTACTAAACTGTTTCCGATAAATTATTTAATTTAAAAATAAGAAGAGGTTTTGTTTAAAAAAAGTCCTGCGTTTTTTAATAAGAGGCAACTTATAGTATAAGAAAAGAGCATCCCGTAAAGGCATAAAATAATTCAAATGTTAGTGACAAATAGATCTTTTTTCTATGTTGAACAAAATGTTGCACTTTCCTTAGAAAGAACTGACATAAGAAATTCAATACGCATTTTGATGAAATTGATTTTCCTTTTTCTATTTATTTACAAAGCATTTTTTCTATAAAATTCTAATTTCAAAATTTACGGCACTAGATATTTTCTAGTGGCTGTAATTCCCATTAAATGTGAACTATTTGATTTTTTAATATCCCCTCGTTCTTGCATTCATAATCAGCTCACAAACAAAGTATATTCAAATATTTAAAATAAAATACAAAAATATGTTTAATTCTCAAGTTGATGTCACATGTAAGAGCAAGCAAATCAAACCACATAAATACATACCGACATAAAAGATTTATTATAGTAATGAATAAATTTATACTGGAAATTACATTCGAATAGCTTAAATTTCTTAAGGACCAGAGAATTATTACACAAATCGCAATAAAAATAAATATTTTATTTTCTAAGTCTGTGTTTAATGTCGTCCTTCTTCCTGCTGTATTATGTAACAGCATTATTCTTCTCAGCCACTCAGACACTTTGCAAAGTGTAAACAAAACTTTGGACATATTCTTGTAAATCAATTAATATATAATAAAACAAATGGATATTGATCGCAAACTTTTATATAAAATGGTGATTATGGTTTTTTTCAACATTTTGCAATTCGAACAAACTTTAATTTTTAATTCTGTTATGTTTCTCATCAGTCAATAATAATATTTTTATCAAAGACAAGGCTGGTAGAAGTTTATAAAAATAAAGACTTTAAGATTAATTAGAATAAAAGCTTTAGAGAGAATCATATTGCTTTTTAAGACCCCAGAAAAATATAACAAGTGCATGATGGCTTCAAAAAATGTTACTCATACGCCATGATGTTGCACAGACCATAAAGATATTAATCATACGCTTAGGATTTCTCTTTGAACGCAAAGAAATGCTGATTGCCTCTGATTGGGGTTTATGGAATGTTTTTACAAGATTGGCAAAATACAAGGCTAATGTTGAATGAATTTTTATATAATTTAGTGAAAATACATAATGAGCGCATTTTTTTAATATATACGTCCAATTCATTAAAAATAATGCACGAAAAATTCAGTTTTTAAAACAAAATTCTCCTTCTTTTTGATCGTACATCACAGAAAATAAATTTTCTTTCGTAACTTTTTATTAAATCTGTGTTTTAATTAATTGTATTAAATAAATTACGTTCGCAAATGAATTTCAAAAGTCAAATTCTGTTCTTCTGTATGTGAAATTGTTTATTGGAAAATTAAATAATTGTCAATTTAAACTAAATAAACAAATAACAAACAATATATTTGACTAAACAAATATATTTGACTAAAATAGTATTTGTTGAGAATAATTTACAGGCCTAAAAAAATATCTATGTATCATTTGAAACGAAATTATAAACACCTTATGAAAACATAAAAAGATAAAATTGAGAAAATTTTACAGAGCGCTAGATCTAGCGATCATGACCACGAACTTTATATTAAATTATATTCATCAGGCAGCTCTAGTTCATCGGAATCCATAATAAGGTGGGACGGCTACTATTGAGGGATAACAACTATTTCACTTACTTTTACATGAAGAAAGGATTCCAACAATACCAATAAGTGTTAGAACAAAAACAAGGATAATAGTTTTTCAGCTGAAATATTATAAACCGAAATTGCAAATTTCGTGTGTAAATATTGCGTGCATTCAGTTTCTGATAAGAATATATTTTTTTATCTACAAAACATCTTAGAGTCTCGAATTGAACTTCGCCCAACAAATATTTTAATGGACAGTTTTTTCTGCAACAACTTGGATGATGAAGAGCCATTGATGCTTCAGAGAACAAAGTCATATCCATTACCAATAATAAGTGTTAGTACAAAACCCCCATTTGTTCACTATTTAGCTTTTCCTTCATATTCTTCTTTATTGCTTAATGCTCAAGCCTTCATTTTGAGAATTTATAAGCTTTGTTATTGTTCTTGTCCATAGTAATTTTTCATAATTGATTTTAGTTCCGTACTCAAATAGCGAACATGTATTACATGTGCTATCGTTATTTGTTATTCAATTTCTCGTAATTCTTCGCGCTATATTGATTAAAATATACATTTAAAGAATTGACATATTTAGTAATCGAAATCGGTGTGTCGTTTTTTGTTTGGGTAGTTATTTCCTAAGAGGCCATTTGGCTCCACCATTGAAAATTCAAAACCGATTGAAAGAAATCATAGTCGTAATCCCTCCCAAGCTATAGTGCAAGGATTGTGTTAATTTAATACCAGAACATAATCATTTATTACGTATACGGGTTTTCTATACCATGAGGTATTTTGTCAGTACCCTTCGAAATTTTGTCGGCTGAAGTTTATAGAAATTTTAATGACACTTGCTCAGTTATTATTACGAAAGCATTAACAATGATCTTATACTTAGTTGCCTTCAAAGCAAGCAACCATATTTAGATTAGGGATATGAATAAGTTAAAACCATTAATGGAATGATTTTCCGTGTTCTTTACTTAATAAATCTCTTTCTAGTTATTCTTGGTCTCTATATAGTTCCTTTAGTTTTCTTAGGTCTTTGTCACTCCATCCTTGTTGTTCGTGTGGCTATCCTCCTTCTTGTATATCTCTCTCTCTCTCTTCACCATCCATTTCCCTCTTAATCGCCAAGTTTGTATTACCTTTAGTCTGAATTCGGTCATACCAAAGTGGACCTTGTAGACTTTCATTAGGCAACCGAATTTTCTGTCGCGCAATACATTTTGCCCACAATACTCGTATCGTTCCTCGCTGTAATTCAAAATAGGGATAGTTGCACTTTAGTCTCTAAAAAATTGTGAAACTATTAGCTTTTCCAAAGAGAAAAAAGGATTAGATTTTTTTTATTAGCAAAAACTTATTATGAATGATCAGGCGACTCCATAAGGGAGTCAAATTTATAAACTACAGCGTTATATAGATTTATTATGAGTTTACTAACGTTATGCTATACTATTTTCAAAAAAAACCTTTTTGATGTAAGAACAAAGTAGATTCTAATGCAGACTATAGTGATCGAAATAATAAATAATAATAACAATAAAAAACACAAAATTCAATAAATGTCATACAATCTGAAAACTGTCAACTTCAACTCTTAATTACCATATTAAATAATTTTGTTTGTTAATAAATAAATACTGACTAGTTTGTGTATACTTTTTAACACGTTCAAATATTATCTCCCAGAGTACAACAAAAAAACAACGCAGTTCATTAAGCTATTTAATAAAAACTATTAAAAATAATCTATTATAATTGAATTTATTTATTTATAGTACTAAATCACTTATAAGTTTTACTCTATTTACATAGAGAAAGAGTAAAGAGGATCTGATTTTAATTCAACTAGACTTGAAATTGCTGCTGTTTCGAATACTGCGTTCTATAAAACACATTGAGCAATTAACAAAAAATATATAAAATCATCGTCTGTTATGTTAAGGATACCTGTGTTATTGAAATCTTGAGAGGAATTCAGTCTACGAAGCAATTTGAAGGAAACAGAATAAAGGAAAAAATTATATTTATCTGTTCGTGTTTTAGATGCTTTCAATGTTTTTATTCCTAATGGCTCAATTATTAACAAATTTACTTATATGTGCTCGATTCCTTGTTATTGAATCTTCTTTATTGCTTTGCTTCCTTTCCCTTTAACGTTTTCCATCACCAAAAGCAGCATACGTCTATTTCCTTTTCCTGTTTCCCTTCAAGTATTTCTATATGCCGCAGCTACCAGACACATGTATTTCAGCATTTTACAGTCTTCGTCTTGGGGTTATATTCTTCGAGGAAGCACATAAACTTCAACATTTATTTCATTCTTCTTTTCTTTTTGGTTACACTAACAACGACACTCAACTGGAGTCTTGCACGTCAACTTAATATTGTTGAGGAAATGTTTATACTGCAAATAAGACACTGAATTTCATGATTGTTGTTACTAATCCTAGATTTTATTACATCTTGCTGCAATGCCACACACATATATCAAGTATTGTTATTTGCCCCCACAGGATGCAAGCAAGCGTGTCAGTATTATTTACACCAAAGATTAAAAAAAACATGTTTAAAGGGTAAAAGAAAACACAACTGACTCTCATATTGTATTTTATGGACAAATAAAACATGAAGGGTGAACAAGGCAGACAATGAAGTTGGGAGAACTAATTAATAGATGGATTTAAGTTGATTAAATAGACGACATGTTATTATACTCGTATGTATTACTTCAGTATTGTTGCTGACCTACAGTGTTTTTGTACTATTATTTATTTATGAAATGGCAACCAAAAGTATGGTGAACTAAGCCAGATCAAAATTATAGAATCGCTGAGTTTGAGACTCATACAATGCTTTTGAAAACCTAACGCAGTGTCAGTCAGAATTAAGAAAAGAAAATTATTATTTAAGACAAAGGCTTCAAATTTTCTTGAGAAAAAATAAGCACAGTGCCAGCTTCACAATTTTTATAAAAAGAGGACGAAACTAATTGTAATTAAGGATCTGAAATTTGTTTTTCTCAACACTCGAGTTTTAAAAATACTCAAGTTTTAAAGTTCAGGCTTTGGCTTATGTATAAATTTATCTTTGCGCGTTATTAATAAAGTACCAAATTAAATGAAAGGGATTGTGAGCACTATGCAGCGGAGTAGATTTCCCGCAAGGACGAATGGAGAATATTTTTTGCTCTATGGAAATTTTTCTTTTTTTTTAATATCTTGATTTACCATTTTAACATTCTGGAGATCTGTTGTCTATAAAATTCTTACACAGTAAAATAACAATTTTATGGCTCTAATAAACAAAAGCAACAACATTTACATATATTCATAAATATAATTGCTTTAGTCAAAATTAAATTAAAATCAAATTTTTCCAACAGGATTCTGTGAAAAGTGTTTTTTTAATTTCAAATTCCAAATAACTTGTGTAGATTTCTTGTGTAAATTTTTTATGGCATTTTCAAAAAATAAAATATCATGTAACCCTCACAAAAAATGCAATATAGAATCATATAAAAATTTAAGTTTTTGTACGCAGGGTACAGTTGCACTTTAAATAAATTGCTTTTTAAATTGTAAAATAAATCCTCTCACAAACAGCTGCCACAGCTAGGATATTGTAAATTAATTTAAAGGCAAACTATGAAGTCTTTATGTGCGGTCAGCTTTTCTATCCCGCTTTTTGACTTCTTATAATTTCATGTTTCTTTACAAGGACACCGTTATTTATAAGATGCTGAGAGACAACCTGGTTTGTAAAATATTTAGATCCTCCGTTTAAATAAATTTTTAACATTGTTTTACAATTTAATTAATTTACACATTCCAAATTCTTCTTGTATCTTTGTTGTGGTAAGTTGACGTATTGATACGAATGCCAGGCAGTATGTCTAATGGTTCGTGACTTAAGAAGTGCAGGTCTGTCCATTCGCTTTCAGTACATACACACATGCTGTCTGGTATATATTTTTAGTTTGTTGCATTATTCTTGTGTGACAAATTTTAAATTATCTGCTTTTACCACTTTTAAGCAGCTTGAAACCTTAGAAATGTTTTCCTACTCTATACAATGTGTAAATTTATAGTACATATATACATTATGTATGTGTTATATACTAACAACAAATTAATTACAGTCATCTAGTCTAGTATTTGAAAAGTGGCATATTGTGAATTTGTAAGGCGAAGATTAAAATATGGATATTTGCGTCCATTAATAACGTTAGTATTAGATCGTGCGTTTTGTAATTTGTTGATATGACGGCATTAGAAACATAAATACTGTTACATACTCTCAGCATCATATATTAGATGATTTTCATGTATATATTAAACATAATAGATTAATTTTGGATTTTGGTCTCAACGTAAATGGTTCCTAGAGGGAAGCAAATACTTTCAAATACACAATTTTAAGAACACCACTGTGGTTCTTGGGAATGGATCCGGCACTCTTTCTTGTTTTATTATAACATCTTGACCCTTTTGATAAATTTATGATTTTAATAGAATAGTTCCGTCAGCCTAATATCCTATTTCTAGGTGGGGTTAATTTAATACTTCTTTAAAAAAAATTACTTCGAAACAAAATGCATAAGTCTTCTTGATGGCAAAAAGCATCAGTTTTGTTGCATGTACCTTTGCAACACTACTGTTGCAACGTTAATATTCCAAAAAGCATAATTGGCACGATTTTTTAGCTTGTGGGAGCTTTTCTCGCATTCTACAAACTCAATAAATGTGTAATTTTAAATAGTATTTTCCACTCTATTTTGTTGCAAGAACTCTGTGGCATAAATGTTCAGAAAAAATATATGTATGTATATTATATAATATGAAATATCTTGCGCAGGTCTTTAATAGTTTCCGATGAATATCGAAATAATTATGCTCAAAGGAAAAATAGTTCACTGTGAATGAAAAACTTATTTTATTTTTAGACATACGAAAGTCGCAAGGATGTTGAACATGTTTTCCATTCTGAAATAATTTTAATTTGCTAATTACTGTTGTTTCTTTTCTGAAAATTTTATAACATTTTGTTGATCAATTTGTAAAGAAAAATCTAGTCTTCCCTGTAATTTAAAAAATTTAAATCCTCATGAGTCTGCGTGTTTCTCATAAGTTTTCGCTTTTTAAAGAACTCTTATTTCCATTTTTTTTTTCTTTTGAAAATTTGGCAGATCAAGAGTAGAGAGCATTACAAAAATACTCATCTATTGGACAGTCCTATTAATCTAACATACTGCAATTCTAACTAAATGTGTGATTCAAATAACTTCCTTTCGATTTTTGTGTTTTTCTTCCGACGGGGTTTGTTTGAATTTGGGACGATTTTCCGTCATCCCACGTCAAATTTGGTTTGTAACCAGACCGGTTTCGGCTTTGTGCCATCTTCAGTGTTCACTGAAGATGGCACAAAGCCGAAACCGGTCTGGTTACAAACCAAATTTGACGTGGGATGACGGAAAATCATCCCAACTTCCTTTCCTTTACGTTTGCAATTATCAGAATAGACAATCAATTCTTTTAAACCAAATTTTAAATATTTTTATTGGTAATACATTCAAAATAGTTTAAATTGTATTTATATTTACTATCGATATCATTTCATTACCATATTGGCAGTTTAAATTATATTAAATGGAAAACAATCAAGCAAACTGTGAATACCCTTATGAACATTCAGCAAACGGAGATGACAGAAATTAACCCCTACTATCGGACAATTCGATACCGCTACACTTTTGCTCGTATAAAACACCACCATTACCTGAGCCATTCTTCAAATTACGATGCACTTATGCAATCGCAGGTCATTAAAAACTGGTTCATTACGACATAATGGCATTACTATTTCTAATAATCAATATATTCGAAGTTTTGGATGGCTCATTGCCATCGTTAAATAAAATGGAATTCAATACCTTCTTATTGCTGTCATTAAACCAAAATTCCTAATGCAGTTCTATTTAACAGAACTTGCGTGTGTGTGTATGTTGTGTGGGCACTCCTTTTTGCAAGTGCAACTAAAGAAAACTGAGAAACTTCAAATAACCAGTTGCAAATAACAATTTAATAGTCAAATAATTGATGTTTATATTTTCAGGACATTTATGAGAACTTTGAAGTTAAAATTAAATAAATACGCATTTTATATACTAACATCAATATAATACGTCATCTAGCTGCATTAAAAGATGTGAAATCGATTGCAAGTTTGTGCTGTAAGAACGATTAGAAAGAAGGAATTTTTATAAAATCGCAGCAACAAAATTGCATGATGTTATAAAACATGTCGCATATAATATAATAAATTTGAATTTTGAAAATTATTTATCGATGACAAATTCTAAAACTTTTCATAAAAATGCTTTGTAGCATTAACAATGATTCTCAAATTCAAATCTTCAAAATTGTGAACTATGAAATTTGAAACTGGAGAATTTTTATACAAAGTTGTAAGATATTGTACAATTCGAGATTATCTGCCAGACTTTCGAACAAGACATTCAATATATTTGGAATATGATAAATTAAATTTTAGCTTAAAGAAAGAAACACATTTTCTACAACAAAATTTTTCACACATAATTGGCTACACAAGCAATTTGAAAAGTAATTGAAAAACTCCGATTAATGAGGTTTGGGCTGCAGCGTAACGAACTTAAATTTTAACGAAAATTATTCAAGGCACATTTCCATTTGCACGTTATCCATTTGCAAAGATATATTATCGTTCAACTAAATCTAAATGCTGGAAAATATTTTAAGGAAGCTTTTAAATAAATAACAATAATATGGATGATCTCTAAACATATGAATGTTTTATTACATCCGTTCCTATTTCAACTAAAAACCGACTAAATCAAACCAACTTAATAACCAACCACTTACTCATAATGCCGGAGGACCGCCAACCAACAACTTGATGTTCGTAGAGTTTATAAATACATGACAAGACACAGGCAAGATTGTTAGTGTGAGTGCTGATTTATTCTCACGCATTTCTTGTAGCAGCAAATTGGGGCACATTTTAGCCCACAGCACATGAATGAAACACAGTCGGATAGACCATTGTGTGTGTGTATGTGTAAGTGAAATGCTACAATACATTCGCAATCAAATGATAAACTAATGAATATCAAGTACTTGTTATGGAAGAGTTTCCGGTTAAATCCATCCAAACGCTACAAATTATAAACCAAACATTATCGCTGTCATTTGTCGAAGTGCTTATGGGAAATTTATAAAGCAGAATATCAAATAAATTATTATGATAATATCTAGATGGATTTTGCCATTAAGAGTATTTTTTTTAAACAACAGCTTTTGAAAAACTGTAGGAAAACATTGTCGTCTCAATCATAAAACTTTTAACTATGTACCAAATTATAAGCTCAAGGAAACGGCAATAATCACGTGCCACGTATTAAATAAAGATATCAAGTGCTTCTGCTGTTAAAGTTATCTGGTCGCAGAGTAAAGTGATTACAAGTCATGATTTGATGTTTTTTACTTAAATGTTTAGGAGGAAGAAACTTCTTATTATCATAATTTACTAAAATGTTTTTCAAAAAACTTGTTTGTGCCTTATTAAATTAAGATACAATATCATTTCACGAAAATATGCTCCAATTAAAGCACAGTGTTTCAACTCACGAATTCAATACTTCAAAATGAGAACTGTTATATCCTGTTGACACACAATCCGCAACATATTGATGACATATACTATATATAGTGGGGTCTTAGTGACAGAATTGCTACCGAATTTCTCTCAAACTCCTCAATATACTCAAAGCTGGACTTTCTACTTTAAATACACTTAATTAGGAAAGCAATAGGAGGACCTTGTGTCATGATCCTCTGAGAAAACACCAGAGCTGACTTCTGATTACTGTTAAATCGCCAGCGAAATCCCTAGTACCACAATACCCTTCCATTTTTGCCCCTTCCAAGATGCCGCTTTGAGATCCTTAAAAAAACAACCGAACTCTGTGAGTATTTCATGTAATCAATCCCTCTCTTAAGCTGCCACAACTTCGAGTTTTCCAATAGTCTTTAACAGTTGCAAACAAACATGATTCTGTTCTTGATTTGTGCCAAACTTTATTTCAATATGGATGTCATCTGTAAAAAAACTATAAAAATACGTTTAGGTTTGATTTCATTGAATATTATGCAAACAGATTTCAAACAATGAATTGTGCATAGATACTCGTAACTGCAGTCAAAAATATATGATATTCAAACAACTGAAAAAAGCAATTTCTCAGTCGTATTGGACGTGGCGTCTATTGTGTAGACAAATGACACAATAAAAGCAATTTTTGCAATTGCATCACTTCATACACGTACAAGTACACAAATTTAATTTAACATTGAAACATTTGGCACTTGATAAACATATTTTTTTTTTCATTTCCATAAATAAAAAATCTAAATTAAATGTTTGTAAATATTTGAAATATTTTCGTTAAGAAAACAAAAAAAAATCAACAAACTGTCGCACAGAATATCACATTCCATTCATTCTCGTATTGTTTATGAACTGAAATTAACACCATTGAGAATAATTCTTGACTTCATATTGTTTTATATTTCCTGCTGTTCTTTTACAACATTCTCTCTGAATTTTATTCTTTTTGCATATACAGCTTTTAATTTTACATTGACATGTATCATGTATGTATGCATTCGTGGAATTCCCAAATGCTTTTGGTGTTCATTTGAATTGAAATTGAGTGAATTATTTTTGACGTCCACCTCTATTCTGGACCAAAGAATTATTTAGTCACAAAAAAACTAGCAAATTTGGTGTGGTTTTTCCACGACGAGTTTCAATTAAACTTAATTATTAGTCAAACGTACTGATTGCAACACTTGAAAATGTTTTTGAAAAAAACTTTGTCATTTCGTATAGAGTAGCATCACCCTTATATAATGCTAAAGAATGTGCTCATTTTTCTAAATTATTAATTACCGGAAATTAGAACTATTTTCTTCAATGTTTATTGATAATTGTCTCTATAAATTTTCAAACAAAGTGGATTACAAAGATAAATACTTTATGGATTATAATAAATGCTATACCTCTGTGGACCTGCAACACTTTATGTATTTAAAACAGATAATTATCAATATCCTGGTGGCAACTTACTGCATTCCCTATCGATTGAATTTTTAATAAAATTCAAGGAAATTTTGTTTCAAATGTCAATCGATATCGAATTACGTGCACTGATGTTTAAATGAAAAATATGAATAAAGTGAAATCTCGCTTAACGCAGGCTTGAGCGAGTCACTTGTTTGGATTAAGTTGAATACATCAAATATTATTCTCTCCCTTTGGCTGTGCATCAAAATACACATTCCAATCTGAATTTTTACATTCACGAATCTACCAATAATTTTAGTTAAAATATCGCATATTTAAACCAAAATTTAGAAAAGTCCGGACAATTTTGTTATGCGAAACTTTTTACTGTACAACAATTCCATGCAGTACTTTGAAACTGTCTTCCTAAGCATATGTTGCGTTGAAGTAAAACATTGATTCCTTCATTCGGTACACAAATTTTTTTAAATTTATTCTTTTCCTAAGTGCAGACAAGAAGAAGTAAAGCATGTACAATTATCGCTGGCTTTGTTTTGTTTTACGGCTCATATTATTTTCTTCTGCTCCTCTTCCATTGACCGCTTTTCTATTATTCAGAAATTTGTGTAATAAAAGATGTAGATTCCTAAACGTCATCTGGGATGGAAGGTATCCATATGTAAAGTATTTCGAAACTAAATAAACAATATATCGACACTTTATTAATATAGTATCGGTACATTGTAAATTTATAATTAGGAAGACAATCAATGTCAGCATTGATAGAGTAGTGCATCGAGGCAGTTGGTATTGTATATGCAAATGAGTTTTAATACTGCATAAAATGAAAGTAGGTAATTTACTCTCAATAGAATTTATGCCACAAATATATACAAGAAAATAATTTATGAATTGTTACACAAAATTTCCGCTGCATCAAATTGTAAATGTAACACAAAATACAGACGTTAAACTCTGCAGATTTAAGACATAAAATTCGGTCACATTTCATGTGGCTAATAAAATAAATTTGAATATGAATGAGCCCAATGTGTCAATATATATTGACACATACATATGTGTAAATAAAATACATAAATTGCCATATCACAGGTATAAACTACAGCGGAGCTTTCAATGTAATAATTTCATTAAATTTAAAAATTCTTGAATAGGAATTGAAAAAATTCCAATACTAAAACTCCACTGCACTTGAGATTCCTAAAATCGCACTTAGGAATATTGAGAAATCTACAAACAACAATATTTCATATGGCAGAACATTCACGAAAGCTTCTGGCGGAAGTAAACAGAAATTATATAAGTGTTCAAAAAAGATGTACGCGAAGAATAATTCTGTCACGCACCATTTTATTGAATTAGCGTGATAAGCCCTATTTATGCAAGGATAATGGTGTGCTATAATTAATCAATGTAAATTATTGAGTTCATGTCAAGTTTGTCAAACACTACATCCTCTAGTGTTGTAATTGTGCTATTCCGACTTCTGTATGCATGACTAGCACCATTCATATCACAGGCCACTTCTCAAAGGCTCACTCACGAGTATATAAATCAAATAATGTATTGTTCATTATGGAGAGCTAGAAGAGGTGTTATTTAATTTAATTTGAATTAAAAGCCAAGTAGAACTAAAATAAACAACAAGAATTACAACAAAAGTATTTCAATAATTATTTTCAACTATTAGCAAAGCTTCAGCAAGTTTTACCAATACTGAAGAAAAATCAAATAAATAAGAAAATGCGTAAGGCAATGAAACAAACAAAAAAAAAAATAACGATACCTCCTTCATTGTTAGTATACCAAACATATAATGAATGAGAAATACAAAAATTAATGGACAAACTTCTTAAAGAATAGATCGTTTGTATGTGTTGCTAGTGGTTGTAAATATCCACCTCATTCCATTAAGCCTTTGTTTTCGAACTTGGTTGCGAAGGATGATGAAATCTAAATTAATGGACGTACAGAAAACTTTTGTTTTCTAAATACTTTGTTTTTCTAAACTCAAAACTTTCACTACTTTTATTTAAAATTATTCTTGGTTGAACGAAAAATATTAATGCAAAACTCTAAAGAAGAAGTTACAGTTGATTATATGAAGATTGTTAGCTTCTAGTGTGAATGTTACATTGAACTAAAATCACATACTTTAACACCGTAAATGTGCTTGTTTGAAGTTTTACTTCTCCTTACAGGATATTTAATATTGTACAAAGATCTAGAGAGGGAATAGAGTCGCACTTTAAGAAATACAACCACATTCATACATCGCAAGGAAAAGTCATGGTTGAAATTTTAGATTTTAAAGTTGGGAAAAAGTTTTCGGGCAAAGGAATAGAACATCTAGTTGTTGACTCGCACACTCACGCATACTGGATGCAAGCAAAGAGCTCTTGGCTAATGTGAAAGAAAGTGAGTGAAAACTTGTGCAAAAACTCTTACGTACTATGAGAATCCAAAGTAAAAAGTCACATCTACACATTTATTCTGGTACAAATGCAACTAAATATAAATATGAAGTATGAGTACAACTTTATAATTTATTTTTGTAAAATATTAAGAAGAATTCTTCCTGTTCGTATGCAACTTCCTTTTCACTTAATATTATTTTTTTTTATATTTTTTTTAGAAAAATGCAACTGCGATCACTGGTGAACAGAAAACAAAATTTATTTGAACAGAAAAAGTTGTAGATTGATACAGTTTAAGTTGTAAAAAGAAACAATATATAATAATATTTATAATAACGAACTTATGTCCTTTTCATCGTTTGCTTTCTTTCGATTTTGTTTCAAAGTAAAATAACAACCTGGAGGAAAAAAACTTGCAGCATTGAGACATTGTAAGAAAACATCAAGCGAAGTGTTTGATTTACGTTAGAGACAAACGGGGCAAATATTTAGCTCATGTAACGCATTTTGTTGTTTCTTCCTTCTTGAGACGAACGTCGGAATTGTCTAAAATTTAGTGGACAAATAGAATTTTGAAGGTCATTAAACCAATACCAATCAATTCCAAACAAAACTTCATAAGAACGCTACTGCTATGATACTATTAAGTAGTAGGTTTAATTCAAAAGACGTTTCTCCTCTTTCCTAGTGAGTCATGCTGATGACTACTTATCTGTAAACGTTAGAGGGTATACCAAGGGAATGAATGAATGGAAGATTGTGGCATCTGCAAATAAAACTCATACATTACTTAGTCTTTACATTAGTTTCCCTTTTGAACTTTTAAGAAACTTTTTATATAAATTCTTCCCGAAAAAAATATATTTTAGCCTTAAATTATTGGGTTTTTTAAATAATGCACGACTCTTTCTTAATGTAAATATCAGTCAAGTAATCGACAGTTACTGGAAGTTGTATATCAATCTTGGAATTTCTTTACTGTGTTGCTCTAGTTTTGAAAAAATTTTGCACAGACATTTATTTATTTATTTAACACTTTTACTGGAACAATGAATATTATTTGCAGGAAAGACTAGAGAACGAACTGGTGTTCGATTTAAACTTTCCGAAATTTCAAATGTTTATAGAGACCCCTGCAGAGACACACACAAACGTCCATGCATCGGGAAGAACCAATGAAATTTATCGCATGTTGCGTCGAGTCTTTTTATATAAGTGTTTATAAACTCTTATAAAAGTTACGTTTCCTGTTTCGTCTCTACTGGAGAACTTCTTTTTTAATTTCTGTAGATTTGGTAATGAAGAAGAAGGGTGAAAATGAGCGTTGTGTACTTAATTTGAAGTTTAGCAAAATGTCTTATGACTATTTAAATTTATAAGTTTTAGAAATTTAAAATTTATTAACGTCTCAGAAATTCAAAATTTGTTAATAACCACAAATGCCTTTACTACATAAAAGAATCGTCTTGCCATTTATTATTAACATGAATGGCTACTTCGTTTTCATGTTGCTATAGGCCAAACTTTAAACCAAGAAATAAAAAAGATGGATGAACAAAATATACGTAAAGCCATTAAACTTGGTTGCACATTTATTTGAAACAGTTCAAAGTGCACCTTCTACACCCATTAGTTTTATTGCTGTTGTTCTTTGTTCGTTTGTTAGTGTGCACATACACATGTTCGCGTAAGTGTTGTAGTGCAATTACCTTTTCTAAGAAAAAAGCCCACAATAGAGGCTTGTTTTCAATGGAATAGAACAGTACAATGAATTAATGAAAGAATGTTTTTCTATAGCCCTCCAACGTCAGCCGAATTTCAATTTTAAAGGTTATATAGTTCTATTTGCCTTAAGCTAGTTCAACACAAAGTTCAAATATGTATAACGGGTAACATATAAAAAAGGCGGAATGTTAGATTTTCTTTTCTTTTATTGAAATTAAAGTGCTTTGCGATGATAGAAAAAATTAAAAGAAAACTATGGCTTCGAACTGAATTTACATTTTTATCTATTAAAAATGTGGAAAAGTTTTTCAATTTAATTTCTGTGCAATAAAACGAATAAAACAAATTGTTATCATGCAGCTTTAATCTGGTGTTGATTTTTTTTTTTTTTTTTGCTAAATATTAACCCTTTGGCTACCAAACAACAACTTTAAATGGGATTTAAAATTAGAATATATAAAGGTACTCAGCAAGTTAATTGATAAAATTTCAATTACTATTCATTCCTACACAGCAAGAATTATATAAAATTTTATGTTGAATTTGCAGCAATTGATTAATTTGAATTAAATTTTCCCAATGGAAAAGTTGGGATTAAAAGGGTTAAAACGAAACGGTTTCGATGGAGACAATGGAAAATGTATTCACGTAGTAGAGTCAAATAGTGTCAAGTACATATGAACATATATACATATATGGACTCGTACATGTATTCGTGTTGCATAAATAACATTTACACATTAGAGCAATTTTGCAATAGAAATTTTTAGCTGACAAAATTATAAAAGATATTTCAAAATTAAAAGCATGAAAAGAAAAAAGGTCACATTAGCATTCGTACATCTGGTAAATTATACATGTCCTCCTTACACAATCATGAGGTAATCCTTTTATTTTATGGTTGTGTAATCCCAATGTAGCAGCATCAATATCGATGAATGAAGGATAAAAATAAATTATTATTTGCATACATATTGAATTCGGGCAAACGAAAATACTGGTTCTTAAATTTGTTAAAAAAAAAAACATAAATATACAATTTAGTTTAATAGACAATATCTCAGTTTTTTTAAATAACACGTGCGAAGTTGCTTAACACCACTTAAAAACTAATATTTCCTGCTCACGCACATTCGTAAAAAGCTCTCCGCACACGAAGTTTTACTAAACGACGAACAAAATGAAAAGAGAGATTTTTCCATTTTTCACACATTCACCAGTAGCTATTTTGCTCACGAAATCTCAAAGAGAAAGTTACAACAAAGTGAAGTGTTTCTAAGTTCACCTTATCAAATACTCCACGTGCTGATGAGTATTACTTACATACATATATCTTACTCACTCTGCGTCACTTTCACATCTGCAGTTCTAAAGGCCGTGTCACATAAAACTTTGTAGCGTTGCGTGACGTTTTTAACTTTGAGAGAAAAGCGTAACGCAAAAGGTGTATGACACAATGAAAACTTTGACACAACGCGCGCATTGTATGTTTACCAAAAAGGTGGTTATGAATTTTGCTAATTATTTTTTATTATAAAAATTAAAGTCAAAATATTATTTGCTTTTGTGTGTTTATTTTGTTATCACCTATTGTAGTTTATTGAAAATACACCACTATACCATATAAAGCTTTTAATTGTCATCAATTCATTTGTTTTTTGGATTTGCAAATACATACATATGTATGTATTCATATAAAAAGTTAAAATATTATTAATAATACGCTGCCACTGATTTTTTACAATAAAATAATCTTATGCTATATACTTACATATAGCATGCAAATAGATACTATTTTATAAATTTGTTTTAAAAAAACAAGCTCCTATTCTTTAACAGGAAATAAATTTTAAATATAAAAAAATAAGTATTTTTCATATCACATCACATTTTCATATCATATTCCAACATACATACATACATACATAACTTTGATTGTCAAAGCACGCAAAAAGTTGAGAGTTGCCGAACTTTTTGCGTCACGCTGCGTTAAAAGTGTTTTATGTGGCATGTTTCGTATAAGTATGTACATTTCAACTTAAATGTCAAAGCGAAGCTGTAACGCAACGCGAAGCAAAAGTTGTATGTGACATGGCCTTAATAGAAGCAAAACCATCATTTTGTTTTCCCAGTGAGCAACTTGTCTAAAAAATTTGTTGTATAAATAAATGTTGTAAGAATACGAAGGGCTCCTCACAAAACTTTTCTCATTAGATTTATAAAAACAATACTAAAATCATGGTTTTGTATGCAACACATACGTTTTGTTGTACTAACAAACAACAGTGACCAACAAGTTGAGACCAAAGGAAACAAAAGGGACTCTATGTTTTATATCGGAAACAAAGGAATATATAAAAAGAGACAACAACATAACTCTCTCATTTGTGGTGAGTTGCATTTAAAAGCAACAATCTGCAACATTTAAATGGGCCATGCAACATATTGATGATAGGAAACATGTTGTTATACTTTTGCAACATTCCTTTTTTAATAATATACATTTAATATTGTGGCACAAAATTTCTGCTGAGATAATCAGGAAAGTGAAAAATCAAAATCGCTTCATACTTTTTCACTTTAATCTATTTTTTGGCATTGAAATACTCGTAGGAGATGTCCTATCATAAATTTCCGACAAAATTCGAGTTTCTAACTTCCTTCTTCTACATGTCGAATACGAAGTGCATGAGCAACATTCTGTGAAACAGAAAATTCTGATGCCTGTGGAAACTTTTCTCTGAATGCAGTAAGTACCAGTTTATTTTTGGATGGGTCAAATTTTCATGATTCAAGGGACTTCTGCTATTCTGACAACTACTATAACTCATACTAATTTTTGGACTTGATAAGCCCAAAATAATAAATATTTAACCTTTCAACGCAATTCAAATTATATGAAAATATCAAATAAATAAAAATTTTTCTCATCCTTAAAGGCTTGTAATCCCCCTCTCTGCCACCTTCTCCGAAAAACGTTCAGTGCTTGTAGATCCCATAGAAATTTTTCTAACTACCCCAGTGATTAAACAATTTCTTTTAACGGCCCTCATGATGTAAGAGTTATTAAAAGAGCTACGCGCAAGTAATTGTAGCAAAAGAAAAAGAAAGATATTGTTGCATGAAATGGCTTTTATTTTGTTTTCCCCCTCATTTGCGCTGAATTAAAGAAAACGATTACGATATGAAAATCAGTGAAGCTCATAATGTAACCATGACTGAACGATAATTGTAAATTATTGTTTAATCATATATTCAGTACTAATTTTCTTTATGCAGACATGTACCCACATGTATTCATCTGTAGTTTAACACTTGTGCTTTCAAATAAATGTAAAATTCACAGAATTTGTAACACAAATTATTTTATTATTCATTTTGTTTTTCCCTATAATTTGCATATTTATCTCTTGAACAAAATATTTTACAAATAAACATAAACACGAATCTTTATACTCGTGGCACAAATACGAATACACGAAAATAAATTAAAGATGGAATGCCCTCTTTCTAGAAGTTCCAGTTGTATAAAGAAGTGATTTTGTAGCAAGATCAGATGTGGCAAATAGTTGACGAAAAAGACAAAATCAATTACCATTGCTTTCAATATAATTTGAATAAATCCAGAGTTTTAACTAGAAGGAGACCTTGTTAGAGTCGCTATACGTGGTGATTAGATCAACATTTTTCAACTGACGCTGTCGTGTTTTCTGTTCTAACTAATATTAACCGAATAAATAAATGAAATAAAATAGAATCTAGTTACAAAAAAATAGAACAGAGTTGGCTTAATACTTGTAGAGATCAAATTAAGCTGGAAATTCAGATTTCAGGTCACTTAACCCTTTAATTTAAAAAAATAGAAAGAACAATATGAAGAGAAAGGTGATGATGAAAGAATTTTTAGAGTTATTGCAACCGTGCATGTGGCACTTTACGCCATTAGGGTGTCAGAGCCGTAACCATCCGTTTCCCTTAATGAAGGAGTTGATTTTTAATCTGCACTGCATTGCTAAGTTGGCTAAGACATTGATTTTCAATGTAGAATAAGAGCAATAATTATAATTCTGTCTACAAAACTATAGGAACACATGTATTTATAATTAAACTGATTCCTTGTTGTTCCTCTTTGAACCAATGACGTTTGAGTTAACGCACTTACCTGTAAAACGTTGTTACTCACAAGGTTATAGAAATAAATAATTCCGAGCTTTAATATGATTATTCCTACTCATATTTTTATTATTAAATATTCGAATTGCACCGGAAGACCTGATTAAGTGCAGCTGAGGTAAAGCTTCGTCGGCATGCTTCCGGCAGCAAGACAGGGGAGGAGCACAGCAGCCGAGTGCCTTTTTTCGCTAAATCATTTGCGAATTTATCAAAGTGATTGGTCCCATACCCATGTTCAGAAGAATGATGAAGTGCGTCTCACATCCAATTTAAACTTGAACATGAATTTTAGTTAAATTATTACCTTTTGGATATTTTTCAAGACCTTTGTATGTCTATCTCTTTCCCTCTCTTTCTATTTCTTATTCAAGCAGTGTCGAGTGTTGAGGCGAATATTTTTGTCATGAAGTGTAAAAAGACTTTAAATAACTGACACAGAAAATATTTATTTGTAATAATTTTTAATCTTTCATTTGAAACTTTAAAAAATTATATTATTGTAATAAACTAAAAATCTTATCAAGTCAGGAGGAGTGCAAGAAATCACGATGTGCTTTGAACATACAAAGTGTTGGAGCTTGTTAAAGACTAAGAGTTGCCTTTTCTTTCAAGTGGGGTTTGCTTAAATTTTGAACTATTTTCTGACATCTCAAGTCGAATTTGGTTTGTAAGCACTACGGACTCACCATTGACGCAAGAAGTTTTTTTCCATGTGAATTTCAAATATTTAATTTTGCAGACGTGCAATAGATAAATGTCTTTAAACTTCAACCCAAATGTTATTCGCAAATATATAAAAACTGATATTCGTATTATCGCTAACATATATCCATCACGGATAGAAATGAACTACATCACACATATATGTTGATCTGCATTTATCAATGTTAGATTAAATATTACGTGCCCTGTTGTTTTCTATTTAAATCATCTGCAAATAATATTTGAATTTCTCATTTGAATAAATATGAATGATTTAATATAAATATTATGTAGAATACACAAATTCAGTTGTTAAATAAATAGGAAAACTTATTATTGTATTTATTTCATTTTTAAGTTCTACTTCAGTTATTGTTTACACGCACAAATGTAAATAAATTGAATGCGAATGTACTTAAAAAATATGTGTATAAATCTATAAAATAGTGTCAAATATTTCAACACAAAAATTCATAAGCAATTGTGAAGGGTATATTTTGAATACTTTTCTAAACAATTAAAAAAAGCTAATTATTTAGTGCATATGTATACTATTAAGTAAATATTATTTGTTTGTATAAATGGCTACATTTATGCAAGTACTTATTTATTTAATATTCTGATTACATGTTTTGATATAATGTACACCCGGTAGAAAATATAGGTATGTGCAACGTGCTGAACACACAAATTTATTTAAAGATTTTAAATTTTTCTTTTAGTCTTCGAGGTCTACTAAACGCTCAATAGCACTCTAATGTTCTTAACGTTATATTAACAGATTTTTAGTGACTAAAATCCAAATTTTTTTTATTTAATACTTTTTTATAAATTTTACGAATTTTACTCTTTGTACTTCAACTTCTTATTATTTTGAGTTGAATTAGTACATAATGTTCGTATATCGCCAAAAGCAACATTTAAAAGGAATATAAATACTAAACTTAGATTTAAAAAAAAAACCTTCCTTCAAAATAGTTTCAAAAATGTATTTATCTGTTTTCAAAAACAACTTCAAAACAAAAATGTTCTAAAAAATCATTAAAAGCTAATATAAATTTAAATTTTCTAGAAAATTTTTATTTTTTTATTAATACTTGTAAATTTTGCTTGCAGTGAGGAATTTTTTACTGAGTCGCGCGTCATACGACAGCCATTTTGAAGTCAAGTTGGATAAATTTTTATAATTTTCAGTTGATTATTTCGTAAGTGCTGAAGAACTCCAAGGGACCAGTTGAACTGCTCTATAGCTCTCACATCGTAGCCAATAACGAAGTCCTATTTCATTGTGCTAAAGATAATAACGATCTTATATATTTAAGGATAATATACCGCATGCCTAAAGCCTACTTCCAGCAGAAGGAGACCTGCTGACTTGTCATTTTTCTAAGTGCTTTATTCGTGCCTTCCTTTCAATCACACTTTTTTCAGAAACTGCTCTAATTTCAATATTTATCTACATTTATAATTTCCGAAATGCGACATTTTACTTAAAATAAAATTAGATTTCTTTGCTTCCTACTTTTTTCCAATTGGGAATGAAGGCATATTTTCAAATCAAATAATTCATTAAAAAAGTAGAGATTATTTTGATAAATATGACGATACTGAAGTGTGATGAAAAAGAACTACAAATAATGCAAATACAACAAAATTTAAATAATACATTGTGGTCAATATGATAAGATACCATAAGAAAAAGCATACCCTGTAGTTCTGGCGCCTAGCGAGAAATATAGAAATTCTCAAATTAATCGATGTTTTAGGTATTTTTAAATTACCTTTAGTAAGTAAAAGGCTGCATCATTTTTTATGGATTCGACTAATTGAGAACTGGTGCTATTAGAACTGCTGAGTGTACAAGACACATGCATGTGTATTTAATCTTAAATTAAATAAGAGCCCAAATGCTTTTATCCTAAATTATTTAAAGAAATGCAAGAGAATAGATGTTGTACTGCTTTCAAATTATTAAAAAAGAAATTATTAAATTTTTTCTAAAAAAGCGTGCGAGTATTTACCGTAGCAACAACTAATGAATACAAATTCTATATTTGATTTTTAATAACCATAAAATAAATATGTACATATTAACTATTGTATGTATTATATAAAAAACAAGGTATTAATTACATAACATACATTTCATTTAATTATGATAATGATTCCTCTATAAGAATTTGCATGTGTAATGATGTAAATGTTTAACTCAAAGTGAATATAGCTGTTGATATCAAAACATATTCCAAAATAAAAACCCAAGTTACTTAGAAAATTAAGTGAACCTCTGAGACCATAAGTGACATACATCAACAAAATAAAATATACGTGCAACATTTCCTAATTTGGCAATAGAGGGGAAATTTTTGATCTTCACATATCCTGAAATTGTCAATATTTAGAATATAATTTTTTGATATTGTTGTTTGAATACCTTTTGTTAACGTTGTAGCCCTGATATGCATAATCTTCAGGTCGATAGGCCCAAAATAAATTGAAAACTTATTTATTTATTTAAACGTAATAGATTCTTCAAAGATAATCGAACGTGCAAGTCAGCCTTCACAAACAATTTTGTTACAGTCTCTATAGAACATCATCCATTTTTTAATGCTTCACATAAATTATACTCGGCAGTTCTTTTTTTATTTGTTATTGTTTTAATTTATCTACATATATATATATTAATTCAATTGGGATGAATTTAAAAATGCATTCCCTTTTTAAAAAGTTTCAACACAAAATATATGTTCAGACTAAAATTCTTAGTTCATAAAAAACATATGGAATTGTTCAGAAAAGCATACAAATAATATATTTATGCAGAACATAACACATATTCACACTTCATTAATATTTAATTCCATATGTTATATAATTGTTGGAATATACATGCCTGCTGCATATGCATTTGAAAATAATACAATATGCAAATATTGTCAATTCAAAGTAAAATTATTTGTACATATCAACACACACATAGCAAGCCCTTGACGCCAAAGTGGCGTAAGCGACTTGATATTCGCTACAAATTCTATTTTCATGGCCATCGATAAGACTAGGATTGATAAATAAATTTAAAAAAATGTCTTGGCTGCAAAATGTCCTGACAACACTTCCTGATGTAAAATATTGTTTTTAGCACTTAAAACATTTTTGCTTTTAAGAATCGGTATATACATACATAATACATATACAAAACAGAATAAAAAACCATAAAATAAATAGTTTTAGTTACGAACTGAATTTAAAATTTACACACCAGAAACGTAAATGACATGAAACGGAAAATCGACAAAACTAATATTTGTTTTGAAAGCAAAAAATCATAAAATAAAATAAAATTCAATACCATCAATATAATCATACAAACTGTAAACTTTATACTGATACATGCATATGAAAGCTGTATAGAAACGTATAAGGAAGTCTTGTGTCCTGTCAGTGCACAATATACACACAAACCTGAAGTGATTCCATGCTAGAGTGACAAATAACTTTGTTGCCAACATCTGCAACAATCCTGTGGTTAAAACGTTTTACCGATTTCCCACAAAATAATAATCGAAAAAACGACCAGCCAGAATAAGTCAAAAAATAGGAATTGCTGTTGTTTTGTATGCAGGATGCACGTGTTGCATGTGCCCAAGCATACATTATTATCAATATTGAGGTCCAAATACACAAAATATTAAAAGGACTCTAGTTCTTCCTTGTACAATATTATGGATAAACGTGATCACTGTTTTCATAACCACTATCAGCCAGTAAAAACTCACAAGTGGCCGTTCAAATTAAATTGAAAAATGCAAGAGCTAAAATATGAAAAAATTTCAACAATAAAACTAAAATTAGAGAACTTTTGATTTTGAGTTTATTTTTTAGGTGGCAATGGTACATATTTCAAGTCCAAACACTTTTCAGCATAATTTACGTCATCTTATAAAACTTCTAATGCATGATTTCTTGCATCGCGCACTTGGAGCAGATTAGAGATCGTATCAGCACTAGATCGAAGCGTCGTAAGCCGAATCCAGTTGGAAGGGTTGGTAATTGCTGCTGTGGTGTCTGGTTAACGGGACCGCATTTTTTGTTGGATAAAGTATATCCAATATCTTCACAAGAGGTACAAAATTCTTTAAAAAAGACTCTCTTAATCCTGACGTTTTGCAAAGATTTGGGAAATCGCTCCCATAATTTTATCTTTATGGGAACTTTTTTCTTAATTATAAGATTCCACCCCAATTTGACTTTTAAAACCACAATTGATTTTGAGTGCAGATGCACACCCTCTCATTCAGTATACGAGTGGCATGAAAAAGGTTAGTGTAGAGTTAACGATTAGGGAAAAATATTGATTGAAAATAAAATGTTTGACAACATCTCAATTGATAATTGATCCTTGACCCATGTCAGAGTGTACGAATGGCACAAAGGTTCCCAGTTAGTTGAAACAAAGAATACATTTCACATACAAAATGAAAAGAGTATATAAACATATGACTCTGTACACTTACGAGCATATATATACATACGAGTACCTCATATCCTTTTGAATTTTTTTATAGTCATTGAAATTACAAAAACAAAAGAAACAATAGCTTACATTCTTTCCTTTGTTTTTATCACCATTTTGCTAACAGACTGATGCTCGAGCATCAGAAGAACTAATGCTTCGAAAGTGCTTTCAAATGAAACCAACGGAAACACTAAAAAGGCCCCCACATTTCAGGCCTTCTTAATAGGCTGTCTAAACGTAAGTTTGAACACTTTTAAGAGTTTTTCAAGACTAACGCTCTTTAGGCCCAAAAAAAAGATATAAATATTTTATCCATACCAGGACATCCTTCATCTCTGCCTTCTCCTGAATTCAATTTTTCTAAAATTCTTTAACTCTTTGTGATATGTTTTGAACGCTTCAGCTTAATTGAATGCATTTCCTCACACTCGCATTTCGGATATTACAAAAAAATAACATTTTGATTTTGCCTAAATACACAAACTTTTTAGAATAGATGTGGAAATTGTTATAAATAAATATACTTGAAAAGTTTGTAGTATAACAAAAAAATCACTTTTCGATATAAATATAATAGAATTTTATAAAAGTCCGGTTAGTCATTTGAAAGATTAATTGTTAAACGGGCTTCTGAAATGGGCCTTATTGCAAACCTTTTTGGAATGCCAGCTCTGGAACTACTGTTTTCGCATAGAATTTGAGAACCCTTGCCACAGAAAGGAAGGAGTATGAAAAATCTGTCCCGCAATCAGCCAATGGAATTTTATACATTTAAAAGGCCCTCTAGAAGTGCTTGGTTAGTGCTCCTTCGATAACTTGAATGATAATATGAGTGTGTGTATATTTTTTTGTTATCGTATGTATACAACACTTAAACCGAATCATGACCACAGCTTTTGGGTGTGATAATTGATGTCAAAATGTCACCTTAACCCAAATAATAAAAACTAAACCATTTTTTCTTTAATTCATACATTCCTTTGTCCTTTTTTGTTATTGAGAAAGATTGACAAGGAATTGGAAAATATGCAACTGAAAGGATTCATTCCAAGTCCTATAAATTCGTCAAAATGATGCTAAATTGCTGATGTGTTGGTTTTTCTTTTTTGCTTTTTAAGCAAAAGATCTAATAAAACCAATTTGAAATTGCCTTTCAAGAAGGTTGATATTTTGTAGCGAATAGGAAGTCTTTTTTTCCTCCTTTCTTATTATATTAGAATTATTTGCACTGATTACCATTTGAGATTATAATGACTTCCTGGAAAGTTTACTTTTCATGCCACATTTGCATAAATTGATAGCTTTACATTCACTTAATGCAACCAACAAATACCAACAAATACTTACTTTTAGCCTAATTAATAAGAAATTGCAGACAACAGATTTTTATGTATTTGAGTGAATAGATGTGAAGTCAATACTGGGTGCAGCTGAAATTGTTAACAAAGAAGATTTTTACACAAGTAAATTCATACAATTTTGTACAATTTTCTTTCAGTAAAAAATCATTAAAGCGTAAAAAAATATTTATATCTTAAATAAATTTAAATTCTCTAACATGTAATCACCCTGTAAAATAATTTCGTCTAATGTTGAGATAAGCTCTTGAAATTTATATAATGCAATCGAATCGCTTTAGAACGCATCTTATAATGTCTTAAACTTAGAATGCAAACACATGCTCTGCTACTGGCAGCCGTTTGAATCAAAGTGGCATTCAAATCGGCTTTAGTTGAGTTGAATAAATTTAAGCAGTAGAATTTGAATGAATATGAATTAGTTTAATATTAAATTGATTTGCAATTCAATTCGTTAGAATTGATTACATTAGGAACTTTGTAGAATAATAGGAAGCAATTAGAGAAATTCGAATTTGATTGAAAAATATAAGAAAAAGAATGATAAAGGAACTATAGAATCTTGTATTTTTAAAAGATTTCTTATTATTAAAATTCAAGATTGGAAGCAATAAAAGGCATCATATTTTTCCACTTAAACGTTTGGGAGAGAAAACTTAGTTCGAAACTTAAAATGAATTATTAATTCATATTTTTATTCTTCTTTTTGTGTATCAATAAGGACTTCTCAAATAATAATGACTGTGCATTGCTTAAAGTTATAATAAGTCAGTAGGGATCAATGAAGTTTTTCATAATTTAAATAAATTTTTTATTCTTCTTACAATCATCCATATGAACAGTGGTGGTGTTTCCGGTTCTCTTTGTTTCATTCTATGGTGCTTTTCATACAATTAATGATAAAAAAATTATATCACAAATTCTCAGCAAACAAAAAGAATACAAATATTTTTAACATCGAAATGTCTCATATAGAAATTATCATTAACAGCGGTGTGACACAAGATTTCCCTTTTTGTCTTATATATCATGGCTGAATATTGTTCTTGCCCTCCTGGACTGTCAAAGGATCAAAATGTCTAACAAGTTGTTTCCGTGCTTCCAGTAATGATTTAATTACTTCGTGTTCAATCAACTAGCAGCCAAATTAAGAGCTAATCTGTTGATTTATTTATTCATTTATTTATATTCTAAAAGATATTTATATCAAAATTGTTTTAAATAAAATCTTAGACTGATAAAGAAATTTGTTTTATAAAGAAAACTTCTCTTACCCAAGAAAAAATAGGAATTTCAATAAGTTCAATGAGATCCAAAATGGACCCCAAGGCATATGAAATATGAACAATAGCGGCCTGCAGTACGGAAACAATTTGCTTTGTTATTATTAGGGGGCGTATACATAATATATCAAATATGGAATAGAAAATAACTACTTAGGCATTCCTTTCCAGGTAATTCAGCAGCCGTTGATGTAGATTACATTATTAAGTACACGTACAAGCGACCGTACTAAGGGAATAACAATTATGAAAATAAGATAAATACAATGAAATATTTATTTCTGCGCATAGAAATAAAAACCAACAGGAAACAAAGTCATACATTGAACAGTAATAAATCTTTGCCTGTAGATCCCCTGAAGGTAAAAACCAACGGAAAAAGATAAAAGGAAAACTTAATATAGACACCTTTAGGCTTTTACTTTCGGTTTTGACGGATGAGTAATCAAATGTGTGCCCTTCGGTAAATGAATTTTGATAACAACAATGGAAAAAGATTTATAGGGTCTTCTCGTCTTTTAAATAAATTTTAGCTTTTTTACTAAAAAATAAAATTCTAATAAAAATTATTATGAAGCAGTTAAATATTTCGTCCAACCATTCATACCAGCCTTCAATTAAAAGACTAATGATTATGCTACATTTGCACAGTCAAAATACTGCGGCCATTTAACAAAATTATTTCAAATTATACCTACAGTAAAGTGTTATTAATAAATTGTTATAAATAAACCGAAACTATGGAGATCATTGATCTAAAAATTTGTCCTTTAGACAAGACAGCGTCAAAACCGTAAATGAAAAATATTAATTGAACCTGTCATCCGCACTTGCATTTGAAAAATCAATAAAAGCCGAATGGACACCAATAACAACAAAAAGTGTAAACATATTAATGGAAGATAACGATTTACCAAGAATTGAAAACATGTTTGGTCGGCAATTTTCTCTATATGATGTGAAATCTTGATTAATTAGCATTTTGAGAGAGATGTGTTTCCGCTTTAACAGATACGCTTACAAAAATATGTATTTCAAGAATCAATTGTGATTTTATAACTACTCAATCCATTTTTCGTTTTCCAGTTTGGAACTTATGAATCACACAATCTAATATTTTATTAAATAATTCAAATATATATTTTTTATATAGAAAAGGATCTGGATATCGAACGAAATTGCAAACAAAATTTTCCTGAATTTCATTAAAATTTCAATTCATATCGAATGCCGTAATTTGCTTCCAGATTTTATTTTAAGTTTATTATATAAATATGGAAAGTAATAGGAATTAAAAATAATAATTTTCATTTAAAAAAAATCTTAGAAAACTCAAATAAAATTAAGTCATAGTATTTACGGGTATTTATCATATTTGTATGGCAGTAAAAATAAACTTTTTATAGTTTCACAAAAAAAAAAATAAAAACTACTTACGAACGAATCCTGCTTCTTTTCTTAGGAAAAAAAGAATAAGACACTCAAACGTAGTCAAATTGACGTTTCCTGTCATCATGAAACACAAAAAATTACACATAATTCTCTAATAGATTATAATGAGATTTGAACTCTACCCCATAAAGAAAACTACGTTCGTTTGGTTATCAACTTGTTACATATTTACATGCATAATAACTTATTTTAAGTTAAAATTCTAAAGGGTCCTGAAACCTCTCACCAGCCAAAACTCATTAAAGTTAAATATTTCATTTAGAAGAAAAATAGTCTACCCCCAGACATCAACTGTGCATGTGAAAATATTCACTAATGCTTTAAAAAAACAACAACAGCAAAATTTATGTGTTGCAATATTAAACTCTTCGAACACTGCTGTGCAAATTTGCAAATATTTACCGTATATATGTATGTATGTATGTATGTATAAATGAACATGCAACCATAAGTTGCATAATCCTCTAGAGGGAATAATTTTTAGTATTCAACAACGATTGCAAAACAATTTAAACAACAAACTTTTACGAAGTACTTCGTCAGGTATGCAACACACACACACACACACATACACAGCTACCCTCATACACTAATGTGATATAAACCAACAACTGTAACGATGTGCATGAGTTAATCCAAAATGTAGTGGTAGGAAGGATGTTAAAGCACAATCGTATATGAATTCCTGCTTTATTCGGTTCACGAACTTGCAATCCAACAACTACAAACTACAACAAAAAAATAGGATAACTTACTAGCAATGGATTTGTTTTACAAGTATAAATGAGTATAAATAAATTTTAGGCATCAATGCAATATTTAAAAGATGAAATATGTAAGAAAAAAATTAATGCAGATGAATAAATGGAAATTTATGCATTAAATTTTGCATTCATGAAAAACTGAAGCTGACTTGACTGACTACATCCATTAGGTATCTTTCAAAAAAAAACATCATTTCACAGAAACCAAAAAATATACATGTTTGCATACACAAATTTAAAAATTCAACTACATCTGAACTGATATATTATAGAATTTTCTGACATGCAAAAAAAGGACGAAGGATAAGTCAATGTTCTTATTCCTTGTTATGCGAATTCCTTTGAATGAAGTTTAGTTCACTGATAAGTTGAAACAGCATCCAAAGTGCATTTGAATACACAATCCATCTATACGGGTTAATACACCAAAATTTTTCAAGCGACTTCCTGCTCTCACAGCCTTGGAATCGCGTGGCTCAAGAAGCTGTATTTTTCATTGAACTTAGAAATTAGTCCGACTTTTGAAATGGCATTTGCTCACTTTTTTAAGATTATTTTTTATTTTATTCATCATATTCCTTTTGACAGTTCGGTTTTACATCGAAAAGATAAGTTTTTTTTGTAAAGGCTGGGAAGGTTTCTTCCCGAACATAATTACACCACATTATCAGCAGTTTAATTTTGTCGCAGTGAAACTCAAGCTAAATAAAAATATAAAGTGTATCTTGACAAATAAAAATATAAAAAAAATAAAGTATATCTTGACAAATCTGATGTCATTGGTCTTTAATTGCTATCAATTAATTCTTTTGGAAAAACCATGATTAATTAATTGTACGATATTGGACTGTGACATAGATTTTGATGAACCCGCACCAATCTTTCTCTTTATGGACTATACCAGGCAATAAATAGCAAAGTAGCTGACTGGGAAATTAGAAAAATACTTATTTGTCTATATCACAAATAGTTGTCTTTAATAAAAAAAATGCATCACTTAGTTGGTACCATTCTATCATTCTTACACGCATAAAGTCACAATCATCAAGTTGGATGGGTACCAATTACACACGACATTAAATGCGTAAATGGTCGATTGCATACATTTGGGTTGTTAAACAAATGAATAGTAAAAGGACGATTGTTTGTTTATTAGCCGTAAAAGAGGAAACAGACCAGGACACAATCAAAACACACACATACACTTCATGTCCTCATGAATGTTCAAGAGCATTTTCGCAATAAAATAAAAAAGTGAAACTTTTCAAATGTAATCCAATGGCAGAAAAAAAATATTTATAAAATAGCTCTTCTTAGTTTATTTTATACCTTTAAAGTTGCTGCATCTTTGCACAAAATATTTTAAGCAAGACGCATTCCCTTCATAATGCTCTCCATTGATCTGAGAGTTCTTTTATAAAATTTCACATTATAGTACAAATGGAATGATAAATAAAACTTCATGTTTCGTTATCAGGCTCGTCATTAATAATTTAACAGGAAACGAAAAGCAAAACTAAATAATACAGCAATTAAGATGGCGGAAGTAGAATATGTAAAAGAAATATAAATAGCACTTGGAATATAAAACAATAGGGGACAACAAGTGACAATCACTTATAAATATCATCATAATGTCGGCAATTGTAGTGAAAACTTCGAAAGAAAAACAACAACGTTTTTAACAATGTTAACTTAAAGTAAAGCAATTAAAGTTAACGTAATTGAATCAAATATTTACACAAAACAACAAAAACTAAAAAAAATTTAACAAACGGCAATAACGATTTCTGGCAGGAGGCAACATCAGTAATTTTTACAAACAAGCACAAGTAAAGAACAAAACAAAAACAAAATAATAAACAAACAAACAGTCAGACACAAAGGGCTTCAGAACATTAGCTTCTACAAAAAAAAGTTATAGAATGTTGGTGTGGCAAGCGCTTACTAGCACATAATAGTACTAATTTGAAACGGAGTCCATCTGAAAACAAGGACATGTTCTAGTTTCCTTTTACTTCCGCCTCTTGTTGTATCTATTCACTTTGAACGAATTTTCCTTAAAATAATTTAGTTCTATTTCAAATAGTTGACAACTGTGCTGAGTGGAGTTTAGATGCTACATATTTTATTGTTGGCACTTTGACAAATTTGCTTGCCACTTGTACACATTCGACAGAAGGACTTGTCTTTAAAGCCTACATCATTTATGTGCTCAGTATAAGCAACATCATTATCGTGCTCATACTCCATACAGATTGCTTGGGTGAGTTTGAGTGACAACCTTTCTGCATAGTGGCATCATTTATATTGCTGATGGGCTTATTTTCGGATAAATTAATTCATTTCAAATGAAGTGGGTTATTTTCCAACTTAAAGTACTTAAAAACTTTATGTAGGATACTTAAATACAGGAAGGCATCATGGGGAAAAATTAAATTTCAAGATGTTCTACATGAAGAAATTCATGTATTGAGATAATTTTTTTTTAACTTCTTTAAATCGCAAGGTGGCACATTAACTTCTGCTTAATAGTTCTTATAACGAAATAACTTGACAATTTGTCAGGTAATCAATTCGAAAGGAGCAATTTGGAATACTTGAACGAGCCTTCATCGGGATTGCTCCTGGTTTATTTTTTAACTAATATTAATTTACATAAATATTTATTTATATAAATAAAAGTAATTTGCACAATAAATCCCCAAATAAATCTCTATATGGTACTTGAAAAATAGTTGATTATAAGCGGAAATTCTTTAAAATCTAAGTTTGTACAGAAGTGTTGGAAAACTTATCAGAATTTTTTATTTGTTTCCTTATAAGTTTTTTTTTATTTTACAACTCTTTTTGAATTAAATGTAAATAAATTTTTAGATAAAATATGTACTTAATTTTGAAGACAGTTTTATTTCTTATAATATTATTAAAACAATCAATTCTGTATTGTTGGAATGAATACAGAATTGCCTCAATGATCATTCATTAAGTATAGTTTTTCTTTGCGTGTAGGGAATTGTTATTAATCATTATTTTCCCACAACGACTGATGGAATCCAGCAACATGCATTTGAAATATGCAAGATTGTGTTAGAAATTGATTACAGTGTACCAATTCAATACTATGAGGCATATAACATACCCAATTCAATGTTTTTTTTTGAATCACAAATTGACACGAGTCTCGCTTCTTAGGGTCTATCAGATGATTTTGAGTCCTTCGAAAGCCTTGAAATGGTTTGTGTACTCTACGTCCACACATGCCACAATCTAAATTAAGTTTACAAGACAGTGTTACGATTTCAGTTCTCAAAGATTATTAATGTTCCCTGGAAAGCAACCTATTTTGGAATTCATTTTTAAGCAAAGAGCAAACGCTGGCTAAACTATTGGCGGTCATAGAAATTTGTCATATAAAAAAATTATTTGTTTTTTTTTATATTCAACCTCAGGTAGCACTTATAGCAGAATATTTTATAGATATTTATCGGAATTGCTATATGATTAATAAAAACAGGCATTCATTGCATATGCATATATCGTCCGTTTGCTGCATCAATATAATGAGACAAAGAACCTGATTTTTAACTAATATTCCAGAAACTTTTATTTATATTAAAAATACACCGCTCTTAATATTAAATAATTCAGTGTGTTAATCAAGAGAAAATTCAAAAGCTTTAAATTTGTATTCACTAAAAGAGTTATTTTGAGTTATGACATTGTTGCCGCAAATCAGTAATTACGTACGACTGCAATACCTTTTATTTGTATAAGGGCTAAGAAAATTTTAAATAGATTACGTTGCATGCTTCTTACGAATCAAGTTGGACAGTGTTATACTGCAAAATACACATGAGAAGAAAATATTTGAAATCTCATTGTTTCCTTGAAAAAATATATGTACGTTTATACTCTTGTATTCTTTACTTGTGCAACTTTTTTATATAATGAACTGAATAAAAGGAAAACCTGCTCATGCAGCATACAAGACTAAAGTAAACACACAATAATTGAAGTTTTTAATTCCAAGAGTTTGGCCTCAAGTATAACAAACTTTTTATTTATTCTTACTAATTGTTATTTATTTTATTACAAAAGCACAAGAAATCGTAGAAGATTTTTAAATAAATTATTCCGAAAAATTAAAAAATTGGAACAATAAGATGGCATGAAAATCAAATGAGTTTTACAATCATATTCAATAACTGCGAATCCTGGTGCACCATTCCAAATCATTGAAGCGCAACGCGGTTCACTGTCATGTTCATACACTATAAAATCCATCACATCCCATTTTGTTTTTTTTTTTACCAACTTTTTAGAATGATTACAATGAAATGAAAGACTTATAGACAGATTTTCTGCAATAAACTTAAGAAATGAAAGCCAAAAGTAAACAACAAAAAAACAAATTGAATAGAAACTTTGAACACTTTGTAATCGCACAACGTGCTCTTCACAATCGCAATCTGAGGAATAAAGCAAGAAGTAGCAAAAACTGCCAGGACTGCTGAATGACTGCAAAATGTCAGGAAGAGAATAGAATTTTCACAAAATACTATCGCTGTCAAATCATAACAGATAACAAACTGGAATGAATAGAATGTTAGATAAATAATGTCACGTAAGCCATTGATCAGATCTACGCGACACAAATTTCAATTGTAATCAACATGGTGATTCCTTATAATGGACAAAAGCAAGTTTTTATATAAATAAACACACATTTAAGATAATTCGCTTGTGTAGTTTATCTTTAAATATATACTAGCATATATCTTTTATTTAATGCACGAGGGGCACTAAGCAAGCCTTTGGGTAATACGGCGCGACAGAATTCTTAAAATTCATTTGATTTTAGTACAACAAATTCACCGCTTAAATTTATCCAAATACTCCACGCAAAAGTTTATTTAATTATAGAGAATTCTCGTGTTAAATCAATGATGTCCTTTCTCCTGCCATATATTTCGTATCACACTAGGATCTTGATTTTTTTTTTTTTGAAAATTCAATAAAAATTTGTTTGTAATATACTTTTGTGTCTCCATATAGTATATTGAACAAATAACTTTTTTTGAGTGTAACATTTTCATATTAAAACTAATTAAGACTTCCATTGTCTCGGAAAACGCTGGTAATTCATTGCATGTGCCCATTACAAACATCGCACGCAGGCAGACATACACTTTGTTCTGTACAATTTTTAATTTCGCTCGTATTTCTTTAATGGCAAAATTATTTACAACCGTAGCGGAGCCACAATTTCTTCATGAGAGACAATAATTCATGGTTTTATTACTTGTTGTGCAAAGACAAACTAAAGTGGCTCCTGCGCAAGCCATAAAAGCAAGAGGACATACACAAGTCGATTTGTAAAACTTGTGGAATTTCATTTAAGGCCGAGCCCGGATTTTTTCTTCAAATAAATATACAAATAAAAACACATTTAAGATGATGTATGCTAGAATATAAGAAGGTAAACTTCGTAATATTTTGCACAAGTAAGCCCCTAAACATCCCTTAGTTAAAGTATAATAGAGACACTCAGTTTTCTATGTCCATTAACCATAATTCCGTCCAAGAAAGGAAACTTTATTTTTCTGCAAATCTAAGCTGAGACATAAACTTTCCAATCATCGAGACTACCATATATTTGTGGTCAAACTCCGCTATCGGGTCATTGTAACATTGGACAAAGCTAGATGTTGCGGTGCGGTACTCTTTTTGAAATACTCTATATTCTAAAATCCATTTAATTTCTAAAACAAACACGAGTTCGATGTGAAATTGTAATTAAAACTATGACGCTGTGTTAAACATCTACTTCCCAAGTATTGCACATTTACGAATATAATCATCATTAGAATCAAACATATGTTTGTGTGATTAGGATCTCGTAAATATAGTAACTAACACTGGCGAACAAATCATTGAAAAAACACATTTTATTACATTATGAGTATGACCTTAATGTTACATGTCAGTCGATATTATCAACAGCAGAGTAAAAAAAGCAACAGCAAAGGCAAACAGTCAACATTGTCACCATCAATTAGAATAATTAATTTCAGCATTTTCCAACTACAAAAAAATTACTTTTCAAAAGAAAGATGTGAAAACGACATCAAGTAAACGGAAAAGGAATAAGATATAAAAAGCACTGGAGAAATACAACGTTTGACAATTCCAGAGTTTTAATTGAATTGAACATTTCTAACACATGCAAACACAAATTTATAAAAGATTTTTCTTGCATAAATGAATGAAACACACACATTGTGTTCTAGTGCATGAAAGTATAAAGTAAAAAGAATTAATTAAAAAAATTGTCAATATGGTATATGCACTATTTGTTTGCTCATTCATGCATCAGGCTGTTTGTGTGTGGGACAGTGTGCGTATGAGTAATACTTTCCATCAAAATCACTCATACGGTCTCCTGTTAATGTTTTTCTTTGATAGTTTTTTGATGTTGTAAAATAAATGTTTTTTTATTTTTTTTTATTTCTCAGTGTTTTAAATATAAATTTAATTATAACTAAAAAAATTACAAAGGAAGTATATTTATCAGAACTCTTTTACTGCAGAGATTAATCTAATTTGTTCATAAACTGTTCATCATTATATTTGTGCGACTTTTACACACGTAAACAAACTATAATTTAATTTAAATATCGTGTTCATATTTGCATTCGTCACTAAAATGTAAACAGTTTTGATTAAACAAGATACGAAATTCTGTGATAACTAAATATTGTAATGTAGTGCGCGATTGTGTGGCAGAATTTAGTTTGTGACTTTGGCGAAGATACTCTTTGTTATTTAAGATCTTTTATGGGGCACACTTCCATTTTAATCAAAAAGTATTAGAACTTATCGTGAGCTAACTAAGACATGTGGAAACTGAGAAAGGGGTGCTATGGCACTTGTACATTTACCTGCTTTGAGTGATTTTTCTTTGGGGATATATTTTTGGTTCATGCATAAGGTTTCATCACATTAAAATGAATTTAAAATTTTCTAGAAAGTATCGCTTTCTTAGTCTTCTTATATGTACCTTGAAAGCATTTACGATTTGTAAATTTGACAAATATTTTCAACACATTTTATTCTTCTGAAACTTAGCACACAGTATACCCTAATCATTCTATTTTTTCAGGCGCATATTACTTCTGTCTCACATTTTCAAAATTAGCACAATAGACGTTTGAAAACTTATTGATTTGTACCAAACTCCCATAAAACCACATTTTTAGTTGATTACTAAATTCATAGATATAAAAAACATAAGTTCCTCGTCCTAATTCTTTTTATATATTTTTTAATATTTTCTTTGCCATGTGTTCTTATTTGATTTTTGTTCTTGCTTGAGAAACGACCACAAGCCAAGAATTTTCCAATGCAATTCACTGATATTTAAAAGAGAATCATAGGAAAAATTGAATCAAAAAGCATGCAATTTTCTAGCAAAGTTTTGTCAAAACATTTTGTTTGCTTTAGTTTCTGTACTCTGCTAGTATATGAATTCCTTAAGTATTTAGACAGTTAATAATGGATGCCTCATCTAACCTCTTCTGAATAATAGTCCGAAGTAAATTCATATATTGACCTTATAATTTTTTAGAGTCAAAGTGCTGCTGTGACCAAATTTGTCAGTGAATTCCAATGAAAGCCTACCAAGCAGAAGGTTTAGTTTTTTTTTTTTTAATTTCTGTCTAAGAAAAAATCTTATTAATTCAGAATTCAGAGTACTACTTTCACAAGTGAAAAACAATTTGTGACTGTTGCCAAGTTTGTACCTAATTTGCTACAAAATTATTTTAATTGCAAAAAACATAAAAAATATACTTTTCAGTAAAAAGATATGAAATAAATAAATAAATTTCTATCGAATACATGTCTATGCTAAATTCCCTGGAAATCATCATGATTTTTGGAAGCTCTTTCCTGTGTTAGATGAAAATGTCAATTTAATGTACATACATTAGAGCACTGCTTAACACTACGCTTTACTTTGGAACACATGTTGCAATGAATGAATGAAACTCAGCGTGTTACACCAAGAAAGTCTAATATGAACGGGGACACAAAACACGTTGATGCAAAATAATACACCTTTACCAACATCTTTTACGCCCTTTGAAACATTTAAGAGCCGAGGATGCAATCAGATGTCTGAAACAACTCTTATGAGTATATAAGTGTATGTGTGTCTGTGTTGGTAAGTTTACTTATCTTTGTTGTTATAAAGAAAATCTGTGCTATTAATTTTTTATATGACGTTTTGTTGTTGCCACATTTTGCTATAACGATGCTTTTGTATACAAACCGATCTCATGATTATCTCACATGCACATTATAGTTCACTTATACACACGAGTACGTACATACATAAAAATTTATGTGAATGGTGTTTGCATACAGAAATTGTAATTTAGCAAACACAACAAACTCAATATTGAATAAACATTTTATATGCAAGTGTTGCAGCATAATTACCAACAACACCAGTAGAATTTACACTAAATCACAGGCGGGCAAACACACAGTATTCTCCAGCGAATGGAAGTTATTCTTAAGAAATGACATTTTCATTGCTTACAAACATCGAAGAGTACATTTTTCAACTTCCTAAAAAGTCAAATTGAAAACATTTGAATTTTTGACAAAAAAAAAATAGATAAATTAATTCTGCAAATTTCTTAAGCCGGATTTTAAAATACTATTAAGTGATGAAATATCTTATACACAATGAAAAAGAGATCATGACTTTATTTCCAGTGGTAATCAATCCAATCCTAATTTAATTTAAAATCATTTGATTCTCAAAAAAACATAAAAAGCTTACTTTTATCAACATAACAAAGATAGCATCGAGATCGACGAATATGAATCAAGAATGAAAACATCCTGGAATGACAGGCCTATATCAAAAGCATTTGAAATTATCCGAATTCGCACAACTTCCGTATCCTAATCTTAGCATTTTCAAAGTTTTTTTTTTAATTATTTTTTCGCTGAGTGAATTTTTAATATTTGTGTTGTCTTCTTTTTTTATTACTATAATTTTTATTATTTTTATTTTGAACTGAAAATCTTTTCTTGCACTGAAACAAATTTGTGCGCACTTCTTACCGCAGGTCCTGTGTTGTGCCAGAATGATATTAACAAAAATAGCACAAAATATCATAGTGGTATGAGTACATAGAATTAATACAAGTAAAGAAAAATTATTTTAATAATAAATTATGTGACAAATTTCACTTTTTTGTTTTATTTCGGCAAATAAAAAGCCATACTCGTTCTACATCAAAAACTTCTTTTGTTATTATCAGTACCAGAAAATGTTTGAACGATGAATATCTGATATGTGCGTTATTTTACCTGGACTTGCACTAAATATGTTGCATGTCATATAATATTTATATCCATCTGATTCAAAGTAGCAACTTTCTTAAAAACCAAACACCTTTTAATTTAAATGTAATCAGCATCCGTAGCCCTCATATAAATAATAAACGTAGGCAGTCAAATTATTTCTTTTTTAATTCGAAAGCAGAGGTTCTTTCAAATCGATCACATCTTAACATTTTACATACATTAGAAACCTCAGTTAATGAGCGCGTTAATTTTTTATTTGAGTCAGTTGAATTTCACATAGACCGTACCTTTTTGCAACAACGAAATGCAAGTACCTGTTGTTCTTGTAGAACTGCATCTATTTTATAAAATGAATGTGTAATATTGCCATCCATTTATTGCATGGGAAGATACTCCAATCTGATGTAAACAACATGAACATTTCATAAATGTGTTTTTGCTTTCAAGTTTTTTTACTACCAGAGATTCTGCTGCTGCTGCTTTAAGGCTCATTAATAAATGAAATGTCACATTCAGAGCATGACTTATGTTTGCGGAAGACACATGACGTTGAACACCCCATAAAGTAAAGAATTTAATGTGACCGTCTACTTTCTGGTACATAAATAGAATTTAAAATTGTCCGCTCCTTGAAAAACTATTAAGGTGGATTGGAGACACTCCTGAAAGCCCCTGATGGTGTTACAGATAAAGTGCTACGGAGCCGAGCAATTCATGTATTGCATGAAACAATCCAACGACCACCACCAGATAGATGTCCATGGAAGTATTTTGTAATGTCACCTGGTCTTGTTGGGATAAAAAACATAATTATAAAACCATATTATATTTTTGTTTATATTTTATATATACATTCCTATGTACACATACATACTGTAAGATAGAGAAATGTCATATTTTTCCTAAATGATTTCCAATTCTGCCTTCTATAACTAATGTTGGTATCATCAAACCAACTCCCTTGGACAGCAACAATATAATATCCTTTAATAATGAATTTAAAGCAACAGCAATAGCAACGATACCATCCTTTTATATCAACTTCTTAAATGAAGGCAGCCATCGTCTCTTTTCGCTAAAGGTAGTGGGTGTTGGTTTTCTTTCCATTATTTTATGATGGTAACGTGGTTATTGTTTTGGATGTTTTTCATAAACGGAAAATCTGGGAAAAAATTTATTTAAAAAAATTATGAGTAAGACTTAAGGGGTTTTCTAACATTAACAAAATTAACACCATAAAATTACAGGGTATCATTTCTTATTTAACTTTTAGGAAAAATTCTTAATTAAATAAAAATGTAACAAAAAGTTCTGTGAAAATTAAATTGTAGTTTTAACATTGACTTAAAAATGCGTTGTATGTATTTAAGAATGTAAGTCTAAAAAATTTAAGAAAATATAAAAAAAAAATCATAAAAACGAAACCTTCGAAAAATTCAAAAGCAGAACTAATTGCAAAAACTGAAAAAATTTTCCCAAATTTGTTAAATAAAAAGTTTTGAGTGGTTTTTCTTCATTTAACAACTTTGAACACGACCGTGCACTTTCCTATTTATTGGCTAAGCCTTCCGTCTAATATCGGGTTTTCGAAAACGGACTTTTAAATTATCACAGTTGATTTCAGCCATATTGATGAAGACACATCTCTCAAACTAGCTGTCATTTATTCGGTCTCTTTTTGCAAACAACCATGGAGGGATATAGGGTTCAACAAAAAGTACAAATGATAAATTTGTTTAATAGGTGTTCTTTTCGGAAATTTTCATCAAAAAATCATTTCTGGATGAGTGGGAGGGTGCGTCAACAAACACAGTTCTCGAGTTTTGAATACCAATTGATACCAATCTACATGCGCCAAAATCATGGAAAATTCTACATTTATAATGCGCGCCACCCAGCGAAACCACGACGAACACCCACGCAATATTATATTTCATATATAGAAACATCGATAGACCTCTCAAATGAATAAAAAAATATGAAGCGATTATTGATTTTTGAAATCATTGACTTAAGACCCTTCAGGCAGAAGAATATCTTCCACACATCCACTAAGTATATTTAATTATTGTCTGGCAGCGGCAGCAAAGAGTGTTTGACAATCAATTACGTGTATTTTGTTTGTTGGAAAAAAGAAAAATTATGCCTAAAAATTGCTTTTAAATTAATTCCTGAAAATGTGACACGGTCATTCCTGTGAGGCGGAAAATTTTGCTGGATAGACTTTAATTTCAAGCGTCCGTAACATTATGAGGGCATTTAGCCTCGAATGACAATTACAGAGAAAAGGCTACTCTACTCTTCCTGTGTTTCATTTACAAGATATTACCAATGCTTTTAATGCAACCAATGACATTATAGGCCAAAAACATTGCTCGTTATTACAGACACATTGCCTGGTATTACATCCAGGACTATACCTTTTAACTTAAACTGTTGCATTTATATGCCCAAAGTTATGTACAATTATTGATGCGACAAAATTTTCTTTGAAATTAAATTAAATTCTTGGATCTCAAAATGTCTTGCAACATTTTATTTCCCACCTTTGAAAACCATCGCGATACAGCAATTGAATTTTGGAAACTATGCCTTCAGAAAAAGAAATCGTTTCGTTTACACAGATGCTTGAATAACATTTTTTAGAATAAAAATTATCATTTTGTTTAAATTGCACAATATTTATTTTTATGTTTTCATACAAATTTTATTAAATTTTGAAAATTCATTTTACGACAAAAATTTCAAAAGCGATTTCATTATAAAATTGTTTCATTATGTGTCAGTGCTGCCTGTCTCTTGTAACTTTGTTCTTCGTTCGGTCTTAAGGTTCATTAAGGCTGTGGTAAACAAAGAACAAACACAACAAATAAAATTAAGGAAACGGCCATCTTTAAGACAACAATAAGATTCTCCTTCCTTAACGCTCTTTTGTATTTTCTTCCTGCAGCTCTCTACAGGAAAGCAACTTAAAGTTTAAGTGTCAGACTCTGATTGTGTAGTCTTGCGTTTAAACTTGTTAGTTGGAAAAAATTCATTGCAAGTTGGATAATGGTGGCAAATTGAAGGTAATTGACAGCTATTGTGAAGCGTTCACACACATGCATACAGGCACACACACACCCGAACAATAACAGAAGCAGAAGCAAAGGAAAAACTAATAATATTAATACCAACATCAAGAAACAACAACAAACATAAACACAAGTTAAGTGAATTGGAAGTTGCCATGAAGTCAACTGAGATTCGGTACATCACCATAAGAATTGTGGGTCAGTGTGAGCGGAGACCACAAAGGAATCTGTGAAGGGAAATTTGTGTAAATCAATGTGGACAAATATTAAATGAAAAACTTACGTATCACTTCCATAATGACACGCATTGATTTATTTATTTATTATCATTTTTTTTTTTAATTGAAATTCAAAAAGATGAAAAACTTTTACTTTTTAGAGACCAAAACTTTTCACATTTGACACGCCCAGCGAGAAAGGCATTTCAAGTTCAGGCACATGGGATATATGTACCAAATTGACATTAATCAATTAAAAGACAAAAACGAAAATCATTAGGACTACAACAAGTGATTTTACTTTCTAAAATTATGGTTAATAAAATAAAAAATAGATCCATCAAAATCGTGCAACACTTTGAAATTTACCATTCTATATACAGAAACTCAAATGCAGAAACATGCGTCTAGTTTTGACTGTTTTATATTTTCGAAAATATTAAAACATTTACGAAAATATCTCCATGGACAAACCGTAAAAATAAATCGTTTAATTAATTAAACGCTGAGAATTTAAATATATTTCAGCAATAATGCTTCCTTTGTCTCATCAAGGCTACGACTTTTTCAGGACACTTCATAGAGTGGGCACTATTTCTGAGTATGAGTAGTGAATAAAATATTCGTAGATATATACGAATAAAAATTAATATTTCAAAATAAAATGAATACTCATACTTATTTAAAAGGAACTTAAAAATCTACCTTAAATGTACGCACATACATACATCTAACGTATGACATTCTGCATTGGCAGTAGTGATGCAGAATATAAATAAGAAAAGATCTTCAACAGAGTGTAAATTGTGGCATCTGCAAACGTGTGGCATTAAATTACTACCTAGAAATATACAGTGCAACTTTTATCAAACAACAACAATAAGAATTATCCTGTCTGCATGCAGATGGAACTTTTCCTTCTGCCCTAGATATACATTCTCGTGTAACCATAAATTCATTTGTACATTCGTCGAAGTGCAACGAGCGTTTCACGTCAATTTCTCAACAGTTCCGCTTCAACAAAGTGTAAGTTTATTTTAATTTAAATTAAAGTTTTCAATAATAGTATTTACTAAATAGAAAATAATACCCAGCACAATTTTAAAGGAAGAACTTTATTTTATTGTTTGGCTTAGAATAAGAAACTAAATTTTATATATTTTATATTACATTCGCCTGTACATGCATCAACGAGTGTGGTCTGAAAATTATTTCGTTGACAATTGCAACGCCGAAACACTTACCGATTGCTTTTAATTTGGTTGTTCCTCTCCATATTTTGCTTGAAGTTGAGACAAATAAAACCTTCAGTTTTTAAATTATTGATTACAACTTCTAGTTCTAGAGCTGTAAATAAAATCGAAAAATCTGATATAATTTGGTACACTGAAAGAAAATCATTCATTCAAGCATTGTATTAATAAAGCTTTTAATTAATACAATACGCAATTACATTGCAAATAAGTTATTCATACATAGTGTATACGAGTACATACTTTATAAGAAATCTTGCGCCAACGAGATTGAAAATTTTTTGAATGTAGTCCTTTTTAATCTCTGGCTCATGCAACAAAGCCAGGTAGTTTTGAAATCGGATGCCTATGCATATTTATATGTTGTATTTTCAAAAAAATTAAACCAGCACTTATCTAATTAAAATTATTAATTAAAGTCCAGTCTATCCTAGACAACAGAAGAGAACGAGAGTGTACAAATTCGTAAATTTGGAAATTGAAAATATTCTATTTTAAGTCCATTTGACCATGAGTGTAATTTGGACTATTCTAATTTCTTTTAATAATGTAAAACTTATAAATCAGTTCAGCTACATGTATGCCATTTTGTAAAAACAAAACAAAAAGTCCTCAATGTCAACACCATCGTTGAAATTTAATTCACATTTCTCTGTCTTCACAGGGTTTATACATGTAACTCGTACGTGAATTCATTGTCTGCACAAAAATTTGAATTTAAGCAAGGAAAATCCTTTGTTTTCTTGTCGGTCTAAATACATGAATCTCTTAAGAACTCATTTATGAGATCCTGCAAAAAAAAGCCTTAAGATAAGCGAGGATCGAGCATCTTGCAATTTCCTTCCAAGCCTGCTTCTTTAAAATCATCTTCACATTCATAAGTACTTTGTAAGACTGGAAGTGTGTTGCCGCTGGGCGGAAGCGGAAGGTGGAAGGCTCACAATACAAGTCGTAACGAAAGTTTATACTGGTGTAAATGATTGCATCTGGATGGGTGAATGATATTTAAAGATGTAAATTCTATTTCGTTGAGGGGCAGTAAAGTTAAAATTTAGAAACTTTTTATTCCTTAAAAAAATATTCTTCAATGTCTTATTCCTTAACTTTCTTCCTGCTGCTAGACGTATTGTTATGGTTGTATGAATATACATACATACATACATATTTTACGTTCTCAAGTGCTGGATGAGGTAATAAAATTAAATAGGGGGAAAAAGTTATTCTAAGAATGAAAATTATGTTCTTGTATATGGATACACGTACAGTGTGCATAAGTTGTGTCTGACGAACTCAAACAAATTGAACATATGAATTCAGTGCTTCAAGCAAAATCTTCAATCGTTAGTTTAAATTCATCTTGTTTAAAACTCAACCGGCAAGATATTATTATTTAAAACTGATTCTTGGCTTATATTTAATTTATTATAAATTTAGCTAAAAACAATGTTCTTACAATCCTCTAAATAATATTAACAATTGTTAAGCAAAATAAATTTTGAATCATTATTTTCAAATGCATGAGGTTACAATCCTCAAGTAATTTAACTTACGTCAGAGATATTTTTCCATCGCGTAGATTTAGAATGTACTCAAAGTAAAACAAATAAATAGTTTGAAGGTAGTTCTCATATTCCTTTATAATTTATTAAAATAACAAGACATGCAAGTAAATTGTTGCAAGGAAGGAATATAATAATCATTGAAAACTGAACTATTTTGGGCAGCTACACAGCAAAGGGCAAGTTTATTCTTAAAATATCGCAGACAAGAAAGTTTCTAGCAAAATGTGATATTTTAAATAAAATGATTTGTTAACACAGTATTGCCAAATATTCGACATTTTATCCGTACCTAGGGAAATAGATTTTATTAGAATATTTTTTTACAAAAACATAAAATTAATATTTAAAATTACATATTAAAACCGGCTTTGTATCCTTTAACATTATTCTTTTTAATTCCTACTGCACCAATTACTAGTCAATAGAAGAATAATTCGTTAATCGTTTATCGTTTTGCCATTTTACTTGCTACAATCACTTGCAAGTAATTTTAATTGTAAGTTGACTCGCAAGTAGCAGAAATGTGGTTGGGTCAGTAACAAAGGGTGTAAGTGTATTAAGTTTTTCCAACTTACACTTGCATGTAGCAAGGAGGGTAAACGTCAACTAATATGAAGCACAAAATATGATACAGCCAGAAAAGAAATTGCAAGGCAAAGTCCCGTTCTAGTCGCACTGCCTGTCCGTCATATTCATCGTTTGTTGCGTAAAGGCTCCAGTATAGACATAGCAAAGGCTCTGTTATGGAATATTTAGCAGCTGAAGTTCCTACATTGGCTGATAATGCTGCCCGTGATAACAAGAAGAAAGTAATAATTCCACGTCATTCCATAGCAATTAAACAAATTGTTGTCTGGTTTAATCAGTGCACAAGGTGGTGTTTTGGCAAACTTTCAAACCATTTCATTGCTCAAGAAAACTGAAAAGAAATCCTAAATTCATGCAAATTAATTACAAAACGAATGCAATATAAAAGAATTGATTCCTAACAATTATTGCAAGAATTTAAAACTAAAACTAGAATAGCAGAAAATGATTCATGTTTAACAAAAACCATACAAACTTAACAGAAGCGCATTTTGAACACATTTAGAAATTCTACCCAGGACAAAAATTTTGAAAATTGCTGAATTGTATCGAAAGAAGACATCAATTAATATTATAACAGAAATTTATTAATCACTTAAACACTTTTGCCAACCCTTGAAGGCAGTTATCCGATCGATGAAACACACATTTTAGTTAAATAAATCGTTTAGGATAAAAATGACGAGCATGTAATTTGATATTGAAATTACTTCATTCTACGAGTATGTACTAAATTTGATAATGGTATTTACTACAACAAATGACCATTTCCTAATAAACAATTTTATAGGCCTGAAACGAAATTTAAAAAAGCAATTTTTTTTCCTAATTCAATTTGTGTTTTGTTCGAAGGTCCTCCAATTTATCATGTAATTGGAGGAGCATTGAACATGTACACATGTTCATACAAAAATCCTATAAGTGGTATTTCATTCATACACATACATACATACATAGACACAGATTTACATACATACTTTTTTGAATAGTATTTCTGTCCTGTTGCTGTCATGTTAAAACCGTTTGTTACTGTAATTTTTTGACAAAATAATGGAATGTATACAATGCAATATATATGTAAATATATATATATATGTTCAAAAACCATATACAGTAGAGGCTCGAAAAAGTTAAGTAGTTTGTTGTGGGGTGCTTAACTTTTCCGAATTCTTAACTTTTCCGTGATATTAAAAATGCATGTGTTTATACGTGTATTTATACATTGTATATATTATTAATGTGTATTTAATACACATGTGTGTATATATGTATGTGTGCAAATGTATTAATTTTTAGCTTTTAAAATAGGACCACTTTGTGGACAGTTTCTTTCACGTTGATATAAGAACCATTTGTACAGCTGGGGGCTTACTCTCTATTACGATGCGTATACGATGCGGAAGAAAAATGGTACATAATCGGATAATTGGTACCCTTTATTGAGTTTACGCGCATCTGATTTTTTCACTTTCGCAAATCTGGCATCAATGAGCTCTGTAATTGTCGAAATCGCTCGTTAAAACCAAATATCTTGCGCTAACAAAACATTAAAGGCATCGAACTAGCTTACGCATCGCAATAGAGAGTAACCCCCCTGCTTCTCCAAATCCACGAATTCTGCCTTATGTAAAGTCTTTCTCTTAATTTCGTCACATGTACCTGACACTGCAGCATAAATGTTTGCTTTGTTTCTTTTAATTTTAGAAATTGAAGATTCAGAATCATGAAAATTAATGGCCAATCGATTAGCCAAAACGCCTTCATCTAATTTTTTTTTTAAATCTTGCATTCGGCAACTGATAACCTTTTTTGCTTACGTGCTGCTGACATTTTTACGATCAAAAGAAAACTAATAACTGATGCAAAATTAGTATAAAACATAACGTGCGAATGTAAAGAATTTTATAACGGTAAATGACGATTGGATATGTGTTGAATTTTTTATGCTACCCATGTACTTATATAGTACTACATATATTAATGCAACAATCGACAATCATATAATAATTCTAATGATGTTAAAAATAGAAAAATTAAATAAAAATAAAAACTACTCAAAAAAGTTAAGAAGCACTTAACTTTTTAGAGTTCCGTATGGTAACAGAAAGCTGCTTAACTTTTCCGTATTCTTAACTTTTGCGCGTCTTAACTTTTATGAGCCTCCACTGTATCAAGTTGTTATTGTTATCAAATGCACATAAAAAATCAATAACGATGGCAAATAAGAATGTAAACTAAAGGAAATGAGTTAATATTGAGATGTATCATTAGATTGCTCGCTATTAATCATTTAATTAGCTTTGGTTTGTTGCGGGCTTAGCTAATTGTTCAAATGATTAGTTGGGAGTAGTCCCCGAATAAGAGAATTCAATATTAAGAATTTAAAAAATTAATTTTTATTTCGTTTTCTTTAATAAATAAAATTATTGGCAACAGAAGGGCGTCTAATTGTACACAGATTTGAGGAAAAAATAAAATAAATGCCTATGGAATATAAATTGTTTGTTGGTTGATTTGAGTCAAAGCATTATAAGCCTAATGTGATTATATATTTTCCAATTTTCATATATGATCGAATTTTATTTAAGGTTTTATTTTTTTAAATACAAGAGTTTGAAGGCTTACAAACGAGTTGGAGTTCACTGATGAAAGCTAAGCTCACAAAATACAAAATCTAAATATTTTAAGGGAGACAAGTTTTAAAAATTTAATACAAAGGTTGTGGTCAAAAAATAATTAGAACAAAAGATTAAATATAAGGATTACAGAATTTTTTTTGAGTCAATGTTTTTAAAAAGTCATATTATCTCCTTTAATAAGTTTCTATTACTAATTGTATGATCTTTTTAACTTGCCCAGTAACATTCCAGATAACATAACAATTTAAACTGAATTTTCTGACTTTCTGCAACATTTTTTTAAGGATGTACCCGCACACACGCTCACGCTGCATGTAACCTTTTGACCATCTGTATAGACAAATAACAATAGGACCAACGGGATCAACCTTAAGCCATTAAATAATATTGGTGTGTTAGAAAAGCAGACCAGGGGAGGTGTGAATTGCTTCATTGGATATCAGTATTGACAGTTTTTGAGTTGTTTTACAATTTTAAGATGTTCGGTTTTTGTCAGGTGCTTTTGTTGCACGTGAGCTGCTTTTAATGCACAAGGAATATAAAAACTTTTTAATTTTTTACAAAATACTACAACAACAAAATTGTCAACAAAACAAAATAAATATAATGTTGGAGAAATTAAATTGCAAAGGCTTCCAACAATATCCTTGTGAATTTCTTCGCTGGTACGTAATATTTAAAGAAACACAAATTTACCGCCACTGTATGCAAAAGCTATGATTATCATAATGGGTATTTAATGTTTGAAAATTGGAAACATATTTTTGGACCAAGTATCCAAGCAATTAGGACATGCTCCCTTAATTAGCCGATTTTCCATCAATAAAATTGCCGCATATCGCTGCCACAACCGCTTCCAGATTTACAAACTGGCGACCTTATATTGTATGCAAATTGAAATATGTAGTTTGGCTATAAACGATACAACTGAAGGCCATCTCTGCAACAGAAGCTAGTTTTAAAAACTTTCCAAAGCCTTGCCTACTCTTAAAAAAGATAAAGAATCGCTGGCTGAAGTTCTAAAAAAAATAAAAGGAAAAAGTCTAACTCTTCATAATTGCTATTGACTGCTAATATCATTTGAGACAAAATGCTGGTCATTGCATATAAAGGGCGTAGCATTGTAGCCATGCATGACCAACACACCATTTTAAAGGCATATGTAAAATCTCTACTTGATGACGCGCATGCTGTAGCAGAATGATTAAATGAAAAATCTTTGCTTATTATCGAAATTGCTATTCCTTAATACAAAGATTGCACATCCTTTTACCGCAGATATTGTAGCATCCAAAGTCAATTGCATATAGAAACGTTTGTTGATCAAATTATCTCCAAAGATACCAAATTTACAGGTCACGGCCAGTCGCAGTCAACTCCATTTCATTTAACATTAGTTGCAGAACGACCGGATTACGAGCAGCATAGAGAACATCGAAATATGTACATACTCGTACAAAAGTACAATAAAAATTCTGATTGCATTAAATGACGTATTTAAGCTAAAGTATTTATGGGATTTGCACACTTAACGCTTTGTATGACTGTGTACGAGTAAGTGTCATGGAATTTTTTAATTTTTTATATTTTACTTGAAAATAACCTAAATTCCGAAAACCATTAAGCCTGTATTAAATATACATACAAAAATTATTACACACATATACACGTATAACCAAATGTATTAGTTTTTTTCTTTTGTTCTATGTTATAACCTTCATTGTCTGCAGAAATGTGTTACACATCTACTAGATTTAAATATTTATTTTTGTTTTTGTTTGCTTAACAAATTTTGTCAAATGATTTTCTGGTATTAAGACTGCAAAAAGTGACATAAATTTCATAGAGAAATAAATCGAATGAAAACTTTTACTTCACTTTAGAGATTTGCATTGCAGAATAGTTATTTGTTCCTGTACAGTATACGGCAATACCCGTACCTGCCACTTTTTAAACAATTTGTATATGAAATTAAAATTTGGAATGTGCCTCCTTGGGCATGAATGTTCACGTATGTAAATTTCTTGGCTGTCTCTGAAAGATTCAATAGCAAAAACGTTTTTGCTACACTCTTTTGTTGCTTCATTGTTTGTTCTCGTTCCATTGTCAATTGGTATTAATTAAGGTCATTTTAGACCTGAAATATACTCGTATATTTGCACATTAAAGAAGCAATCCTTTGCAGCAGACTGGCTGTAGTCTGAATCTCTATCTCTATCTCTCTCTCTATCTCTCTCTCTATCTCTCTCTCTTTCGCTCTGTCTTTATTTTTGACGGTGTTGCATTTCTGATAGTTTTAATAAATTTTTAAGTCTATTCTTCTGCACTTGATGTTCATGAATTTCTGCAACTTTGTTAATCGTTTACATAACAAAAAGTTCAAATTACGTTGTTTATAAAGAATTAGGAAAACAAGGTATTAAAATTAAATTAAAATTTAAATTTGTTACCAGTACTACTATTAATTTTACATACTCATGTGATTCTAAGCCGATGGTAAAAAAATGTAAAAAAATAAATAATTATCAAATTTTGTTATTCGAGATATTCTCCAAAATAACTATTTTAATATTTTATTGTTTGTTGTTGGCGTAGCTAGGTATATGCCTGCATTTCATTGGCGCTAACCAAATCATCAGTACCCTTTCAGCCAAATCATGATTGAGAAGCATTGAAGCTTAGAAATAAAATAATATTTAAAGATTAATTTGCAGTGGTTGGCATAAATAAAAATATTAAAACGCAACACTCGACTGAAATTCAATAGAAACTAAATTAAAAACAACATTTATCTGCCACAGCTTCTTATCTAGTACATAATAAAAAATTAGTAAATAGGGTACGCCCTAATATATGAAAAATTATAAAGAATAAAAAATGAGAAAAAATAGGGGAAGCTTCGGCAGAGCATACAAATTTCGTTTGTAATTAAAAATATGAATGACGAAGAAAGAAAAAAAATCTCATATTCTTCTTCCAATGAATGTCACTTTAAATAATAATGATGTTTAAACAAAATTAGCTGATAAAGAGGTGTATGTCAAATTTACTTTTCCTATTCATAAATCACATTAAAAATAAATGAGCATTATTCCCTAATGGAGTCTGGTGAGATTTGAACTGGATTCAATTGAGAAAAATCATGAACCTTTGGTTTATCCTTTTTATCTTGATTAAACTTTAAACTATAAATTCATCAAAACTTTAAATTTTCTTATCCTGGACTAATAACAAGAAGTCAAATTGTTAAAAATACTGGCATTTGAAAATAAAATATAATTTATCCTTTAACACCGATCAATCCATATGACGAGCAGTGTTACATTGTACAACTGATAACCAATTCTACAGGACTTTATTCTTCACACATTGAATTCTTCGACCACTTAACATGACAATAATTGCAAAAATGTTGGAACAGTTAATGATGATTATAAAAGATAATGTATTTTAATGAAAAAGTACCTAATTCGTTTCCTGGATTCATAGACAAACAAATTTCAAAGAGTTAAGACCACTAAAGTAAAGTAAATAATGGGTAATGAAATGGGAGTACGTTAGATATCGACTTGAAGCAGTGAATAAGCAAAAAAGAAAAAGGCATATAAGATGCAATACATTGGGGACTTGTTAAACATCCCTTATCAATTCCACAATGGTTTATTTCACACTAAGTACTTTAGTGTTCGGACACTTCCGTACGCACAGTGGAGCACCGGATGCAAAATAAGCATGAAAATTCTATGATACTTTTTTTTAACATTTTAACTATTTTTACTAAAAAATATAATTTTTATCTTAATGATTGATATAAAGAAATTTCGCTTCATATTACAAAGTACAGTAGTCACTGTTTATTAACTGGCTTTTCTAGAACAATAAAATCATTCCACACAATTCAGATTTGTGAACGTTATAGTGGATAAAATCGTTTACGGCATAAGGAATTGACTTTGATTCTGTTTGAGTTACAATTTCAATACAAGTCAAATATGTAGTTTAGCATACTTTACTCGAACGTCTCACTTTCTATTTCGCTAGCGGCCTACTGTAGATAAACTACTCTTCATGCTACAAAAAGCAGTAGATTTAGATAAGGGAAATGGTTGGCGCACTTAACCATTTAGTAGCCGCAGAAGATTTTCAACTTAAAAGGAAGTAAGAAAAGTCGCTTACACAATTAGAAGCCAATTCAGTGCATAGTATCCTGTTTTCATAGAAATCTATAAGTAGAGGATGAATATTGACAAGACTTTTAAAAGAAATCTAGATTTTTTTTTTAAAGAGAATAGTAAAACAATCCTGCGTCAGAAGGATTCAGTTAAAGGTTTTCAAGATAGAAATTTTAAATAACAAATTGGTGCTTCAATTAAATATTGAAGTCTTCTAAATCTACTATGATGATATATTTTGTAATTTTCTCATACAGTTGGATGGAATTCTCATATTGTATTTGAAAGTTTTTATATAAGCATACGAAGTTGAATGCTTTCAAACTGGACGAAGTTCGCTGAATATTGGGTCGATGTCCAAGTATGGACATCTAAATGATCCCACAGCGAATAATAAATGTTTGAAACGGTAGTTACTCAATTTGTTGGGAGAACATCTCGAATAAATTTCAATAATAAAAATCTAACAAAGACAAAACACTTTAGCTGAAAAAGGACAAATAAAAATGCAAAACATAATTGAGCCCCAATAAAAGTAAAATAGACTTGAAACTTTTTTTATCTTATGACAAAGAAATGAGTCAAAGCAGAGCAAGAAGAACATCGAGGGAAAGTGCAGAAACACAACGAAAGGAAAAAAGAACAATGACAAATAAACGACAAAGTTTATGGCACTTAAGTAATGAGAGGAAGTTTATAGTTCAAGTTTAATTGCAATAACATTTTATAACAAAAATGCAAATATTTATACAATAGAATGTTAACAACAAATAACTGTTGAAGACAGTTTCTAACGAAACATGTTTTTCTTAGAAACCAATAGAAAGAAATCATAACGTTGGCTTTTTAATTATTTTGTTTTGTTATAAAATTAAATTTAAAAAAAATTACAATGAAATTAAAATTATATATTTTGTAAGAAAAAGTCTATTTATAAGTTTCCATGCCCGTGACCATATGATCGTTTTTGTTTTCATTTTGCTCTGTCGAAATTTGTTTACATTTTTAAGGCGCCTTTGTTGTTTTATAAATAAAGAACCGCAAATCATCAGGGATGGCACTGGTAGTTTAGAAATTTGTCAGCTTGTTTCCTCTTACAATTCTCTAAAGTTCTGCTGACACTCATAAATTCATTTCATTTATTTTTCTTCCAGAAACTTTTGTCTGAAAATTGTTAATATGTCTTGAATTTTTGTAAGAATTCTATATTTTGATATCAGCAAGAACTGTAAGTTGCGAATATATGGAACTCGTGTCAAGATTTTGTATTGATATCCGAATGTTGAAAATAAAAAGAAATGGACCGAAATGGGGACACCTTTTTTAATTTATTATTTTCTGTTTCAACATTTACAATAATAAACAATAAAATGAAGTCTTATAAAAAGTCTCAACATATTGAAAAAAATTTAATTTTACGAGGAAAAAACAAACAAAAAATTTAACAAAAAATGTTTTTAGCCAAATTTACTTACTTCTATTACAAAAAAAACCCAATGTTAGATGTTGTACGCATGAAACTGATAATGATGAAAGTAGAAGGAACTTCTTAAAAAAATGTTCTCCTCTTTTCCATCTAAATGCCATCCTGAATAGCATCGTTGCACCATCCTTACAAAATTTATTATCCTTTGGCCTCCACACAATCCACAGCCACTAATTTTATATAAAGGATTTTTAATTCTCGAACAATGTATTTTCAGTGAGAAAGCATACGTTGAAGAAAGTATATGTGCAAGTGTATATATTTCCTACAAACAACACCCCTTAAGACTTTTAACACATTTTTAAATTATAGTGCTACAAAAGAGCATATATGAAGCTGAAATTAATTGTAAACTATTTTTTTACATATTCTCATGCAATGAATGTATGTACATATAGACCAGTATGTATTTATACAGCTGTGTAGGTATAGTACTTGTACAAATATTCGGCATGGAATTGAAACAAAGACATACATAAAATGAATTCATTAACTAAACAAACGAATGATTCAGTTCTTATTGAGAGCATATTACATAAAAATTATTTAATAAGGCTGAATAGCTCTAAGAATCCTATTTTAATTTCACTACTTTCGTATGTATGTGTATACACATATACATATACAATGTATATGTATATTTTGTGCAAAATTAACGCTGGTCGGTACTTCACTCTCATGATTCTACTGCGCCTCACTTTCTCTTACTTTTACAATATCCGCATCGACTCCGAAGCATTTCAGAGAGTTTTCATTTTAAACTTTCCACCTCCTGCGACACTTCGCGGTCCATCTCGTTGCATCAACCAAGCCATATATAGCGAAGAAAGAACGTCCAACTGCGCAAAGTAGATACTTGTGTAAGTCTGCATTTGAAATTGAAATTAATGGCATCGTGGTTTCATTTATTTTAACTAAATCTCCTCTTAACCATGCATCCTTAAGCGCGTGTTGTGCCACGTAAATTTATAAAAATCGTATTATTTGCTCCTCCCACAGCTCTTTGCTTTCTTGAAAAATAGTATAAAGAATTTCCTAAATTTAAGTACAATTTCCCTTAAACTGGATAAACTATATTAAAGTCAAATACATTTTTTTATATAAAAATATTTGGTAATTTCCCACAACGAATCTCTTAGATTTAACGAAAAATTTGTTGAATTTATAAATCTGATTAGTTTAATTTAGTAAATATTTTGTATGCTTGAGGAGATTGTGCCATTAGATTAGGATTTTTTACGTACTTAAATAAATAGTTGTCTTAAATTTAGCTTTGTGGCTTTGAACACAAATAGTAGTTCGTGTCTTAAAGCTTCCACAGCACACACGTTAGGTTGCATTGCAACTAATGTCCAACTACTGCGTACTCTACCACAGATATGAGGATACACTCGTATGTAAGTACGTAATTTTGTGATTTTTTATTAGATTCCTTTAACAAACGAGTTGTTAGTACGTGCTGGTTGGTTCTCTGGAAACTTTATGGAACGTAAACTTTGTTGAATTGTTGTTGTCGTTAGGTTTTCTTAGGAAAGCGGAGAACACAAATCAAAATCAAAATTTCGTCGGATTTCCGTTAAGGAATGCAATTTGGCAAATATTACCCGATTAAGTCGCATTTTAAAATTTGTGAGGGTAATAAAAAACACACATACACACACTCAGGCAAGTGTCCTCCGGCAGTACAAACCTTATGCTCGTAATACTATTAACTGCTTCATCAGCATACATTTGATTACATTTGGGCAGATTTAGTTATTTAGCCGTTCAATGAATAGAAACAGGATACGAATAAAAGTTGGCATGTCCGTCTGTCCGGCCGTATGTACGCATGCCTGTCTATCTGAGAACGAGTGTTACTACGGCCAAAATAACAATCAGTACTAAAGAAAACAAAATTTGGGAATTTATTATGTTTTTCAATTCGAAAAGAAAATTTACTCGAAAGTCATTTTCGATTCGAAAGTGAAATTGTATTATCTAATTCGTTGGAGATTTATACATAGTAATGCATAGAAGCTTTCCTTGTATATATAATTTTTTGTTTTGTTTTTCGTATGGAAAATATGTACCGGTACAAAATAGAAAACCCGACTGTTCGCAAATTATTTTTTTGAAATCAAACCACGTAATACAAATTTTTAAGAATTCGAGGGATTTTTCTTCCGAACCAATTAAATAACAACCCCTCTGAATTTATTATGTGTTTCTGCAAATTTATTTAATTGGTTCGTTCAAACATTCGTATTGAAAGTAAATTAGGCTTTTTAATTTTTTTTTATGATATAAAATTCAGAACGAAATTTTCTGTTAAACTTATAAACACTGGCAGCTAATTTTTACATTGAAGATACAATCAAAATGTGTATTACCGAGTCCACTGCAGCAACAAATAAACATACGGACTCCTTCGTAGGCGAGTAACAATTACGCTCGATCAGTTCTACTAAATCATTCTACTTCCTCTGTAGACAATTTGTGGGATCCTTAGTCGTTTTATCCTTGTCTTTCAGCTTCTCTCACTTCTTCTAATGAAATATCATTCTCTCTCTGTAAGTTTTATTTGGTTAATATCCTTATCTATAATTGTTGTTAATTTTGTCCTTGCCATTTCCTGTATTCTTTTTCTTTCAATGTCTAGATAAAATCTTCTCCATTTGCAATTATTTTCGTTACTGGAAAATTATTCTTTTCTGCTGATAATGTATATTTTTATTGCAGCGAAAGGAATATCTAAATTTGATTTATTAACAAATAATTTTCAATTCAATCTTATTCCCAATTTTTTTTGTTTGTTATAGGGACTATCAACTTTCTTTTTGTGTATTTCGTAACCTTTCTATTTTTTGTTACACTTATCCCTCGATTTACACGATACTTTTTGTACACGATTTCACTTTTACACGATTATTTTGATTTTGTGTGTGTTTTATTGAATATTTTTGTCTCTAATAGGACGTTCGAGTCAGTTCAGAAATTATAACTGAAGGTTTAGAAATGGGTAGAAAATTGGCAAATCATTATCTAAAAAATGATCCGAATGTTGAAAGGGCAGTCGCATTTCAAAGACATATTACCCAAGGCTTAGCACAATATGTGGAGGTTTATAAAGAGTTACACAATAAATCTACACAGCTCTTAAATCCAAATAGTCTCTAATTCATCAGAAGCAGAAAAGGAAACTGCAGAAATATTATCTAGCGACGACGAATAAATTAAATACATATGTACAATATATGATATGAATTACATTAATTTTGTTTTTATAATAGCATTTATTTTATTTAATGAATAAAGATTTATTTTTATGTGTTTTGAGCAAACGCTTCTGACATTTTAAAAACTACGTTGAAATACATACATAATTTCTTAATAAAATCAATTTTTTACGCGATTCCGCCTTTATTTTCGATTTGCACGATTTTTCATACAAAAATTTAAAATTTCGATTTACACGACTTTCTGAGGAACGTATCTATCGTGTAAATCGAGGGATAAGTGTATTTCTAAAATGTAATTGTATTAATTAGATCGTTCCCGACGATTCTACTCGATTGTTATATGGACTGTTTACGAAAAGCAAATTGTTTGTTGCATACAGTAAGTGGTAAATTTTATGTAACATGTTTTCTTTTCCTTTTTAAAATAATCTTATTATGAACATTCAGCTGCATTAATGAATCTTCTTCACGATTTCAATTCGAGCCATGTGTTAAGAGTCCTTCATCAAAAAGGTTATATTTTGTTACTTAATAATAAGTCCTATTTATGTCAATGCCATTCATGATTTTATCCACATAATGCTGAGGGTAGTGGCATTCCCGTCCGTATCTGTAATCTGTAACTGAAATCAAATGGATACAAAATTCCTTTAACAATAGACACTATAGTGGCCATGTAGGTTTATTGAAATAATGACAAAGGTAACAGCTTAACAATTTACTTACCGACAAAAGCTCATAATGAAAAGATTTTTTTATATTATTTATTTTGCATTTATTCAGTATTTTTATTGAAAAAATCTTCTTTATAACGTTTTTCATATAGTCTTTTGTTGAAAAAAATAAATTAAAAATTTATTTTTTCTTTAAAAAAATTTATTTCCATTATTTAAATCACTATCTATGTAAATTAAATTAATTAAATAAATTTCGGGGAAAAAGGAGTTTAAGGCGATTGAGTGTCCGCAATAGAGTAAAAACTCATTTCATAATAATACTTGGTGCAGCGTGAGAATAATCATAATAAAAAGAATAAGTATCAAGAATGGAGAATAATAAGTCTCGGAAATTTAAAAAAACCATCACAGCACTATTCTCCAATAGTCGTTTTTTTTAATTAAACATACATAAACTCTATAAACTGACGAAATAAAAGAGACATTATCTAAATTTGAAATGTCAGAGATATTTTTAATACAGACATTTCAAATTTGTTCCTCTTATGTCTCCAGAAAGTATATTCCGTCTTTTCCAACGCTCTTAACAGGCAAAAGGCGTTAGTATAAGTGTATGAAAAAATCGATCAAGTATTAATTGCGCTTCCGTTTCTTTTATGTATGTACGATTCGTTTTTTAAACTTGAGCGGTGTTGTGAGATATAAGATCTTGTTTGAGTTGCAAATATTCATTGATGCGAAATATGGCATAGTCCTGGAAGAAAATATACAAAGCAAAATTAAATACTTTAACAATATAAATTTTCATATTAAGTACGTCTGCCACAGAATTTGTACGGAAGTGAACAACAATCGATTTTATCCAGCTCGTAACGTTTTGATTTTGCGTTTTCAATTTTCAAACGATTTCGTAAAAAAGTTCTGCCACGCCTAAAGCTACGGACAACATGGATTTTTAATGTTTTCAAAACTCCATTTTTCATTCCCACTTCCGCACGACTCTGATATTTCTGTGAATTATCCCTGATGGCCGCCAACCTACCCAGTAGCCGAATTCGATATTGGAAGTAGTATTGACCACAGACCACAAACTCCAAAAGAGATGAGAAAACATTGTAAATATTTTGACTTCATTCTCAACATCATCAATATCTTTTTGCGATGGCTCCCAATTATCTTCACAGTCGTTTAATTTTTTTAAATAGGATCTTATAAACAGCTGTCTCTGTTCGACGTTGGGATATTGTTCCTTGTAATGATAATAGAAGGGGAACGTTGGATTGCTATAGTCTATTGTCCATTCTATGAAGTGATTTGCCAAATCGAAACCTCTATAATTATAGGCACAATATTCGAAATCAATAATCATTAAGTCGGGTTCTTCAGGGTCACTTGCGCTAAGTACCGAATCATTGGAAGTGTCTAGATCTAGAGTTCTGGAACATTTGCTGAAAGAAAATTAATGAAAATCCAAAGCAATCGATTAATTTAGTGTTTTATGTTGTCAATTTGTTTGAAGATTTACCGGTGATATTTTCAGATATTTTGCTGACCAGATTTTGTCTTTAGGTTCACAAACACAAAACCGAAGTTTAGAAATAAACAAAAACGTTTCAAAAATTAACAGCCTGTTTTTATAAAACACTTAAGAAATTTCGTTCGAGAATTTATATGAAAACAACCACAAAAAACAAAAACTTATTTTCATTTTATATATAAATTATCGAATGAAAATTCTTTCTCATTTTATAAAAATACGCAGAAACAATTTTTGAATCAATATATGCAAATTTAGTTGTCCGAAAATTTATTTTCACTAAAAAATAAAAAACAACGAAAAATTTTGTACTCTTAAAAACTAAATTTTTCCTTCTTCTCTACATTCATATTCCTGGACAGTGTTGTCGAAACTTTAAATTAAATTTAAAAAAGGATCAAAACTGAGGAAAACTTATTAAAACAAATTGAAGGAAATTAAAAAAGAAACTTTTTTTAAATCCTAAGAAAATAAAAGCAAATGTTCAATCTCACAAAAATTTTTCCACATGTTCACATGATTTGTCGTGACTCACACAAATTGATAATTCTGGCGAATTATTTTCGAAATTGTGCGTTATTATAAGCTGTCTTTATCATGGGCGTAGATAGGCATGTCTTGCAGCGGCCAGAAGAAATTTAGATCACTCAGAATGTTCTCCTTCTTATGCAATTTCAAGTAAATGCTATAATTTTTCTCTTCGTTAATGGGCTTTAATCCCCCTTAAAAAAATTTTCAAGGTGTCTGCACCGCCCTCAAATTTACTCTCCAGCTACGCATCCTCGACATGAATTTCTAAACCAATATCTCTATTTATTTATGAAGATAAGCGCAGCAAAACCATTATGCGTTCATGAGTTTTTGTTTAGATGAAAAAGAGGAAATGGAAAAGGGTGTCAGTTCAATTTCGAACACGTGTTTACTTACCACACATTGAAACAACATTCGTATTCTAATTTCACTACAGTTTCGTATAAAGCACAGATATTCACATTAAAGCAGACGCCCAAATAGTATATAGAATCAAAAACACATGAACGTTCTTTATGGAGGTGTTGCACGGCCTTCGAAGACAGCATGCCGTTGCATTGTTTAATACAAAATTTCATTTGATAATCGATTTATCGATAATTATGACTTTTTCAGACATTTTCTTTCTGCAAAGACCGGAAAACCTGATTTAAGTAATAAATACAAATAACTCAACAACATTTGTTTTCGCACCTTATTTACTAAAATACAAATGATCGAAAAAGAAATCAATTTTCTAGAATTCCTGAGGTTTCAATCTTCTTCTGCTCATAATTTTTTTGGATCCAAAATGACCAAAAAATAGTTTCTAATTTCGACATATTAACGCGAGATCACTGTACCGATTGTTTGATATTATTCAAATGTCAAATCAGTGTGAATAAGGTTATTTTGGTTGAAATATCTTTGCAATTTAGCATCTAGCATTTCCTCATTTATAACTTCGTAGCCGCACTTTCCATTGTCAAATCTATTTTTTTATTTTTGATTCCAATTAAATGCCACTTTTTAAAATTGCAGTAATTGCAACATTTCCCATTATTGCGTGATGTTTTTTAAGAAAATCATCCAAATTAGACATAAATGATTAATGACTAAATTGGCAACACTGTTCATTAGAATCTATTAAATGAAATTCATCTTCTTTAATTTTCGACACCGCAAGAAAAATTTTGTTTGATTCAAAAACCCCAACAATTTTATAAGCCTTGATGCTGGCTTATTATTTGATTTTAGAGGGAAACATCAACTTACTTGTTCAACTTATCCCCATTTTCATTGCCGGTGTCCATTAAGGAATCATTTAGATTAGTTCTGCGGAAAATCAAATAAGTAAATAATAATTTTTTTATCTCAAAGATGATTGTGAGTAGATTCCACTTACTGTTCTGCCGCACTAGAACTTCTTAATAATATATTACCCTCTTGCATGTCATTATGACAGAATAGCACTGGGTATTGTCCTTGATCGATTACGGATTTCATCCATTTGAATTCTTCGACGTAATTGACTTTGCGCATAAATTCAACATGTATTTGATTTTCTTTCCAGTCGTCGCGATCTAAAATTGCCGATAAATTGCGCTGCCACCGGTTCATACAATTCCAAATCCAATCGGGTTCCTTGGACATGGGTATATTGAGGCTATGAATTTCCCCCATTTTCTCTGCTATTTTTGTAAATATCTTCGGATCGGATAATTCGGCTGTCAACAATGCCCTTGCGGGTATATATTGTTCAATACGGCCGCCAGGAAAAATACCATGAAGTTTCGGGCCAAAGTTACGCTCGCTAAGTAGAGCAAACACTACTGATTCGGTAATCATCGCCTCAAGAGCATCTTCGCCATGAGATTGTCCATAAATACGTAAAAGAACCTAAAAAATATTGGGATTAATATTAATTATATATTAGCAACACTTTCCACAATGGAATGGTACTTCAGGAGGGATTGCAATGTACTTCGAAACGAAAGGAATTGCTGTTTAAATTCAATGTATCATGCAGATATTTTTATTTTAAGATCTCTTATTGCAGGGATCAAGGTTGATACCTTGATCTTAAACTACAAAATTTTTACTTTTGAGTTTGCTGGAGTCTTTTTTAGTTGAGTTTCGTTTAAGACCTAGAGTAAAAACTGAAGATAGCAGCGTCTTCACAAAATTCATTGCGACATTCTTTGCTTTTACTGCTGCGTGGTATCAATAAGGAGTTCTATTGCCTTGGAAAACCTACATAGTGAAGCAGTCCATCTACATTCTCTGCGTCTTTTTTTTATAGATTTTCGTTTTCAACATTGTCGTTCATACAAATAGTATTAGAAGACTTGAGGCAGGGGTACTAGACGTAGCTCTGAAAAAGTTTCAGAACAGATTTCAATTATTCTGAATTGAATACTGAAATATATTAATTTAAATTGGCCTAGTATGGATAGGGCTGGTGGAATAACAGCAACCTTTAATTCAATTTTCCCTTTACACACGTTTTATTTAGTATAGAAATGTTGATTCCTTTTTTTTCAAAAATATATTTATAGTCTTACGAAAAAATTTATTTTATACAAGCGAAAGAACAATAATCCACTCCTCTTCGGAAAAGATGCGAACAATTTGTATTTTATTCTAAACTTAATAACACATGGTTACATATTTGAAAATAAGCCATTTGTCGGTCTGCGACATCAAAAACACTCAATTAAAATCGTAGAAATTTAGAAGAAATACATTTTCGAAGGCATCCATGAAACTAAACAAATATATTATAAGGACTAGAGTCGGTTCTAAAAAATTTACTAGACAAGAAGGCTACTTTACGAGTATATCTAACTTGAGTCCATAAAATAATAATTAAGCTGTCATTAAGACCTTTTACAATACAAAGAGCAACGAACAATCTATTGTATTAATTTTAAAGAAGCTTAATTAAAATAGCTTTCATTGCAAGAACAAACTTACCTCTTCAGGTTCATTTTCCTTTAGGGCTGATGACGAGGCCGAGGAAGTACTGTCGTATCTTTTGCGTTTGTTGCCATTTAAATCGTTTACCGCTGCCATGAGCTCATAATGGGGCTCATTTTTATTTTCCTCATCACCAGCTGTTGGTTGGTTATTTGCTATAGTCGGTTCGTAGGGGGTTTCTACTATTTCTTGGGGCTGGTAGTCTGCACTTTCGTTGCAGTTGTCTAGCTTCGGCAGACTTACGTAATACAGAAAATTCGATAGACCACCGCTGTGTTGAAATTAAAGAACAAAACACTCATTTAATTTTTCATTTGAAGATTTTAAAACGAATTAGATGCATTAATTAAGTTATTTAATTGTCTTACCTGATTCTTTTAATAATTAATTGGTTTGCTGGCACCGACTTCCAACGACCATTCAAATAATCACGACATATACGGGAAGCTGCACAACGTATTTCATCAAAAGTTGCCTAAAATATGGGGAAAAATATACAAATTATACAATATGACAATTGAAACTTTATCCTTTACAATTATTCCTACTTGAGGTCCAAAATATTGCCACACTCTTTTCATTTTGCTTCATTTTTTTTTTTTTGTTTTTTAAGTTTATCAGATTATTCCATATCACAGTTCCGAAATTGTGTTTCTGTTTTTAATAACAAATGACGTTGCTATACACGTACGAGTACATTATGATTAACATTTGATCACACACAAATGTTTTAAAAAAGATTAAAAAAGAAAATAAGCCACTTTATTCCTAACGACTGAATTGTCAATAGTAGTTTTTCCTAGAAAAAGTTACGTACATATAGTCAAACAAAAAAAAAACTTTAGAAGCCAGTCATTATTAGATTCATTGAAATATGTACACGAATTTCGTTTTTATGTACACGAGTATTACGTAGCAAATGTGGTTTTTTCAATTCTATATTATTGTTTCTTTCACCTCGAAATTGGCACGCGATTGAAGCGACGGCTGATTGTTGCCTGCGTAACAAAATTTAATCAATTATATTATATGCACATGCATATTTATTTTTTTAAATATTGTACAAAAAACAACAATTCTTTTGATGGTTCTTGACTGCTGGTACAAAGAACTTTTCTTTCTTTGTTTTTATGCAAAACTTCCTCTACCTGCAAAATGTTCTCTTTATGAGCAATTGCCGCTGAAGCTTTTAGACGCATGCTCTTTGAAAGCCAAAATACTACCACCAAAAAAAAAAAAAAAAAAGACAAAGAGAAAGAGAAAATTATATGATAATTATTTTTTTCGAATGCCCTACATGAGATCATTACTGAATAGGACAAAGCACAACATACTGCACTCAATACGGATTTCTTCGTTCAAATGTTCCATTTCTGCTTGAATCAAATCCAAAATAAATATTATTTTTGAAACTTTCATATCTTTTAATTTTTTTTCTAATAAAATCTAAACATTTTAAAATGTACAGAATTCCTTTAAAAAAATTGTCGCTGTTTATCATTGAAGGACTTGTAAATTTTATTCAATAAAACGTAATCAAAGAAAATATTTTTTATACTAAAAATATACTAATCCATAAAAATATTATTAAAAAATCATAATAATATTATAAAATTAAATTATAATACATATTTAAATTCATAAATAGGAAAAAGGAAAAATATAAATAAACAAATATACCCAAACATTCTCTTCATTTAAATAAAAAAAATTGTGTATTCGCATTTACTCATTAAATTTTTGTTTCGTTTAATAGAAAAAAATGCACATGCGTTAATATCATGATGTAAACTCAGAATTTTACAAATTAATTCTCAAAATAATTCTTTTATTTTATTTTAAATGGTTTACGAAAAAGACTCCGTTGTCAAAAATTTTTTTTAGTATTTTGGAATACATTCGTTTACTTTCCCTGTGAAACTTGTAACGAAAGGGTAACGCAAAAGTTTACAAAATTACTGCCACAAATTTTCAAAAACAAAAAACTATAAACGAACAATTTGCAATTAAAGTAGCTGCTTGATTCAGCTATTTTAAACCTCATTTTCTTGTGTTGCTGTTCCTGAATTAAAAAAAAAAACATCTTATTAAATTTAAGTTTGAAATTACAAACACGTATGATTTGTTCAATGCTATGAAATTTTTTATAAATCTTTGTTTTATAAATGCAAAATAACATTTTTTACAAGTAACAATATTGTAAAACTTTATAATAAATTAAATATAAAAAAATTTTTAAGGTTAATTAAAAAATGTTTTTCCTTGTGAAAATAGTTTCTTGACAAACTGTACGCAATTAATGTGTGTATGGTAGATGTACCTGCAAAACTAAATTTTTCAGAAATGGTAAAAATGTTAATGTTAAACATTAAAAATAATTTAGATTCTTTGCGCGTAAAATAGAAATTTTTTTAATAATTTTAAAAATGCTACGTGGTTTCATAAATTTAATAGAAAATTTCGTTCCAACATTTATGTGCATAAGTACGTATTTACATTGAAAATAAACAAAAATGCATTGTTTGTTGTGGCTTTAGTTCTTCCTATGCCGACATTTTATTGGTCGCTAAACCAAATCGTCAGTGAATCTATACTGTATGAAACCATTCAACCTATGATGTTTATGCCATACAAATCAAATACAATATGAGAATTCAGTATTGTATATGAATTATAACAAAATACAATAATAATAGTAGGCTTAGAATGCTTTTATACCAACAACACAACATATAATTATATTCAACGTCAATTTTATTTTTCTTGCAACATGTCTCCAATTAAACGCCCGTTGGTCGTTAATGATTGTATTCAGTCAGACAAAAATGAAAAATAAAAGCAAACAGCTTACTTCGCTCCTTGATGGGCAAAAAGAATCCTTTCGAAGACAATATCAACTATTTAGTAATTCACATTAACAAGTATTCCAAGTACAACCGTCCTTCTAGAATTTTTCTTTATGAAACTCCCAGGATAAATTTTCCTTTGAAAAAGATCATCGTTCAATGGCAGAAAAAGCAAAATTGTTAATTTGTAAAAAAAGCAAAACTTAAGTTGTTCTGTACACATTTTGGATATGTTTGTCTGTTTCACTATCGCTAATGATGGAATTTAAAGTTCTCGAACGTAAAATTCTTTGGTAATGACTATACTATATACATACATACACGTACACCAACGTCCGGTGATGAAACTTCTGCTGATAACGCTTAAAACGCTTGAGCTGGCGACATAAAATTAAACGATGTGATAAGTAAGGAGATTCAACCTTTGGCCATGGGACTTGTCAATGGGTTTTATAAGTGAAAATCTTTAAAGTCAAATCAGGTTCTTGAGCATAATTGAGAATCGAGGGATCGAGACGATCATTCTCTTATCTTAGGTAAATAAAATTTTGCCATTTAACTCTATTTCTTGCAAGCCCTCTTCGATTTGAAGCAGCTCCGATGCATAAGCACATGATTTCAAATTATTGAAAAGTCTAACACGCGTCTTGCACGTAAGGTGAAGCATTTCTACACCGACGCCTATTGAAACGCATATACTTTATATACCTGTATGCACCAGTGAGCGAAGTTTAAAAAAAATTAAAACAACTTTTAAGTAACAAATAACATAAATTGTTAATTCAAGCCGTTAATTTTTGTGTCCGATTTTAAAAAATCTCAAAAAACCATATTGGATAGCAATGCCAATAATAATCATTAATCATTAGTATGTATTAAAACAAAAGAAAAGACTTGTGCAGCACTCAAATTGGTTCTTGACACGAGGCATACCTTTGTGGAAAACGTCACCATAGCACCGCGATAGCGAAATATTTATCAATATTCAGTAATACGAAGTCGTCCTCTTTATTGTCAGAGTTGTGTAATATAAATTATTATGTGTTGTGAGTTATCAGTTGAGTTTAATCATTATCTTCGAATAGAGTTCAACCTTGTATACTTATATAAAAAAAAAACTCATATATTAAATGAGAATTACAAACATATAATCACCGTGGGCTTATAAAACTCTTTTGCGAACAACACAATAAACAACTTGTAATCGATATGAAGCTTTTTATTCTCCACACGCACTTCATAAATACAATTGGCCTCTCATTGTGTGACAATTTTTTCAAATTTAATAAATTTGTCAAAATCTCGTTTAGTTATTTAATCAAAAATCATATTTAATTCGATTTAATGAGTAAAGACCACCCGTCGTTTTAAATAAAACAGTAGAACAGATCTGATAGGAATCGGGCGTAAAACCTTTACACCAAAAGCTGAATCCATACCCACTAATTTACCGGTGCAATGGGCTCTTTGGATTTCCATCCACAAAAGGCTAAAATTTTTGCGCTCAGGAGGTTTAACGTGTTGCCTGCGGGATTTAGAAGCGATGATTGACTTTTTTAATTTAAGATGTCGTTATTATTTTGTTCCAGAAACCACTTTACGCGTAATGTGTTTTGGGTCGTTGTCATGTATAAGAGTTCGTATATGTAGCATATTTTCCTCTGCATATGGATTCATTATGTTCACAAGCATATTTTTACAAGGGTACTATTCTATTCCTTTACCAGTTTTGTGCCCAGCAATCACGGACCAAACCATGATATTTCCCCCTCTGTGCTTTAGCGTCGTTGTTGTATATATAAGTAGTTCGGATTGTTCTGCATCTTTGGAGGACAATACACATAACATTTTTCACCTGATCCACATTGATAAAACATTTATTCGTCACTGCAGAGGAAAATAATTCTCTATTAAATGTTTTTAAAGGTGTTGCAGAGCGAATTCATAACAACACATATGAAGTGTGCTAATATAGTGTCCCCCACAGAAATCTTTCGAGCGCTTCATTTCTTCAAATTCTAAACTGTCAGCTATAAAATTGCCTTTATACATATGTATGTATTTCCTAGATAACACATTAACACACCTCTCACATGACGTTGAAATCTCTTAATGAACTTTAAAACAAACTTACCAACATACATATGTATGTGCTCCGTACGTATGTACATGCATGTGCATATGTACATTACCAATAAAAGCGAAGGGGAAAAACTTAGTTCGCCTTAAATAATTAAAAGGCTTAACTGACTAACAGCATTCTATAGATACAAAGTTAAAACTTTACGTAAAAGCATACTAAACACATCCATTCATAGATACGTACAGTGGCAAGGGTATGTACGAGTATGTGCCATAAAATGCACTAAATCCCATAATATATAAGAAAAGTCACAGGACTATTCAATAAAGTGATAATAAAACAAAATTAAATTTGTAATTATCAACAAAACTGCGTATATTGCGTTCCAAGAAACAAAGACAGACACACTTTTTTAATTGTACTATACATTTGTATGATAATTATCAGCATTATAATGATATGATATCATTATAATGATATGAATATATAATATATGTATATATACCGAATTTCTTCATATAATATCGGTAAAGCCTTATGGCTCAAACATTTCTGGACGGCTTATTATGGTCAGGTGAAATCAACATCGGTATACACGTGCACTGCCCTTATAAAACTTAAAAAAGCAACAATTCTGACACATGGAGACAGAAGTTGCATTGTTCTATATTGGTTCCATAGTAAAAAATTTGATGTATACATCAGAAAACAAAATTTATATTACACCTGCATTCTGGGGCGTAACCTACTTTTTTCACTTTTGATAAAGAGTATTTGGAAATTTAATTTTGATCTATTATGTTGACATTTTATTGAATATATCATTTCGTTTTTATCCTTAAGGGATCATAAGGCCATACTTCTATTATTTATTGAATCCTCTTGTTTATTTTATGTTTTATGGGTTTTACTGATTTTTTATGGTCATATAGTAGTACACTTCTAGTAGCCACTGTAAGCATGTACACATACATATGTACGTACATAAATATGTGTTAATTGAAAAAAAAATTTTTTAAATCTATTACTTTTTTCATATTATTTACTTTCGATGTCTTTAGAATTAAAAGAGGATTAACAATTGTATTTTAATGTCAACAATAAATTTTAAAAAAAGTCAAACTTTCTACCATACGTATACATGTATGTACATACTCGTACATATGTATTTAATGAAAAAATTTTTGTTTCTATAAGCAACCGAACGAATTTCATCATTGCTTTTACATACTTACATATTTCAAGCTTTTTACTGATCATAATTTCGTATCAAAAAAAAATGCTTGTTTATAGACGATTTTCGTTTTAAAGGATTTTTCCACATAAAAATTATTTTTTGAGTTTGCACGGTTGTATGGAGAACGTATCTATCTTTCGTGTTAAGCGGGGTATTGGTGTATAAAACATACGAAGCACATAATTACGATTAATCGTTTGGAATTTTTTTCTTCATCATTCATCATAAATTTACTTCTTGTCTAAACAAACCCGTTTTTAAGTCTTTCTAATGTACTAGTTCGTACGCTGAGCTTTAAAAAAAAAAACAATAACAACTTTATCAGTTAAAAAGCTGAAAACAGAATACAATCCTCTCACGCTTTGGTGATCCGGCATTTAATTCTTGTAGACAGAAAGCAGCAAATAACACAATTATAGATAAAGTTTATTTATATTATTTAAAATGATACAACAAATACTATACATACATACATACATACATATGTATGTATGTATGTTATAAAGATTATATATTTACTTGTAAGTATATTATTGCTGAAGCAATTGATAATGCAGAAGACTATTAAAAATAAGTATGAGATATGAAGTGGAATGAACAGGACTATTGGAAAAGAATATTACTTTCAACATTTAAGTGTCAGTTGAATTTATACCTAAATTCAAATACTGATAGTAATTTTTCTATACACCATCTTTATGCAAGACAGAGAGATATTGTATCCTGTGATCCTTGGTTAAAATTCAATAAAAACATGTATTTTGGTTGGATCTACCATTTTATTATTTATACGAACATATTAATTTTTAGCAAACAAAACACGCACTATGTGGAAGAATGCAGCATACCTACTTGCAAAAGTTACAACCGTGTTATACAACATGCCAAAAAACGATCAAAACTGTTTGATCATTCTTACAACCAAATTGCAACTTCATACAACTAGTCCACTTTACCATACAGTAATCATACAATATCGCGTGCAACCTTTTCAAGTTGTAATAATTTCCACAAGATCTGCGGTTTGTTTGATAATTAAGGCACCGCTTACGCAACTGGCATGAATAACAAATGACTCGATCGTAGACGTAGTCTATTTATTCCCTAACGGCTGCGTTCGCCAACGTTAGTAGAAGAAAAAATTCACGTGATGGAGTTCTGGATATTTTAGAGAAATTTTTGTCTATTTCTTGTTCACCCACACGTATGTAAGTATGTACATGTGATTGCGAAAGCAAATTTGCTCAGAAACGGATTTATGGGACATCAATAACGAGTTTTTCATATTTTTCATTGAAACTCTTCTGTCGATAGCAGTCAGATTTTTGTGTTTTAATTGATTCGATTCGAAAGTACTTTCGATTCATAATGTTTTTCATAGTTAAAAAGGAATTAATCATTAGGTAATGTTCCAAACTCAACAAGGAAAAATTCAACTTTAATTCCAAATTTTCGAAGCATAAAGGATTTTTTGACAGAGTATAGAATCTTCGTTCATAACTGAGAAAAATATGACTTCTCGTATTATTTTTCCAATAAAATCTTAATTTATATAATGATGATGCTTGAACAAAAAATGCTCGCGTTTTATTAAAAAAAGAAAGTTCCTTTGTGTTTTAGTTCGGGTAACACATGCGTAAGAATGAAAACTTGATTGGGCGTGCAATATTTTTTTTTTTTTATTAAAATATAATTTATTTTTAAAACAATTAGAGTTTTTGCAAAATGCATTGTTTGTTGTGTGTGAACTAAAACACACAGGAACTTTCTTTTTTAATAATTTATCGAAATACTGTGGACATATGTACATATGTACATATATACTCATCGTCACTAGCGTAGCTTTCTGGAAGAGCGAAACTCCTTGTAAAAGGTTCGAATCTTTGATGGGGCGACACTGTTTTGTTTGATATCAGATTTGACAGCTGGCATTTGCTTTGTGTATACTTTATAACGAATAAGAAGACAGAGCAACGCTTACAAATTGTTGGAATTTTTTAATTCATTAATTAATTTGCTCAAAGCAACAAGATGATGAACAAATAATTTCTTTTAAAGAGCCCTTTTAATTGGGCACTTATCCACATCAATAATCCAGAGACGATTAAGCACTTAAAACACAGCATTGGGCAAAATGCGACCGCAATTGCTGCCACAAATGTGTGCAAATTTAACATCTAGGTTGGGATTAGTTGCGGCAGTCATATGACTGAAATCAAATTCACACATAAATAGCATTCAAATATCCTTACAACAAAGACAGTTTCATTAATATTAAGAGCATTTATCCTATTTTATTACACGACTTTTTTTACTTTTGTAATGTTTTTTTTAAGTTTGAAATTTTTTTTAAATCGGTTGACAAATGATAAGAGGGGTTTGCTTGTAGTTTGTTCCCATATTATTGTCGATAATCGCACGAGCAAATTATATTTTTAAAATATATTTATATTCCATCATAGGAACAATATCTGTGTTCATATGAAGTTAGAACCCTTGGTTCTAATTTCTTGTAATTTTTTGTTAAATTGACTATATTATGCGTTAGAAAATGTCACATTTGGTACCCATGTACATACATGAGTTTAAAGTTTTGAATTTACACACAACTTAATGGTAAAAGAAAATTTGGTGCTTTTCTCAAGAGCTGAGTATACAAAATATTTTTATGAAACTTTTACAGAATATAAAAAACCACAAGGCAAATAATTTCGTAATAAAACCTTCAAAATTCAAATTTTGAGTTACTACGGTATTGCACCAAAGGCTCGAAATGGTCTAAAGTAAAGGCGGAATATAGCCGAAACCAGTCTGTTTACAAACCAAATATGACGTGGGATGACGGAAATTAATTTAAATTCTAAATTAAAACTTATTGATACAGACGTGTGATGATGTCAAATATGATAAACGTAAAAAGAACGCATTACCTTTTTGGGTAGTCAACAATGGAAATTGGTTGGCCCAAGATTTTAATTCAATTGTATGTGTACGCATGCATACATAAGTACATATGTACATGTATGTATGTATGTATATCTAAATATAATCTAGTTGAAGTTGATAAAAAAAATATTTGAAATCGCTTTTCAAGACACTACTTCTCTAAATAAGTTTAAGTGCGTATTTCGAAATGACGTCACAACATAAACTTTAAAGGTGATTGCGAAGCCAAACTAAATTATATTTTTTTTGTTTATTTTTATTTCTTACAATTAGAAAAATTCCGAAAGTTAATGCAGTTGAGTCCCACATTGCCAGCTAACTAAAATAGATTAAACTTAGGTCTGTTCGCTTACTTGTCCAGTAAAAACTTGTAACGAGAGAGTAACGTAAATATTTACAAATATAGAAAAAAAAATAAATGGACGCTTTACTACCAAGAATTTGTAACTAAAGTTACTGCACATCAAGCAGTGCAGCTGTTTTAAGGTACCCATTGATTACACAATATTATTGGGTATTTTATTGAATAATAAGTTACTCAAAATTTTTTAACAAAATGGGGCGTAATTTTTCTTATTAAGTATGTCAGACATATGTACAGTAAATAAAACCTACATGTGTTTAAGCAAATTAAAAAAATAAATTTTCGTGAAATATAAAAACAAACAAATTAAACAATTTGACATTAAATAACTAAAACAAAAATATAAAATTATTGTGCAATGCTGTCAACACATTACAAAATATTCCTCTTTGCGTAATATAATTCAGAAGATTTCGTTTAATATATAATAACATAATATACACACAGTCAATTTTATTGCACAATATAAATTATTGAACAACAATATTGCAATTTTATGGGTGCCTTTAAACTTCTTTTTCGTATGATGTTGATGTTCCTAAATTAAAAGATTCCATATATCATTGTTTACCGCAAGCACTCTTTCCAACGGAGTACCATTAAAGTTACTTTGTTTAAGGAAACATTCGCTATCCCCAGGCCACAATACTCCTTTCTGATTAACTTGAACACACTATATTGAGGAATACTTTTCCACCAGTAAGTAAGAAATTTTTGAGATACATTATTGTTGCATCAAAGGAGCGATATATGTAAATGTGGTTGAATATGGAAAATATTATGTTTTACGTACGTGTACGTGAGCCTTGTGTCGATTGGCGAAATTCGCTTACGACTTCCACATTTTTGCTATCTTGAAGAATAATTTGCTGAATCTTTTTAGTCCATTAAGTGTAAAATTTCCAACCGCGATTAGGACACATATGTTTAAATGATTTATAAATTAATTATAGTCATCCGATAGCCCTGATCGAATTTTATATGGAAATGCTCACTCTTTCTTAGGTTCGTGCGTTCATATACTAATATAGACTAGTAGTCCAAAGGTCACAGGTTCCATTTCACCCGAAGAACTAAGGTGCTAGTGCAGTTTGTCTTTGCTAGCTTTTTATCGCCTGAAGTGGAAGATATGCAATTGGATAATCTTTGATCTCAACAGAGTGGCACACCATATCACACACCTCATTAGAACTCATTTCATTTGTAAAATGGCATTTGTATTTGAACCACTCTTTCCACACACATGTTAATATGAACGTAGGGCGTATTGGGAGATTTCACTTCCCCTAATATACTTAGTTTTTAATTACGCTCCCTTGTGGCAACGGTGATGCACACAAAAACAAATTCATAAAATGAACATACATTGTAAAACATTTAACAAACAAAAAACAATTTTAAATGACAAAAATTATAAGTATAACTCACCGTCTGTAAAGCTAATGACATATTTTATTTCTTTGTTTATATTATTTATTTCTTTATACTATTTAATTGTTTATTTTATTTAATATTCATCAAGACTTGCAGAGTTTATTTCACTGTAGTGTATTTTTGTTTCAACATAAGTATATGCATACATACACAAGTAAGTACATGTGTTTGTATTTATGTACACACAAGTATGGCAATTAATAAAAATGTTTGCTGGGCTATGCGATGAGCAGTTGATGTTGCTATATTTAATTTCTGAGTTTGAGGGAACGGAAAAATACAAATAAATATGTATGTTTATTTATTTATATACATATGTTAACATGTAATCAAATTATGTTTTTCTACCACTTATTTTACGCACTTCAATATACTTATTTAAAATGTAATTATAAATGTTTTATTTTTATACAATTGGAATTCACAAATAATATTTATATTATTTTTTTTATTAATTTTTATCACTTTTTTAAAAACAATTTTCATATGTATGCAGGTATGCAGTAAGTTGTTTTTGCTTATGTTTTTCGTAGGTAGTTTTTTTAACAATAATACAAAACCATGCAGTTGTCTACGGTCGTACTGAGCAAATGAAACTGATATTTTTTCAAAAGAAATCCACAATGTGAAAAGCAAAATGGAATCATCAACAGGCAAGACAGAGCAGCAACACATACATTTACAAACTGGTTTCACATCGATAGTCTCCTACCAACAAATTTAATTGTTATCACTTTCGGGAGAATAAAAAAATAAAAGAAATCCAGCTGCTCACACATACATACATATCGTTACCTGAAATGCAAAAGGGCGTAACAACATATTTCAAAATTTTACAGGAGAGACAAAAAACTCCAAAAAATCAAAGATTACGAAGCTGGTGTTGCAATTTCTTCAGTACAGCATTAAATTGCGATGATGCATTTATTTCGTAGAAAAAAAATTTCTTTAATCGTCATTTTTATTAGATGTGCGGGATGCGCCATTTTGCATTATAAAAAACTGAAATCAAAAGGGCGTAACAACAGAAACATGTTTAAAGTGAAAATGTCCTCATATGATTTGCTAGTCGAGTTTGAAGAAATAAAAAGCACAAATGTTTTTTAGATTTAATTTTATTAACTTAAATATACTCGTAAATGCATATTTTTAACTTAAAATTTAAAATAAAATAACATTTCATAAAAAAAACTAAGAAAAAATAAAGGTTAATATTCATTGCAAAATTCAAAAATCATAAATCAGTTCACTAATCACCTTAAATTTAAAATAAAATTATATTTCATTAAGTAAGGGGAAAAATAAATTTAAATACATAGTTATTGCAAAATTAATCATTAATCTTCGAAAGGAATGTTGTCGTAAAACAAGTGACAGTCTGCAGGTATTAATCTTTTTAGATCTTGGAGATGTTGCCATTTCTTCTTCGAGATATTTAGTCTCTCCTTATGTAATTGTGAAGGCTGTTCAACGACGAAATCCTTTTTAGTTCTTTGTGGAAGTTGTTGATATTCATTTTCTATATTAGTTTTAAAATAAATGACTCCTGTTGGATCATACGCTAAGGCTCGAATCATATTTACGGTATCATCACCAGATTTTCGGCCTTAGTAATAAAAATAATTAAAAAAATAGAAATATTATTAAGTAGTAGTCTTTTAGGTTAGGCGATTAGTTTAAGAAAGTAATTGAGCAATTTATTTTTTCTTTTTTGTTAAGGAAATTTCATTAAAATGCTTTTGTTTATACTGTTTTTACCTGGCCGTATTGATGTGTAGCGCTTTGGAATAGCATCGTAATTACAGAAATAGGCGTGATTTAAAAGATGAGCATTCAGAGGAAAAGGTGTTTTTCGTGCACTTTTAATTATATCCACTAGCTGTGACGGCAAATTTACCTGCATATTTTTTACCTTTCTCTCAATAAGAGAGTGAGTAGCATCGCACTCCATTTGAGTATGTCCTACAACTAAGTATTTCTGCTCGATCGTCACATTTTTTTCGGTACAAAACAACAACAAAGCATTCGCTAAAATGGCGTTACGATTTTGGTAGCAACAACCATCTGAATATATGATGATGTGGTGAAATTCTGGGCTTTGTGATATGACCTTTTCTAAATGTTTTATAATACATGTTGCAAAGTACGATGACGTTAGGGCACCTTCCGTCTCGTCCCATATGTAATTATCTGACTCGTGTGTAATGACATTGTATACGGTAAAATTATGTACTTGAAGCTTCATTTTATAATACGAAGAATTAGCGTTCGTCTGCGGGACAAGTTTGACTGCTTGCATATCTATGCAAAACAGTAAACAAAGACCAGAACGTGCATTTTCTATATCGTTTAACTTTTCATTTCTCATTTTTTCAATTTCTGATCTGTGATTTTCATATTCATCTTTTGATACATTTTTTGATTTGAAAGAAACGCACAAATCGCACTCATCATTTCTTGGTTTAAATAAACCGTAATTACCTGCCTTAAGAACATCCATAAATTTAGGAAATGATACCTGTGAAATTTCATTTTCTTTCTGATGTCTACATTCCTCCATGTAAAGATCATATATTTGTCTGTATGACTTAAAATCTGCCTCAAAGTATAACTTTTTAGAATAACGCCGGCGATAATGGGATTCCAATTTTGGAATACCATCTAACCATTTCTTTAAAAAGTTTAAACGATCGTCATACCTTTTTTTGCAATTATTAGGCACTTTATTTTGTTTCTCTGAAATCGCTGGAGTACAATGTAATCCACTAGATGCTTTCCATATTCTTACCATTTTTTGTGTTATTCCTAATGTGGAGAGAAACATTTTTTGGCAGACTGGAATCCGATTAGAATTCAATTTTAAGAAATAAAAGTTAGAAATTGAACGAGTTGAATTTTCGGCGTAAATGCGTTTTCTGTTACATGTTTCTACTAGATTAATAACGTAAAGTTTTTTTTTTGTTCCCAAGACATCTTCCAAAAAAGATCAAATATTTCTTTTCTTTTATCTTCACAAAAAAGAGAACACTGTCGCAAAGCACTTTTTTTACATAGTTTGGAACTACAAGTTTCTCCCATTTGTCTAGGCTTTTTCTCAATTACATTATTTCCATTCATTCCGAAATATTTTCTTCCGTACATTCGATTCGTTTTGTTTTTTACACGAACATTTACGCATTTTTCTTCACAATTTTTTTGGTTTTCTTCCGACATTTTAACACGATTGATATTTTCACATTTAATGAAGTAACAAACGTAGGCGCAAATAGAAATACAAATGTATCAGTGTTGTCAGAAGTTGCAAAAACTTTACAACTGTAAAAATTTTAATTTTGTTCAATGCTGCCAGTTTACGAGACTTATCGTCAGACGGGGATAAAAATTTGATTTGGGGATGAGGAGATTTACAGGGTACTGATTTTAGAATTTTCGGAATTCCAATTACAAAAATTATATGTACTTTTACTTTGCTTGACCCTAATTTAACACAGTAGTTTTGTTCAAGTACAAATTTGTCAAAAGTAGTAAAAAAGAGAAATTTTGAAATTATTCTTAAAATGAAAACTCATAAAAATTTGGAAAAAATGGGAGATCTAGACTGCCTATTACCTAGCAACGAAAACTGCATTTCAATTAGAGAGTTTTGGCAGTTAACTTTTGCTTGGTGTGGGTTGCGCCCTTTTGGTTTAAGAAAAAACCAACTTTGTTGTTACGACCTTTTGATTTTCTTCAATAAAATGGTTGTTATTGTCAGTAGGGCTGTAAAAATGTAGGAGGACATGTAATTCGATTTCCTCTACAACAATAAATGAAAAAAACCATTTTGAATTTTTTGGTTGTTACGCCCTTTTGCATTTCAGGTAACGATATGTATGTACATACAATGGGTCTTTCATTAAGTGCTTCCTATCCCAACGATGTTATTATGTATGGAATATATATATAGTAAGTATATATATATATATATATATATATATATATATATATATATATATAAATATATATATATATATATATATATATATAGATATATATATATATATATATATATATATATATATATATAATATATATATATATATATATATATATATATATATATATATATATATATATATATATATATATATATATAGCATTAAATTTAGTTCACTGCTCTTGTTAACATCTATAATTTATCGTAGACAAAAACCAATCCTCACATATTCAACGATGTTTGATTTAATACTTCTGCATACATTTAGGCATTAGTCACTCAATTATTTGTTGAAGGTCAACTGATGAAATGACGACATTTAAGTGATTGCACAGTGAGGGTTAATTAATTTAGTGGCAGTTTATTTCTCTTTCTGAAAATGTTCATAATTATCAATCCTGATAGAGAACTGAAAAACGGGATCGATTCATTAAGCGGAAAAAGATGCTGACTTCGTGAACATCTGTTTACAATCTACCGATACCCTATTAATACAGTCGTAATACAATGTTTAGTTCGTGTCATATACATACATTGTATTCGGATACCTTGCATCTCAGACGACGTTTGGGACCATATAAATATACAATACATTTAGTAATAAGTTATAATGTGTTACTGCAAGGAAGTTAACCAGCGTGATACCAACTGATTTTGGTGCGCAATCTGCACTGGATGTAATCGATGAAGTAGAACTTACACTGTAGCCATTGTCAAAGTGGGAAAAATTTTTGTTAAGCGAAGCTGAACCAATCGAAAAAAGTATTCGAGGTGATAGAATATATAAACTGTAAAAAGCTATATACGAAAATTGGCGCTGACCCATATTTGCCGAGCTAGTATAAAATTGCGACTATACATATTTTCTAACATATCTGGTCAATGTTGGTATCATATACACATATATATATATATATATATATATATATATATATATATATATATATATATATATATATATATATATATATATATATATATATATATATGTATATATGTATATATATATGTATATATATATATATATATATATATATATATATATATATATATATATATATATATATATATATATATATATATATATATATATATATATATTATTAATTTTTATAAATTATTTCCCATCAAGGGCCTACATATCTTTACATTTTTTTTTTTTTTTCATATCAATATACTACTTCGGGCAGGCGCGAATATTTATTCTTAGTAGTATGACAAACACCGATTTTGCTTTCTAAAGATTTCACGAATGTTACTCGTATGTAAAGTGGATTTCGGTTATAACGTATTGCCGTTATAACAAATTATCGCATATAACGAACAATTTTTCCGGTCACAATAATTTTGCAAAAATATTTAACATAAAGTATTATGGTTATAACGAAAATTCCTTATAACGAGCTCATTTTTCAGTGCTCAATACATGAATGCTAGTAAATATAAGTATGTATTCGCTTATAGCGAGCAATGTCGAAAAAAATATTACAAATTTTTTTAACTGTTGAAATTATCATTTTCGAGTACTTGACAAAATGATAATAAAAAATATATAAACTAAATGAAACTTTTTTATATATATAAATAAAATGAAAAATGAAATGTAATAATGTATTTCAATGCTGCTTCCTTTTTTTATTGGATAATATATCGATGTTTATACCAGTTTTAACGAACTTTCTCTATAACCAACTAAATTTTTCATTCCCATTTAGTGCATTATAACTGAGCTCCACTGTATAGATATGTCTACAGCAAAAAATCTCTTCGGGTCTTAATGGGTCCAAAAATGGTAGCATCTTTTTCACACTTTCAAAAGATACCAACATTGACCGGATACATTTGGAAATATTACGTACGAGCATAACCACAATTTTATACTCAAATTTCAGGGCTCCATGCTTCATTTTTTATCTTATTTTTTAGTTTCCTATTACCTTGGCTGCCGTTTTTTTTATTGGTACAGCTTCTCTAAACTAGTTTTAAACCAATGAGTATTTGAAGTTATTTTTGAACATTTGTAAGGCTCTTGTCCATAGAGCACCTCCGTTTGTTCCTCTCATGATTTATATTTTCTTAAAATCACTTAGTTTTAGACGCTGAGGTTGTGTGCTGTTTGAAGTGAGTTCTTTAATTTTAGAAATCAAATACTTTAATCATGAGATGTGATATAAAAAATAAGATGAAATCGGAGAAGAAATTAATGTTTATACAAGTTTTTTTCGCACATTGCTTTTTATAAAAAGAACAATGTCCATTTGAAATTTAGAATTGGTCATAAATTTGTCTCTTTATTATCAAATGAATTAGTATTATCTTTGGAACATATTCTACTAAAAACTTATATAAGATGTCCATTTCCAGCGTGTTTCTAATTGGTCCACTATAAGGTTATTCATATTGCCTTACTTTTTCTGATGTATCATCTAGAATAGAAGTAGAAGGAGTTTTTCTAACTTTTCCATATAGTATCTTAATTATGATAGTCGATGAGTTGTTTTTAATAAGACATCTTAAAAGATTTGTTTTCTTTCCTGCTTTATCAAAACAAAGATCATGCAATTCTTCAAAAATATGGCAAACATTAGTACCTGCTCCATATAATATTTTAGATAAATGCTTCGGCTTGAAAAGTTTTTTTTCACTTAAGAAGTGATTTAAATAATTTCCTTTATTGAAATAAGTTTCATGAAAATTTCTTACAATAGAAGATGCATTGTTTCCTGCCATGGATAGTATACCAGATAAATCACTTGAAGTAAAATTTGCATTATAGAAATCATTTAAAAAATGTGTTCTTTTTCCTTCATTATTAAAGCAAACATCATGAAAATTTTTTAAGGCAGAACAAGCATTTCCCTCCGATCCATACAACATATTACATAAATTACTAAGCGTAAATCCTTCTTTGTCATCTAAGAAGTGATTAAGATACATCTTTGTTTTTCCTATAAAACAAAATTCATGCAATCTTTCTAAACCCTCTGCTGTTCCGCTCAATATACTGCACAAGTCACCTGGCTTAAAACCTGTGTTATAGAAATCATCTAAAAGTTTAGTTTTCTTTCCTTCATTATTAAAACAAACACTATAGAATCTTTTTAGAATAGAAGAAGCACGAATTCCTCCTCTACATAATATGGAGGATAAGTTGCTTGGTTTAAAACCTATATCATAGAAATCGTTTAAAAGTTTTGTTTTCTTTCCATGTTTGTCAAAACAGACATTATGGAGTTCTTCGAAAGCATCAGCCGCTTTGACTCCCGCTCCGCTTAAAATACCGGATAAGTTATGCATCGTAAAACCCTCCTCCCCGTCTTTTCCTTTAAGAAAATGCTTTAAATGTCGTTTTTTCTTTCCTTGTTCATCAAAAAAAGCATTATATAGATCTTTAAAAGCCTTCGGAGCATTGACACCTGCTCCACTTAAAATGCTGGACATATTAGTTAGATTTACTCCTTCATTTTCTAGAGTTTTCAAGTATTGTGTTTTCTCTCCTTCTTCATTAAACCAAAGATCACATAACTCTTTAAAGGCTTTAGGAGCATTAAGCCCCACACCATGTAAAATGCTTGATACATTAGCCATGTTTACTCCTTCTTTTTCTAGAGCTTTTAAGTACTGTGTTTTCTTTCCTTGTTCATCAAACCAAATGCCATGCAAATTTTTGAACGCTTTAGGAGCATTAGACCCTGCTTTGCTTAAAATACTTGACATACTAGAAAGGTTTACTCCTTCAGTCTCCAGAGTTTTTAAATATTGCGTCTTATTTCCTTCTTCATTAAACCACAAGTTATATAAGTCTTCAAAGGCTTTTGCAGCATTAGACCCTGCACCACTTAAAATACTCGATATGTTAGCAAGATTTATTTCTTCTTTTTCCAAGGTTTTCAAATACTTGGTTCTATTTCCTTTCCGATCGAACAACAAGTCATACAAACCCTTAAAAGCTTTTGCAGCATTAGAGCCGGACCCATGTAGAATATCCGATACGCTGGCAAGACTTATACCTTCTTTTTCTAAAGTTTTTAAACATTGTGTACTATTACCTTGTTCATCGAACCACAACTCATATAAATCTTTAAAAGCTTTTGCAGCATTTGATCCTGCCCTGTGTAGGATACTGGATATATTATGTAAATTTATCCCTTTTTCTTCTAGAGTCCTTAAATATTGCGTTCTGTTCCCTCGTTTACCAAACCACAGGTTATACAAGCCTTGAAATGCATTCGTGGCATTCGAACCTGCTCCACCTAAAATACTGGATATATTGTGTAGATTTATCCCTTGTTTTTCCAAAGTTTTTAAATATTCCGTTTTATTTCCTCGCTCATCGAACCAAATGTCATATAGAGCTTTAAAAGCTTTTGCAGCATTAGATTTTGCTCTGCTCAAAATGCTGGACACATTAGTTAGATTTATCCCTTCTTTTTCTAAAGTTTGTAGATATCTTGTTTTATTTCCTAGCTCATCAAACCATAGGTCATACAAGTCTTTAAAACCTTTTACAGCATTCGATCCCGCTCCATTCAAAATACTAGACATATTAGGTAAGTTTATTCCTCCTTTCTCCAGAGTTTTTAAATAGTGCGTTTTATTTCCTCGTTCATCAAACCATAGTTCATATAAACCTTTAAAAGCGTTTGCACCATTTGAGCCTGCTTTACTTAAGATACTGGACATATTCGGTAAATTTATCCCGTTTTCTTCTAGACTTTTTAAATATTGTGTTTTATTTCCTTGTGCATCAAACCACAAATCATACAAGTCTTTAAAAGCTTTTGCAGCATTTGATCCTGCTCCACTTAGAATACTGGACATATTAGATAAATTTATCCCTTTTTCTTCTATAACTTTTAAGTACTGTGTTTTATTGCCTTGTTCATCCAGCCACAGATCATAAAGATCTATAAAGGCTTTATAGCCATTAGTATTTGCTTTATCCAAAATACTAGACACACTTGCTAGCTTTATGCCTTCTCCTTTTAGAATTTTTAGTCTTTCTGTCTTAATTAAAAAATCTAACAACGCATTAAACGCGGGTGTTCCTTCTTTACCAACTACATTTTTAGCAAATTGAACTTCCTCATTGTTAATAATACTAACATCCATGCGGGGCTTTTTTGTAGCTACATTATCTTTATCTATAGAGGGCCACCTCTGTTTGCTAGCAGTAGTACCAGCTTCAAGAATTTCCTTAGTTGAACTCCAACTAACATCCATGCGGGGCTTTTTTGTAGCTACATTATCTTTATCTATAGAGGACCACCTCTGTTTGCTAGCAGTAGTACCAGCTTCAAGAATTTCCTTAGTTGAACTCCAACTAACATCCATGCGGGGCTTTTTTGTAGCTACATTATATTTATCTATAGAGGACCACCTCTGTTTGCTAGCAGTAGTACCAGCTTCAAGAATTTCCTTAGTTGAACTCCATGAACGACTACCCTTGTAATCCTTGGCAGCATAATACATATTGGAATTATTCTGTAAATTTGAAGATCGTTATGAGATTGCACTTATATAAATTATTTACATACATATGTATTTATTTAAGTATGTACATACATACTTATATGTATATGTATTTATACATGTATTATGATATTTATAGATCTGTTTATTTACTAAACAAAATCCAATAATTGTTATTGGAAAAGAATTCACGTACTACAAAAAAGTGAATGTTAGAAACTGGGAGACAACAAATGGACTAATATTATTATTAGTAAAATATTTACATGCAAGAATTAATTAAACAGCTGTTTTGTGTTTATAAAACAAAAAGCTTTGTAAATAAATTAATTCATAATACTGAAATGTACATATGTACATACATAAGTACATGCTTAAGTATGGCTTGAGAAAATAAACTATTCTTGGACACATTGAAACGCCATCCGTTCAATATCACAGACAACGTCTAGTTGGGCCAATGTGTTGCAATATTCTTATGGTATATTGGAGAATAAATCCCCCTTATCGTGTTTGGCGATTTTCGACTGCAAATTCGACAGTTTATATTTCTCCCAACTTAGTTAAAACTTGTGCATTTGAACGAGCTTTAAGTGGCCCAATATAAAATTTTAAAGATGTTATACACATAAGCTACTGTGATGTTATTCCACTCGCAGCCTGCACGATCTTTGGGATTCAAAATGGCACATGTTAAACTGATCAGATTAACCTCCAATTTCAACACAACTTGAAAAGAACGCGCAGCTTTTGAAGTATTTACCACCAAAGTCGAATGTAAACAGAACTGATATTATCAAAACAAACAAAATATGTAAGTATATGTATGCACGTGTATGTACGTACTACTTACATACATACATATTTATATAAAAAATGTACCACCTCTTTCAGACTTGGCGATTTTACTTGCGCAAGTGTTAATTAAGCTTACCTCTTACAGGACAATAGCTTAAATTGTGTTTACTGCCTTCATAGGCATGTGTACAACTATGCACTTAATTTATATTAGTTTATGATTATTAAGCCAAATTTCGATATTACAACAAAAGACAAATTTGGCAACTGATGTTTATTTGCTTTTCCGTTGTTGTTAGTGGTTTTGTTTCTCAAAAGGTATAGAATATATTAATTAAATCTACCGCTGTTGCTACTTAACATTTCTCCAGCTCGACCACAAAATATACACCTTCATAAAACTGTAGTGCCACCATGTGGCAAATAACGTCGACGGTTGTCTTATGCTGGAGTTAATGTCGACGTCGTCGATGGCGTCAAATGTCAAAAAAAAGTTGAATCGTATGTAATTGTATGACAGCAGTTAATCTCAACGACTTAAGAAATTTGACGCCGAAAAAGTTCAATCTGTTTGAACTTTTTCGGCGAGAGAAAGCCAAAAGAATGTTCTCTGTATATTCAATGCAGTAGTACACAGATGTGTTAACGTCGTCGACGACGTTTACATTAACAGCAAAATGAAATTTTGCGTCGAACATCACAATTTCGGCGTTAAGACGCCGTCAACGACGTCGACATTAACTCCAGCATTACAGTACGACCACACGGGCAATCTGTTGTGTCTTAATACTAGCAATAACGCCGGCAGAATTACGTCATCAAATTGCTTACTTTCAACATTGTTGTGTTGCTGGCGAACATGTAAATATCTTAGAACATAAATTTGCAGATTTTGGTAAAGAAGGTTGTGGTGTTTTATATTATTGTGAGTGTTACATTTTTTTCTGTCTTTAAAAATGAGTACCACAATGAGTATTTTATTTTAAACACGTCCACCTCAGACTACTCCATTTCTTTTTTTAATGAACTGAAAAATGTAAATGCAAATAACAGTTTAATTTTTTTATATATTCACCTTTTTATAATTATATGCACTTTTCCTGTAAAAATTTTTACGTTTGTAGCGTAGTTTTTAATTATTTTTCCCTCCAAATATATGTTTGTACATAAACGTTGATAATAACAACTGAATTTGACAGATTGTGTTCAGAGATAATTGCTCAGCAATATCTTCAAGCAATTATTGCCAAACATGTGTTTAAACACATATTAGTGCGGTCCACACGCAAATATCTTGTGTCGGCAATCGATTTTGGCAGTTGCCACGGCAATAATTGCCAATCAGATTGCTCGTGTGGTCGGGTAGTTAGACGGCATGTTTTTACATCTGAGTTGTCAAATTTTCCACTGCAAAATCTCTATATGTCGTGTGAACACTTTTAAATATTTCTTCTGTATAAAGCGTCAAGTAAACCTCTCAAACGGGTTTTTAAACGATTCGCGTGTTTGGGATACTATTTTGCCTGACACTGATTTGTCGGGCACATTAATACAATCTGGTTTCAGAAGCGAATTAAATTTGCCTTGATGTACTTATATTTTGCTGTTGATAGAGGTTCAATGAACGCATTATAAATTGATATTATAATATAAACTAATGGTAGGGCTTCCAAACATACATACACATATTTAGCTGTGGTATCAAAACCACCAAATCACTTGTTTGATGAAAATCAAGGGCTACTTATAAAGTACTTATATTCAAGGCGAATTGAGTACACCAAAGCCGTGAATAAAATTTCAAACTCGTTATAAACAAGTTGAAGAGAAAAAGTATAAGTATTATATATTATTATATTCCCCCTTATCGTGTTTGGCGATTTTGGACTGCAAATTCGACAGTTTGTACTAGATTAAAGAAAAATATTGCTCGGTATCTTTAGTCTATTACAAATTGTTGAATTTGCAGTCGAAAATCGCCAAACACGATAAGAGGGATTAATAGATGTTTGTCAAAGCATTTGCGATGTATGTATTATAAAATTGTCGTGAAAAATTAATATGGAAGATTATATTTTACGGAATTTGTCGAAATTTAGAAATTCTTACCATCACTATGGAAGGTCAAGTTAATAGGGTAGAATAATAGAGTTATAAAAATAGGGATTATGTAGTTTTAGCTGAAATATAAAAGGAAAATGCAGCGAATAAAATTACAGCAGTACATTTATCGTCTGAACTCATCGCAAGCAAAAACCAAGAGATAAATTTTTATTTGTACATGCAATTTTTGTATGGCCTAAATGCAAAGAAGTCGAATTCATAACAGGTGGAATTGACATAACTTCTCTATACTTTTTCATTGTACATGCCAAAATTTGTTTTAATTATTTGCTTGTTTTGAAAAATCTTTAAATTGTGCATAAAACTGATTGAGAATTTGTAATTTTGATAAAGAAATCAAAGCGAACAAATTCTGATGGGAGGCGTTCATAACAGTCTTGATTATGGGTTCCTGGAAGCTTAAATAGTTTATAATGAATTGCAACAACAAAATACAAATGAAGGCTATGACACTACCTTGACTTAATGTGCCCTGTGTGAAATTATATGAGTCGTACATCTTAAGTCGGATGTAAGAAAATTACCATATAGAACAGAATAACTAAGTATTAACAAATATGCCCTACAAGAAATACTTAGATGACCGAAACTAACACATGCAACAGCTTTTCACAAACGCGTTTTCTTTTTAGCCAACTCCGGAACTCCATCAAAACGAAATCACAGAATATATAGCCTATGACGAAATACCCAAAAGCAAAGCGATCAGAGGAAATGAAAAATAAATGTTTTCTTCAATCACCAACAAAAATAGCTTCCAAAAAATTCCTGCACTTTTCAAACATCCAGGCTTTTGGGAGGGAATTAATCTTTAGGCACAGTAACGCGGATTTTTTGGTTTAATAAAATTAAACTACCCGCAGCAATGTAATCGAAAGTATTTTATAACACATCGCACAACTACAAAAATTAATGAGGAACAAAACATGCAACTGTAATATTTTTTTCAATCGAATGTATTTTATTGAAGTTTGTTTTCATTTAAATATACTTTTTATTTTTACAACTTTTTAGCCTTTTATTTCTTGTCTGGTAGGTAGGGTTTATGTAATTATTTCAATTGTTGTTTCTCACAAAAAGAAGTACACAAATTGCGACAGCTTTTTTTTTAGAATAACGAGCCGCAGCATTAAAATATCGAAATTCCGGCACGCAAAAGAAATTCCAAGTTGATTACATAAATTTAGATTTAAATGCTTTGTGTATTAAACAAATTAGAAGTGTAAGAATACTATTTTTTTAATATAAAAATGTGAATTTGATTGTGATTTGCAATTTCTGGCAATCACGAAAAATAATTTAGAACACATTCTAGTTTCAAGAAAATAAGTCAAAATTGTAATTTACTCAATTATTTAGATGAAACTTTGATATTACGGATTTTGTGTCCTCTTTTCATCTGCTAAATATTGAAGTTGCTTGACTGGTGTTTTGATATTTGTTCCTTTTTCTCTTTTTTTCTATTAGGTAGTTTACACATTTTTTCTTGTATTTTTGTATGATTTTAAAAAACTTTTTTATCTTTAATGTAAGTAAATTATTAGAATTAGTTTTTGTTTTGTGTTATTCTTTAATATATGTATAATATATATAGTAAGAGGGTAGGTTGTTGTGTATTTAATTAAGAGATTAAGCCGCTACTTCAGATGCCTCCGCACCGTTTTGAACCTCTTCTTTTGAGGTCTCTTCCAATTTGGCCTTCTTATCTGGTGTCACTTCAGCAGCATCATCTGTTTTGGCTTCACCTTCGACTACTTTCCTCTTGACTGCTTCAGCGGGAGAAGAATCTGCATATCAAAATGGGATAATTATTTTTTATTACCAAGTTGTTATATTTCGCAATTTACCTGTAGAATCACCATTAGCTTCAGCAGCAGGTTCTTGTACACCATTCTCTTCAGTAGTGGCTGGCGCTGAGTTTTCAGCAGCAGCTTCAGTGGCAGTAGGAGATTCAACTTCGGCGGCTGTACCATCGGTTTCAGCTTTCTCGACTGCAGCTGCTTCGCTATCTCCATTCTCCTTTGCTTCTTCACTGGGTGATTTATCCTCAGTGGATGAAGCATCTCCATTCTCTGTTGTAGTGGGTTCCTCAGTAGCAGGAGTATCAGAAGAAACTTCTTTCTTGCCAGTATCAACCTCCTCAGGAGCTACTTTCTCAACAACGGGAGTTTCTCTTTAATTATCCAGAACAAAAAAAATATTTAAAATAAAGCCAGCCAGTAAAAGAATAAAATTTATTTAAATAAGAATGCTCGTAACATGTACCACCCACCCTACAAGGAAGCTATCAAATTTATTAATAAATACATACATATGTAAGTACTATTGCTAGGAAACTATCGATAGTGGTGTATAATTAAACATCGATAATATCGATAGCGAAAATTTTTTAACATTAACAGACAAATAACAAATACACAGCCAGCATTGATCTGGCTTAAAATGACAATACAAACTGCACAATTTTTGAAATTTATTACAGTAGATCCCACCATTTTTTAATATTTACATATATATGTATGTACATATATGCAAAAATTAAAATAATATTTTAATAGTTTATATCATGCATAGCTGCATAATAATTGAAAATATATGTATGGAAGGTGTTTATAAATATTTTTGGTCATTTACAACTGACACATATGCAGATCATTCTCTACTTTTGTGGTGCAAATGCATGGTTGGTAGAAAAACAAATAACTCGAGGTATTCTCATCCACGGTAAAAGTAAATATTTGACAAGTTTTAACATGACCTAATATTCATGTTAACATTTCAAACCTTTTTATGCCAAATTATGTGATTTATTTTATATAGTCGTTTTATATACAGTTTGTCAAGAAATTGTTTTGACATAGTGAAAAAAATTATTGTTTTGACTTTAATAATGCAAAAAATAGTTTTCCTTTGTAGTTTAACAATTTTTTCTTTTCAATTCTATTTTATCTATATATTAGTTAACAAACAGGAGCAAAAGAAGGAGAAAATAGAGAATAATAACAAAAAAATAGAAGAAAAACAAAATAAATACAAAAATTTTGTTGTCAAGAAAATGTTTTTACAATTTCTTTTTGTGTGTGTGTTTTTTTATACCGTTAGTTTTTACTGTTCAAACTACAATTTTTTTCGTTAGTCAAGTGATCATTGATAATGATTTAATTATAGTTTTGTTTTTTTTATAACTGAAGACGATAATTTTACGAGGATTTAAAATGCCTGGCAAAAGAACTTCGACCGGTTTAATTCAGTTAGTTTACTATAACCACGCGATCGGGAAAACGGTCCAAGAGTTGTCTAAAATGTTTTCAATAACTAGGCAAAGTGTACAATATTGTAAATCGCGCTGAAAAAGAAAATAGTCTAACGTTAAAGCTTCCAACTGGGCGTCCACGTAAAATTTCGGAGAGAACAGAACGTCTTTTAAGAAGAAAGGTAGACGAAAACCTTTTGGTATCCATACGAACGCTTGCATGTGAACTTAAAGAAGAGTGTGGCGTGACAGTCTCTCACGAAACGGTATGACAAGTTTTGAAAAAGAACGACTATTCATCCAGACTGGCACGAAAAAAAAACACTGCTTACAATGCAACATAAAGAAAGACGATTGTCTTTCTGTAACACATATTTCCAAGCCTGACGATTACTGGGATGACGTTATATTTTGTGATGAGACCAAAATAATGCTTTTCTACAATGATGGTCCTAATAGAGTATGGAGAAAACCTTTGAAAGCATTGGAAAGTCGAAACATAATTCCAACTGTAAAATTTGGAAAACTGTCAGTAATGGTTTGGGGGTGCATTTCTAGTAAGGGAGTTGGAGATCTTTGTTTTATTGAGAACACTATGGATGCTAATCAATACCTGGGTATATTAAAGCGTCATCTAGTTAACACCGCGACTAAATTTGGGTTTTATTCTGATAGAAAGCCGAATTTCAAATTTTATCAGGATAATGACCCTAAACATAAGGCTCTTTTGGTAAGGACGTGGCTTCTCTACAACTGCGGTAAGGTACTCGATACACCAGCTCAGAGTCCAGATTTAAACCCAATTGAAAATTTATGGTCTTGTCTAAAAAAAAATACTGCCAAAAGGCGTCCCAGAAACCAAAGTGAATTAAAAGTTGTAATTTTTGAAGAATGGAATAAAAAACCAACAAAATATGTACAAAAATTTATTTTTTTTCAAAGAAACGGCGCCTGCAAGCCCTGATTGATGCCAATGGTGGCCACACAAAATATTGATAATCCTACATTTAAAGATCCAATCCATTTTTTCAGATTATATTAGTATGTAAAAACATTTTCTTGACAACAACATTCTTGAGTTTCTTTTAATTTTTTATCTTATTTCTTAATCTTAAGTTTTTATTTTGTTCTCCTTGCCGTTATTTGTTAGTTAACATATAGCTAAAATTAGATTATAAAAAAAATGGTAAAAGAGTTAAAACACGTTTTGTTTTTTAATGATGAAAGTCAAAATAAAAACTATTTGCACACTGTCAAAACAATTTCTTGACAAACTGTATGTACTAATGTGTGAGCACGTGGTTTCAAAATTTATAACTGAGATTTATAACATTCCACGATTTATTATGCTTTATTTGTAGTTTTTAGTGTTTTAAAAATTTTATCGAAAGCATAGGCATCTAAAAATAAAAGCAATTAAGCTATTTTTGTTATTTTAAACACACCCATTATAAAATTAAGAAAAAATTAACAATCTCATTTCAAAAGCATTCAAACTCATATATAATATATTTTGAATTCATCATTCGAGATATTCTCCAAAATAATTATTTAAAAATTTGTTTGTTGTTGGTTTAGCTGAGTATTTGATTGCATTTCGTTGGCGCTAACCAAATCACCAATACTTTATAGCAGAATCTTGTTTGAAATGTTTTCAAACAAGCTCATATGATCGCGACCATCGGTTTAACAAGAAGATTGTGTTCAAGATTACAAAGTGTGTATGTAGGCTCGTTGTATGAAGTTACGTGTTGGCTATACAAAATACCAAAATGTTGTAATTTTTTTATAGCAAGTTGTAGAACTTGGTGACCGACTTTCACCAACGGTCGCAACGTATACAACTTGAATTATATTAAACATGCTTTTATTACACAATACGTCGCAAACTAAGGACACAGCCACATACATGTTGTTGGACTTTTTTAAATAAAAATAAATGTGTACATATAAAAATAAAGAAAGTAAACGTTACAATACCAAACGCAAGTTTAAGAACGAAAGAATAAAAGTGTTACAACATTTCAATTTGATAAAAAAAAAATTAAATAAACTTCATTAAGTGAAACAGTCATACGACACTGTAAGTGCAACACGTGAAATTTTGCACTCCAAAACGAAGGATACAACTGCTAAAGTATAAATATTTGTTTTCAAAACCTACGAACACAGTGAAAATATTAACTCTTGAATACCTAATTTTATAGCATTTGTTCTATAAGATAGCTTAAAAAAATCTTAAATTAAAGTAAAATTACCAAACTACATCGCCAGAATACCGTTTATAAGTCTATGCTGATTCGATTGAAAGTGGTAATACAACAGTGTTTTTCCAACATCAATTGATATTTCATTTGCTGCTTCTAAGCAAATAAGTGAACATTAACCGGCATTTAAACTCATGTTTGAACAAAAACTTACAATATATGAGAATTTAATCAGATATGTGAAAACAATATATAATCACGCTGTGTGTTTAACTCTTGTCAATTTTTGTTGGACCATTTCTTATCATTATTATTATTATTATTATTATTATTATTATTATTATTTTTTTTTTTTTTTTGAGGGGAAGACGAGGTGTAATTAGTAAACGCAACACATGCATGTGCTGTCGCTCCGTTTTGTTCTCCCATTCTAACATACTAACATATATACACACCAATGCTAAATATATTGCCATCTCCCAGAAGAAGAAAAATTCATCAACAAAAACGTAAAAGCAACTTTTAAGCAAACAGTAAAATTGAATTAACAAAATCAGACAATGATTAACTAGAACGTCTTAATAAGACTGAATTTCATAAGTTCTATTGCTTTTATTTCTTATTTATGGCATAACTAATGAATTAAAAAATGACTTCGTTTTTAATAATGCAACAAAATTATAACTTATTTTTTTTTTCGTAAGTGTATAAATTCAATAAATATTGAAAAGTATTCAGATATTAAAAATGTTGCATAACACTTGAGACTATCTACATAAATATGTAGGTATATTTGCATAATTGCTTTATTGGGAATATTTATGGTAAGCGTATTCGTTTACACGATTCTCCAAAAATCCTTTTCTAAATTTGAACGAGGTATTTAACTGGGTTTTACTCTATAATTGTTTCCTTATTTTGAACCATTTCTTGGAGTACATGAATTAGTAAAAATAATTAAAATTCACATTTAGTTACATTAAATAATGGGTGGAAATAATATTGCTTGACACGCCTTGTATAATATTTAATGTCGACAACGACGCCGTTCACTTTATATTTCACAATGTTACAAAATTATGATTCCTCATATTCTAGTTACTTTTGAAATTATAAACATTCAACATAAGTGTCTGTTAAATATGTATAGAACAATTAACATTCTATGTTGAATATTATAAACTAAACCTAAGTAAAACTAAAAGCACTACCAGACCAATGCATACGCATATATGTATGTATATATACACACCTATGCACGCATATTTAAAATTGCAAAAAAATTTTAAAATTTTAAGAATACTAATAAAATATACATACATGCCACTAACAATAGAAACAAAAGTACATACATCTGCCAATTTGTAGGTATTTCTACACAGCACCACTGTTCTGATCGACACTTTCAAAGCGCGCACACATGTTTTTAAAAGCAAAAACAAATTATGCACACATAAAAATTACAGAGTAAACACTACACACACGACAATGAAATACATTACGAAAATGCGGTTAGAAACACAAGGGGTGATAATTGTGAAATAAGGAGGTACAGAAATACTAGTTTCGATAATTGACTGAGAAAACAATAAATAACTAAAACGTGTATGTAGTGTTGTTGCTTTCATTCTGGAAATAATATAGAACAAGCTAAAAGGAGAACAAAGAACAATAAATAATCAAGGTAAAAAAAGAGCTTTTAGCGCGCAAAAAAAGAAACGAGAGTAACACACACTAAATACACATTCGAAGATTAGGACGAATATCTAAATTGTTCGAAAATTACTAGAAAATATAAACGTGGAAATTTTTTAAGAACCATAGCAATCAACAATGATGCTCCTATACTTTATAGCAAATAATTATTTTAGAAAAAATTAAACTATACCATGGACTGGATATGTAAAACAAACACATTTATGTGCAATGTAAAAACTAAACAACCATCCTTGTATGTATGTATGTAAAATTCAGATTTGTTTATCTTTTTATATTTACCTCCCAAAAGACTACTATCAAATATTTCTACAACATACACACACAATTTGATTTTATGGTAATTATAGTTTTACCAAACAAAACGTATTTATATACATGCATACATATTACAACCTATTAAATTATTATATATACAGCGATAAATTGTTTTGCCCCTTCAACAATGAATGAAACTGTCCACATCTTTTTTAACCATGTTTTCGAACTTTTTCTTAACACATTTTTCTCACTAATCACATTGTTTCATTCACTACATAAGTACATATGTATGTACATATGTATGTATGTAAAACAGAAAAGAAACGTGTTGACTGCTTTTTTTTAACGGTATGAAAACAAAAGAAAACTACAAAAACACCACCACACGCTTCCCAATTTTTATTACCCTATCCAAAGCAGCACCACAACTTTTTTTGAACAAATCATTTCTCTACAACCATTTTCTACCTCTTGATACAAATACCGAGCACAAGCACAACCACCTCAAACATAACGCTTGGCTTCTTTTCCCTTCTTCCACCTCATTTTATCATCTTTTCTATATTCGTTGATTTCGAAGAAAATCACATTTAAGTATATTTAAAAATGCCGCTTACTGCTTTATATATGTATATTGTAGTATTTCATACATATCTTAAATAGGAAACACACTCAGAAGCGAGGAGAGTAAGTAGAATGCAAACGAAACAAACACACTTTACTAAAAATTATTCTACGTTAACAACACTAAAGTGTAACAAAGATAGCACGAGTAAAGGAATAGACGCCGTATTTTTTCGCAAATGCCGCTGTTTTGTGATACAGACAAAATTTTAAAATTTTCAGTTTTTTTTTACACTAGAAACTTCTATCTTAATTTATTCAATTATTTTATTAAAAAAAGTACTCCAAAACTTCCACATAACAAAATACGGTTTGTACTCACTTGTTTTCTACAGCAACATCGGCCATTTTGTTTTTATTTCTTGAGAACTCGTTTACAGATTTGTAGAGAACGTTAGATGTATGTATTTTGTTAGTAAAACACAATGTAACACTTGCAAAGAAAGAACCGTGTAGATTTTAAACAATTATTTTAACACACAAATGATGAGTACTTCAAGATATTCAGTTAAAATATTAAGTTGTACTTTTATTCAAATGCCGATTTACCACTGCACACGTCTACACTGCTTAGCTGATTAACGCCGAATGATGATCGAATTTTTGTTCGAATAAATTGGCGTCGTTCAGTTTTACCAACAATGTTGCTAAAAGCGCGTGCAACCATCTTGATACATGTGAGAAAGAAGGATGGAATGAGTGGTTACAAAGTAAACTAGAGAGACAATCACATAAGTAAAAACGGCGAAAATATTGTTATAAGAACAGCGACATCTCTATCTCGAAATGTACATATGTATATAAAATAATTCACACAGTGTTGATGATGCTACCAGAGTTTATTTGATGTAAACAAACATTCTTATACAATATTTTTGAAAATTGCTTCTGATGTAATATCAAAACATACATATTTCATTTTTATAAAACAATGATCAAAAAACACAAACCAATTTTAATTTGCTGCTAAGGCAAAAAATCTGTGAATTTATAAATTATTCCCGAAATAGTTTTTTTTTATATTCATGCATATACTTTCATATGCTAAATTGAAAATAAGCGCATTTCCTGAATTCCTTACCACCTAAATCAAATGTAAATAGAATCAACATTATCCACAAAAACTTAAATTAAATTAAATATACGTTATATACATACTTGCTTATGTATGTAGTATATCATTAGAGTCTGCATTTTTGGGTCCAAACTTATTATATGTATATGTTTAGATATTTTGTGTAAATAAATTTGCAATATGTAAATACATCCATACATGTGGCAACATTGATTACCGATTGGGTTCATACTATGGTGAAATATTAATATAATATTAATTTAAGTTAATACAGCTTTGATTTTATACATATACTTACATACTACATACATGCATATAAATATAAGTACGTACAAGCATAATACATATATATAATATATGTATGTACATATGTAAGTATTTTATCTAAAGAAATTATACAATAGAAAATTAAGTATGTACATGCATACGTGCATACATATCCATACATGCATATACATATGTACATATGTATGTATGTACCTACGTACAGTAATTTTAATTTGGCTGTACGTTCAAGTTTTACACGATTTTTTCTGCATTTTTACATATGTACATACATACATATGTATGTATGTATGTACATATATACTAAGTATGTGAGTAAAATACATACATACATACATATGTATTTACATACATATATGGTTATCTTAAAGGCACTAATAGTTTATCTACATACATAAGTATGTACATATGTATTTAGCTTATAAGTATGTACATACATACATATGTACATAGGTAACAAATAATATTGTTAGGAGGAAAATTGCTGCCAACGGTTGAGCAAACGTGTAAGAGGTTCGCGTCACCTTTGTGCAGTTATATTTAATGATCGATAACTGTCAGAAATACGAACATAGAGCGCCTAAAAAGAATGTTGAATAATAATTTCTAATAACAAAAGTTTTGTTTTGATAGTAATTTTAAAATTCCAAAACTTTTAGGTACATACTTACATACATATGTATGTATGTACATACTTACATACATACATACATATACTTATATATGTACCTACATACATATGTACATATGTACATACTTATCTACATAGATACTTACTTACATATGTATATACATACCTTGATACATACTTATGTACTAATGTATATACATATGTACATATTTATGTACATACATATACATATAAGTATGTGTAGGTATATGTAAGTATCTTATGTGTAGTTATAAAATGCGCATACATACATATGTATGTACATACAAATGTACTTATGTATGTACATACTGACATACATTCTTACATATAAAAAAGGACGCGTGTATGTAAGACATGCATAAGTATGTCCAAGTGGCAGACATATACATATATGTACATACATACATACATAGGTAAATATTATGCAAATGGGGATGTACGCTTAAAAAATCCTTATGCACATATGTAAATATGTACATACATATGTACTTATATTCTTACTTGTGCATTTGTACGTGCAAAAATATTTATTAACATGCTTACATACGTATTTATGTATGTATTTACATACTTATGTAAGTATGTATATATGTACATACAGATATACAAATTGTTCACAACAATTTCTGCTAATAAAACAGTGCCATCTGTATGTCATTGCCCACAGCTTATTAAAAGAATAATTTGCTTTTATTTTTACTCACTATACATACGTATGTACGTACATACATATGTATATATGTATGTGTGTTCATACTAAAAAAATATGTGTAGTAATAAATGATGTTTGTGTAAGTAACTACACATTTCTGTACTTATACATACATATGTACATATATTGTTGTTGTTAATGAATGGTTTAAATAGTATAGGCTGAAAGGACAGATGTAATTCCAAAATGTATTTAAGTAGGTATGGATATAAATACATATGTACATACATATGTACATACATACATATGTATGTATGTATGTATGTATGTAAGTACATAATTCTGCGAAACTGTAAGACTGTTCCTTGTTTTATTAATAATTATACCTAGTCAGGATTAGACATACACAAGTTCCTACATATGTATGTACATATGTATCTTTATATATGTATGTATGTATGTATGTACATATGTACGTACATAAGTATGTACAAATGTATGTATATGTGTGTACAACTTATTTACCATCAACTGAATTTTTTGCACAAAAATCACAAAGTCCAACCTCTCCACTTTTGGCATTAGCTATTGCAACCGGGTCGGCTATTTTAAAATATTGCAAATTAATTTTGTGAGAACTAAGGTACGAGTACAATCTCTTGTCTTGGTGGTACGATTCACTTTTCGCGGATACAGGCAAATGTACATACATACATACGTACTCCTACGTACATATGTAAGTATGTATACTCGTATGCAATGATAGCAAACAAAAAATTTTTTATTTTCGAAAAATTAGTTCTTGTTTTTTCTCAACTTGAAAACTAATAAAATAAGGATACATAATTGCAACCGCATATGTGTGTACGTATTTACATACATATGTATGTACATAGTTATTTAAAATTCGCAGTACTACGAAGTGGCGAGAAGTTTTTGTAATAGTGAATACATTTGTAGCAACAGTTACAGGGTATTCTCAATTCTTTCGAATAAAACCGTTTCCTGTTTTTGTTCACTGTGATAGCGTTTGTCTAAATATGGATGTATGCGATGTTTTACATCGTTTGTACTAGTCCTACAATATAAGTACATACATATATAAGTATATAGCTATGAACATTTTTATGCAGCAGAAGAAATGAAACATCCATCGTTTAAACGAATTCAGCACTTTCGAAATTCTTCTTGCAATCAAAGATAGAAAATGAAAAACATACTAAAAATAAAATTGCTGTAAACTGTATTTAAATTCGTATTTATTTCACGAGTTAAAAGTTTAAAAAGTGCCTTGTTTGATCCAATCTCTCACTTTTACGTCTAAATGTGTTTCCTTTAGACGGGGTTTCGCTTAAGAGACGGTTTTTCTTTTACGCGAACTGAATAAAGTGCTTTGAAATTAATCAAGCGTAAAAGTTAACAACTTTAATTTTTTAGCGATTTTCTCTTAGACGGCTTTTTTTTATTCGAATTCGACTGAGATGGAAAAAAAGCATTATTTTTATTTTTTTCTGGTTGATTTCTTTTTGACCCGAAATCATCTTTGAACGGAAACTCTGTATTTCGCAAAAAGTTGCTGGTCCGTTATGACAACGAGTTAGTGGGACTCTACTGTATTAGCTTGTAACGTATAATAAAATCGATTCATTCTTTCACATAAACACACGAAAAGGTTTGACACTCAGTTGACAATATTTTATCCTCAGTAATTAATTAATTCTTATTAGAAGATAATTCCGTTTAAAATCGGTACACAGTTGCCTAAAATAACCGCTGTCTGCTGACAAAAGCTGCTGAAGTTGGCATCACTAGGTACAGCTGTTATGCAATTACCGTCATATCAAAATATTTGATTACAGTAAAAATGTAAGCGATAATGACGTTTCTTTCATATCCTTACATTAAGATACATTTAAGTGAGAGTTACAGATAAAGAGAGACAGAGATATAGAAAGAGAATGAAATGTAATAAATTTATTTCCTTAAAGCTTCATAGCTGCTTTATCGAAAGGCTGTGTAAAAAGTTTTTAGTCGTTTTCTGGTTATAGCTTAAACAACCATTGAAATAATAACTTAAACTGAAACGGACAACGAAAAAAAGAAAAAAAGAAATGAAGTGATTTTTTTTTTGTTTAATAAGAATATACATATGTACATATGTATGTACATAAATTCTTAAAATGCACAATTTAAATATAATAACGTATAAAAGATATCTTTAAAAGATATGTTATCATAAATAAAATAGAATGAATTTTATATGAATGGGTATAATTTTATAATGGAAATAGGGATAATATACAAGGCATGTACACATTTAAATCGGACATTGTGTGTATATTTTAGCAAATTAAAAAAGTGTTTAATTACATTAATAACAATTTTATTTTGTTGCAGAAAGTTATAAAAAATAATATTTAAAGTTGTATAAGCGGCAAGGAAGTAAACTTTCTAGAATTTGTACAAATTTATTTCCAGCTTCCTTGCAAAAAAAAAAAAACTGTATAACAACAGCAGCTATAGGAGTGAAATCTAATATGAGCTACATTGAAAAAAGTTGTTGTTGATTCATCTGTTAATTATTAGGAATCTTAACATCGTATCACAAAATGTCCTAAATCAAAATTTTAGAAATAAAAACATACAGTAACATAAGTGGGGAGTTTTTTCTTGCGATTTTCGTGTGTGTATGCATTTCTTGTGCACAAATAATATTACACAGCAGAAGAAGGAAATTTATGTTTCTAATTACACACATTCATACAGGCAATCATAGACTAATATGTTCACATACATATGTATACTAATTTTACTCTCAATCATCCTTTTTGTTGACATTATTGAACATTTTGGAGCTTCTTTTATTAAAATCCTTGAACAACATTAAAAATGTACATACTTATGTACTTTCTGAAGCACATACATACATACATTTATGCATACATATGTACATATTATATAGTATATTCAGGTACATATATGATTTCGTGCCAAAGTCAAAGCTTTCTTTTTTGGAAGTTGGTGTTAATCATTTACAATACAAGGAAAATAAATACGATATTTAATATATGTAATAACAATGCGTTAAGAAGTAACTCCTGCATAAAAGAGTTGACGAGAGAACAATTTTGACAAACTAAAGAGAATAAAAACTTTTGTTTTCAGAGTAGTTCGTAAGAAAAGCTTAGAATTCAATACAAGCACAACAACAAAAAGCGCGCCTTTATAAATATATTACAATTACTCAAATAACAAACAAACGTCAGTCGTTTAAATCATAAACTAGAACTAGACTCGACAACTTTGTAAACATGCATAAAGTTTGTGTGAAAGGGAGAGCTAATCTAGATGTTTTTATATAGATATCTCTTCACACAAACTTTATGCACGTTATACAGTTTATGCAAAATATGATTCGGACCCTTTTTATACGTCAAAGTTGAGTACTCTGGTTGAGTACTCTGTGGTTTAAATCTTTTCGATCCATTCGCACATTAAAGAGTCCCTGGTTTTGTTATTGTTTGTAGATGATATGATATAGAAAAATTTTCGTAAAATCAAAACAAGCAATGCTGTAGAACCCCAGAGAAAAGGTTGTGATTTTAAAGGAAATGTCTTATTCATCCTTTGGAATATATGTATGCATAATATCAACACTAAAGTAATAACAAAAGTTAACGAACACGCTGGCAGCAGTTATAACAGTAATAGCAATAAATAATTTAATTAATACATACATACATACATAATTATTAGAAAAGGGGAATCGATATGTCCGAAACAAAATTAAACAACTGCAGTAATATCGAAAATGGTGTGTCTTCATTAGCACGAAAAAATAAAAATAAAGACGAGAATAATGAGTCCTCGGAAGGACCCACCGTAACTTTACCACACTCTGTTTTAAATAATTTATTTACAAAATTTTATGTTAATCAAAGACGTGAAGCTCTTAAGTGGTTCCTTCTCGCATATCTGTGCTTTAGTATATACACTCTTGGAATACCATCAGAACAAGCGATTCAATACAGAAGTAAGTAGTGAAACTTTTATCTTTTATATAAATATATGTATAATATATAATCGTACCAGTGTATTTTTATTTAGATTTGTACTAGATTTTGCCCACTTTCAAATATGTATTCACTTTGTAAATTAGAGAATTTTTTTTTCGAAATTACTTACATCCATTGATTGATGCGATTAACACATGCGAATATGCGCGAAATGGTAGGGATCCGCTAATGGCGGTGCTCTAACAGAGACCTAATCAATTGGCCTTAAAATTGTTGAATAACAATCCAGCAATTAAGTTTTAGTCTCTGCATATAAGTATTAAAAAAAGTACTTAAGGCATCGTGATCGTAAGTGCCAGTGTGTGTCAAAAGTCACTCACGTCTTCATTTCTAATTAATAATATTTATAATAGAATTAGAAAAAGTGAAAAATTATATGTATGTGTGAGAATAAATGAAAGTCAATATTTATTGAAGAAATATTTGAATAATGTTTGCATCGATGTCCTTATTAAAGCTGTGGATGCATATTTTTAAATTTCGCTTGAACTTCAGAGGTCATAAAGGACAAAAATGCTTTCAAAGCCGGCGAAAGCCGAAGCTAAATAAATTCAACTATGTATATACATATGTACATACATATCTTGAAGTGAATAAATTTATAAAAGGAAATAATATAAACATTTTTAATAAATATTTTTAATTGTCAAAACAAAGTTCAAGTACAAAATTTAGAATAGTGTCTGTGTGGTTGACCAAACTTTACCCGGTGTTCGTGATTTTTGTTTGTTTCTATCGTGGCAATCATCCTATATTGGGCTTTCAGATATATTGTGCTTTGATTATTTTGATTTCCCTTCTCACAAACTCTTTTCGTTTCATACCCATAGGAGTATCATTGAAATCCATTAAAATAGTGATCCGCCGATTTGGGGCGTTCGCAATTTCGGGCGGTCACCTTTTGAATTGAGAATGATTTTATTTTGTTTGATGGCCATTTCTTGAACTTTGTGTCCCATCGAAATTGTTACAACCATTCCTATTTTTGAAATCGAATGGTTTTCAAAAACAAAAATAGACAAATTGGTGATTAACGTGAAGAACGCCAGCGAATCAACTGTTAGTTATATAGAATATACAAATATTATTTGGAAGTGATTTTTGTTATGATATTTCTAAAATTTTTAACAAAATGATTGACCTTCGTAGACTAGTAGGTAGTGTACTAGACTCGTAGTGCGAAGGTCCTAGGTTCGAATCCTGCCGCAGAACTCTGGCAGTTTGTGTCTGATAATTAAAGGGAGCGCACAACAAGCCTTCACTGGGTTAAGTGTATGTCGTATGACATGGGCTTATCACACCCCTCCAATCCACCTAAAATAACCTAACCTAACAAAATGTATTATATGAATTATTTTTCTTCATACTTGGAGTACAAGTCAAATTTTTTAAATTAAATGCAATAAAGTGCATATAATATAATCGTGCAAAATGCAATATGGTGCCATGCGACAATTTCTTAAACTATTTTGCTATACATACTTAGATGCATCGTTTATTTTAGGTTTTTACATTATATTCGACGTAATAGCGGTAAGTAGTTGGTTACTTATGTTTGCGGCCATCAAATATGGGAAGTTCAAACTGAAGAGGCAATTCTATATAGCCGTACTTATAAACAGTGCACCAATAGTTATATGGACATGCTTTGTAATACACTTTGTAACATATTCATTCATTCAGCAAGTAGCGATATCCGCAAGGTTTGTTTAGAAATGTTTATTTATTCTCTAATTAAATTTATGTATTTATGTATGTAACAGAGAGCTTTTGGGATGGGCAATTTTATTTAACTTTCTGATCCCAGTCAGCCTACCCGTTCCATTATATTATACCGGAGGTTTTATGTGCTTTACAACTTTTTTTGGTTATTATGTCCTCACCTATTTATCGTCTCGTGATGATCCAATGTTCAACGAAATGGTAAATTAAAATTTCATATATATTCAAAAATGTTGCATTTGTTTCCACTAAAGTTAAAACTATTGTAAAAAATTTCAAGTTGATGGCGAATATGGTTTTAGTTTCGGCCGCGCTAATTATTGGTTTGTTGTACTATGACATGAATGCAGCCAAACAACGAAGAGCTTTCTTAGAGGCCAAGAAAAGTTTGGAGGTGAAAATGATAATTGAAGATCAATCAGCAGAGCAGGAACGTCTACTTTTGTCAGTATTACCAAAACATGTTGCCGAAAAAATGAGACAGGATCTAGGGTCAACTAGTTCGGAACCATTCAAAAAAATCTATATGAGTCGTCATGAGAACGTCAGGTAACTTTCTTTAATACATCCAAAATGTGATTGAATTTATTTAAATACATTTGCCTTTCAAGTATTTTGTACGCTGATATAGTGGGATTTACTGCCATTTCATCGACTTACAGTGCTCAAGATTTGGTTAAGATGTTAAATGAGCTGTTTGCTCGTTTCGACAGATTGGCAGAGGTAAATTTTATTATATTGTGAGAATTTTATATATCCTTAAACAACGCCGTACACACACACACGCACACACACGCACACACACACACACACACACACACACACACACATATATATATATATATATATATATATATATATATATATATATATATATATATATATATATATATATATATATATATATATATATATATATATATATATATATATATATATATATATATATAAGTATATATATATTTAGTTTTTAGTTTTTTTCTATTAGTCATCATATAAATCAAAGCGATATAAGTATATACATATGTATATGTAGTATATATACATTTGTACACACCCATAAAATACATAAGTATTGATTTGATTTATTTAGCAGATGTTGACTTAAAGATTACTCAGGTCATTGTAATCCTTTTGTTTTATTGTGATTTCATTAATCATTAAGTTTAGTTTTTCGTTGTATGTAATTTTTTGCGTGTATATAATTATAATATATACCAATACCAATGATTATGATTAACGTGACCGGCTGGAGTTAGAAGTAAAATAATTTAGTAGAGATAAGTCTAGAGTAATAAAGAAATAGTTAACTACAATTATATTTAAAGAGGCACGGTAAAACTAATTAAATAATTAATGAAAACAATTTGCTTTTTATTTGTTGAAGTTTCGGAAGGAACCATTTATGAAAGATTTGGTGCCTTCACGCAGGGAAAATTATTATTATTACCTTTAAAAGATTTTCAAATAATAGAGATTTTTCGAATTTATTAACATTTACTGTAATGGCTGCACTAGCCTGCAAATACTTATACTCGTGCAATTATATGATTGAGGAAAGTCGAGGTTTCGAAATTAATTTGTGAGACACACCATTCATTAGATTAATGTTTATGTAAAGCAACTAAATGCCATTAGTGAATATGACTGACTGTATTTGTGATAAATTGAAATACTAAAAAATTTAAGTGCTACATATTTATTTCTCGACCGGTATTCTCCGAGCAGCTTTGTGTGTACGTGTATACATATATCTGCTGGTCGATATTTGCTGTTAGATTAATGCAACGCAATACATTATAAAAGATGTTCCGTAGATTACCGGTACGGTGTTGGCACAATAATTTCAGCGAAAGTTGTTTAAACTTCGGTCACGTTATGCATACACCTCCCATAATAATCCCGAAATATCCCATTTTTATTATTTATACTTTTTTTAGCTCTTTTTCATTCTGGTGTATTTTCTTTGTTGTATTTCATGTTGTAACATTTAACAAGCAAAAATGACAAAGGCCATAATTGAATGGCCATTTATGGAGCAGTTATCAGCACTTAGTTAACACTTTTTCACTTTATTTCTTTCTTGCCTTTACTTCTTGTTGTTATGCTCTTCTTTTTCATTCTACCGACCTCTCTATATGTGTTGGTTGTCACTGTTGTAGAAATATCAACAACTACGTATAAAAATCCTAGGTGATTGTTATTATTGCATTAGTGGAGCACCAGACGAAAGGCCAGACCATGCTGTGCTTTGTGTACACATGGGTTTGTCAATGGTTAAGGCTATAAAGTAAGTCCACTGCAGAGGTTGACTAAAATAATGTTTAAATTATAGTGTTGATAGTGAGAAGAAGGAGGTGGAGGACTCATAGTGTGAAATTTTGTTATTAAATAATAAACAATATACTATATACTTATGTATGTATATTTTGTGGACATGTTCATATTTGAATTTCTTCTCTGCTTTTCATTGCCAATAGATATGTGCAGCAAAAGGCCAACTCACCTGTTGACATGCGAGTTGGTATACATACAGGTGCTATTTTAGCCGGAATATTGGGGCAACGTCAATGGCAATTTGATGTTTATTCAAAGGATGTGGAATTAGCTAATAAAATGGAATCAAGTGGAAAAGCTGGGTAAGTTGGTTGGCAGTTGTGTAGACTCATCTTCAAAATAAAAAATATTGGTGCAGGGTACAAATATTTTGTTGATTTGTTATATATATATATATATATAAGTTAACACGGTATAACAAATTGCACCACCACTTGCACCACCCTAATAATATCTTGTGCGACGACAGCAATTATTAACCAGACAGCAGTGTCAGTTGACAAACTATTTCCCAACATAAAACACAGCAACGTTGTGGAGGCGATGAAATATGAAACGCAATACCATACACGAAGCGCATTGTCAGCAACTACATCTTATTAAGTACGGGTGCTAGGTAGCAATAAGTATTCTATGTAATTGTTTTAAGTTTAGTTTTGTAAGAGAACTCAAAAGAAACGGAATTTGTTAATAAAGTATCTTAATCAGAAGTCAAGAAATAGAATTCGTTAATGAAATATCATAATTGGCGCCCAACGGGATTGAACTGAAAAATTTTATAAGACAGTACGTTTATAAAATTTAAATAAAGGAATTGTGTAAAATACATCTAAAAAACAAGATAGTGTTATCGGAAAAAAATTGGAAAATAAATTTGGAAAATAAATGTGTCACCAGGCTTCGAAATAGTCTGGGCTGCGAGGAGATAAAAAGGAAGACATTACGAGGCAATATCAGCGGCACGTCTGCGAAGAAATAAAAAGGCAGCATCAGTAGCAGAAAGGGCAAGAGTAACACCGATGGAATGGAGACTTTCATAATTATTATACTGTAAGATTAATTTTAACTTATATAGTTTTAATGTTTTCAAAAAGTGTGTGTTAAATATCTAAGTACTAAACGAGTGGCTGTTAGCAAGAGTAGGAAAAAATTTCGCGAAAATATCTACAAAAAGTAAAGAAAACAGGGAATAAAAATATTGAAGAATTATTTGAATTTATTTCTGCTCGGTTTTTTTTAATAAGTAACTACGACCTAGATCAAGAAGTTGATTCGTTCAATTGAATTCCGGTGGACAGAAGGTAAAAAGATAATAACATTACGATGACGACCGCAGAGCATTTACGTGTGCTCGTTGACACTGCCATTTCGGCAGCTTTAAAAGTCCAACGGGAAGAATTTGAGAAACAAATTTCGGACATACAAAATAAGTTCGATACATTTTCAGTATCGACCCCTGAAGTCGTGTCTTATAGGGAAATCGAAATTATTCCAGGACGTCAGTGTGACGAGTCCTTAGACGTCGTGAAATCCTTGCCAGACTTCGAAGGCAGACATGAGTCGTACATTTCATGGCGACAGGCTGCTCACACAGCTTATAAATTATTTGAACCTTACGACGGAAGCTCTAAACACTACCAGGCTGTAGCTATCATAAGAAATAAAATTAAGGGTTCAGCCAACATGGTACTATCTTCCTTTAATACTGTTTTAAACTTTAAAGCCATAATTGCACGCTTGGACTTCACATACTCGGACAAACGTCCGATTTATCTAATTGAACAAGAGTTATCCACTCTTCGTCAGGGTAGTATGACTCTACTAGAATTCTATGATGAGGTAGAAAAAAAATTAACACTACTTACGAACAAATCTACTATGACATATGACAGCGTTATCGCAAATTCTATGAATGAAAAGTACAGGATGGATGCGTTACGCGTTTTTATTTCCGGCACGAAAAAAGATTTAAGCAATGTACTCTTTTCGGCACGTCCATCCGACTTACCATCAGCCTTGGCATTAGCCCAAGAAGTCGAATCTAATCGGGAAAGGTACTTGTTTGCGTCAAATTTCGCTAAATCTCGCGAGGATAGGGATAAACAAAAAAGTGAACTACAGTCAATGCACAAGAATATTCAAAATAAAAATCCAAACTTTGCTAGACGAATTCCAAGTCGTATGAACGGGAACGAAAACAATTCGGTAGAGCCTATGGATGTTGATGAATCTTCCCGGTTCAGACACTCAACGCGTTTCAAAGCGCCTACGCAAAATACACCACAGAATCAGTACTATCATAATCAAAAACTACCGCAATCATTTAAAAATCAATCAAATTGGCAGGCAGTGAAAAGACCTAATAGTGGCACAGCTCGATATACTAGCCCAAAACATCAGAGAATAAATCATCTTTCGCAAGATGACCCTGAACATAATCAAGACTACCATCAGGTAGCAGAGACCGAAGCAGGCGATGTTGAAATCGATGCTCAGGGCGAATTTGAACAGATTAATTTTTTAGAAACAGCTCCCTGCTACCTTTTATAGAAAGACGTGTGGCGGGGAAAACCATAAAATTGCTAATAGATACGGGTGCCTCAAAGAATTATATTAAACCTATAAAAGGTTTAAACGATATTATTTCAGTAGACAACCCGTTCATGGTGAAGTCGATTCACGGTTTCACAGCAATTAAAGAAAAATGCACTATAAATATTTTTGACACCTGTACTACGTTTTTCATTTTGCCATCCCTCTCGACGTTTGACGGTATCGTTGGCCTCGATCTGCTAACACAGACGAGTGCGACATTAAATTTCGAAAAGAAGGAGTTGAAAACTAAAACTGGCATCGAAAAGATCCAATTTTTAAAATGTGTAAATGTAAATTTTACACAAGTGGAGGATATAAAAGTACCTCAAACTATTGCAGAAAAGTTTAGGGAAATGATGAAAAAATTTTTGGGAGTTTTTGCAAACCCCAAAGAATCACTTCCGTATAATACGAACATTGTAGCTACTATCCGTACCAATAGTAATGACCCAGTCTACTCCAAACTATATCCATATCCCATGGGTGTAGCAGACTTCGTTAATAATGAAATTAAAGAACTCCTACAGAACGCCATCATACGGCCTTCTAGGTCACCCTACAACAATCCCGTTTGGGTTGTCGATAAAAAAGGTAGGGACGAGTACGGTAACATGAAAAAACGACTAGTTATAGATTTCAGGAAATTGAACAGCATAACTGTCGACGACAAATACCCAATTCCCCAAATAAATGTTATTCTCTCAAATCTCGGTAAAGCGAGATTCTTCACGACACTTGACCTCAAGTCAGGCTTCCATCAGATAACACTATCTGAACAAGATCGGGAAAAGACGGCATTTTCGGTCGGAAACGGGAAGTACGAATTTTGTAGGCTTCCTTTTGGCCTCAAGAATGCCCCCAGTATCTTCCAAAGGGCCATTGATGATGTTCTGAGAGAGCAAATTGGGAAGTCATGTTATGTTTATGTTGATGATGTGATCATTTTCTCTGAAACCGAGGAAGAGCATGTAAAACACATTGAATGGGTATTGGGCCGACTATATGAAGCCAATATGAGAATTTCTCGAGAGAAATCACATTTTTTTCAGGAAAGTGTCGAATATCTCGGTTTTGTAGTGTCTAGAAATGGCATCAGAACGAGCCCAGAAAAGGTAGAGGCCATCCGCAATTACGAAAAACCTTCTACACTCTTTAATGTAAGGTCGTTTTTGGGATTGGCCAGCTATTACAGAAGCTTTATTAAAGATTTCGCATCTATTGCAAGACCGTTAACAGACATTTTGAGGGGCGAAAACGGCAAGATTAGTGCCTCCCAATCAAAGAGGGTAAAAATAAATCTTGACGAAGAACAACTTCAAACTTTCGAAAAGTTAAAAGAGATCCTTACTTCCGAAGAAGTTATGCTCCTCTATCCTGATTTTAAAAGACCATTCGACCTGACGACAGACGCCTCTTCTTTAGGCTTAGGCGCGGTTCTCTCACAAGGGGGGAGGCCAATCACCATGATTTCTAGAACTCTAAAAGATAGAGAACTTAACTATGCCACTAATGAGCGAGAACTTTTAGCCATTGTTTGGGCTCTCCAGAAATTGAGGAACTATTTATACGGTGTAAGAAATTTAAATATCTACACAGACCATCAACCTCTTACATTTGCGGTTTCTGATAGAAACCCAAATACTAAAATAAAACGTTGGATGGCTTTCGTTGACGAGCATAATGCCAAAATTATTCATAAACCTGGAAAAGAGAATTATGTGGCAGATGCCCTCTCACGACAAAATATTCATACTCTTGAGATAGAATCTCTTTGCACCAAGGAGAATTTGGAGCCTCAAAACCAGAATACCTCGGGAAAGGACAATTATTCAGATCTCGCGACGGTACACAGTGAAATATCCCTGACCCACACAATCGAGTCTACCGACAAACCGGTCAATTGTTTTAGGAACCAAATTGTTCTCCAGGTGGCGAATTTCCCTCTAAGGAGAGATTTTATTATTTTCACTGAAAAGACTCGCCACTTAATCGATTTCACGGATAGGACCACATTATTCAATGAAGTCAAATTAGTAATTAATCCAAGGGTCGTAAACGCAATACATTGCGACCTGCCGACTATAGCCTGTATCCAACATGAACTGGTTAGATACTTTCCGGCTACTAAATTTTGGTACTGTAAAAATATGGTCCAGGATATTTTTGAAAGGAATGAACAAAGGGAAATTGTTGTCACAGAACATAACCGTGCCCACAGGGCGGCGCAGGAAAACGTCAAGCAGATACTTTCCGATTATTATTTTCCAAAAATGGTGAAATTGGCAAATGAAATCGTTGCTAATTGTAAAATCTGTACAAAAGCAAAGTACGACAGGCATCCCATTAAACATGAGATCGGAGCAACTCCAATACCATCCTACGTAGGCGAGATGCTTCATATCGATATATTTTCAACAGATAAAAAATTTTTTCTAACCTGCATTGATAAGTTTTCAAAGTTTGCAGTGGTTCAACAAATCCCATCTCGCACAATAGTGGACTTAAAGGGTCCAATAATACAACTAATGAACCTTTTCCCAAGTACAAAAAATATTTATTACGACAACGAGCCTTCACTAAAATCTGAGACTATTTTATCCCTATTACGGGACCAGTTTGATGTTAAAATTGGAAACGCCGCTCCTCTTCATAGTACCTCAAACGGACAGGTGGAGCGTTTTCACAGCACACTCTCTGAAATAGCTAGGTGCCTAAAATTAGAGAAAAAAATTGAAAGTACAGTTGATCTTATTTTACTGGCAACCGTAAAATATAATCGGACCATTCACTCGGTAACTGGGAAGAGACCATTAGATGTTTTTCACTTCTCCTCATCTGAATTAAGGGAACAGATTAAGGAAAAAATCTTAAAAGCCCAACAGAACCTGCTTCAAAGAAACAATGTCTCAAGGCAGAATAGAATATTTGAGGTAGGCGAGCCCGTACTGGTTAGGAACAATAAAAGGTTGGGGAACAAACTTACTCCTTTGTATTCCGAGGAGTTAGTGGAGGCAGATCTGGGAACTACAGTTCTTATTAAAGGGAGGGTGGTTCACAAGGACAACTTAAAATAAATTTTTAATTCTCCCGTTTTCCTTTTTAGGACCTTGGTGATGATACTTATTAGACCATCGACCACAAAATTAACGGATTTTTCTGGTTCAGAGTACATACCGATTGAGGACGGAGATGTTATAATTTGGCAGGACTTCGATTATCTACGACACACCACGAACTTGACAGTATACTCCGATATTGCGGAGGAAACCGAAAAACTTACGAACCATTTTCCCTCATCGCATATGGTGAAGATACTCGAGGCCGATATTAAGCGAATACGCTCCCTCTTGGAATCATTGTATGTTCATCATAGACACGCAAGGAGTATTAATATATTGGGAACAGCCCTTAAGGTAATCGCAGGAACTCCCGATTTCGACGACTTTGAAGAACAGAAATTGCGACAGAGAGAACTTATAAACTCAGTTAACAAACAAATTTCAATTAATTCAAAAACACAGGACCAGATAAATAAATTGACAGATATTGTCAACAGAATTACCGAAAATTCAAAACCCGAACAGGTTCATACAGGCTACTTATATGAAACACTACTTGCTAGAAATAGAATTATAATAGCGGAAATCGAAACATTGATGCTATCAGTCACTCTTGTAAAAGTAGGCATAATAAACCCAGTACTTTTGGACTCTAAAGACATAAACGAAATTTTACAAATAAGTTCAACAAATACTACTGTTACGGATTTACTGGAAGTGTCATTTATTAGGGTCTTATCCGATAATGAAATGTTGTATTTTATAATTAAGTATCCTAAACCTAGATTAGTATGTAAGAAGATTACTCTGCACCCCGTCCAGCACAATGGAACGATATTATATCTAGCTGAAAACAACAACGTTGCAAATTGTGGGAACCGTATAATTGCAATTGGAAATTGCACTACAGCCCTGACTTCATCATTCTGCCAAGAATCTCCTCAGCCAACTTGCGCTCAGCAGCTTCACGCAGGTACCACGGCACATTGCAGTACAAGACCTAGTCATCTCGAGCCATTGGAGATTATCGATGACGGTGTCATGATAGTCAACGACAACACAGCTGTTATAAAAAATCTGGAAGGCACCGTTACCACAGTTAGCGGTACTTACCTAATAACATTTGAGGGCGAAATTAACGTTAACGGCACCGTTTACAAGAATCAGAAGGGGATGCTGAAGAAGGCTCCGACATCGGCAACGACTACTATAGTCAATATCACAAGCCATCACGAGATATTGAGTCTACCATATCTGCAAAGATTGAACTTGGAAAACCTACAATACATTACTGAAGTAAAGGATAGAACAATAACCGGTCCGGCCGTTTCAGGCCTTGTAACCATTATTTTACTCCTCGGTCTTTATACTGCATTAAAACTATGCCAAAAACGAGCAATAAAATGTAAAGACATCAAAGCTGCCATTAATAGCTACAAGAGGACCGAGGACGGCCCTCACTTAAGTGGGGGAGAAGTTAACACGGTATAACAAATTGCACCACCACTTGCACCACCCTAATAATATCTTGTGCGACGACAGCAATTATTAACCAGACAGCAGTGTCAGTTGACAAACTATTTCCCAACATAAAACACAGCAACGTTGTGGAGGCGATGAAATATGAAACGCAATACCATACACGAAGCGCATTGTCAGCAACTACATCTTATTAAGTACGGGTGCTAGGTAGCAATAAGTATTCTATGTAATTGTTTTAAGTTTAGTTTTGTAAGAGAACTCAAAAGAAACGGAATTTGTTAATAAAGTATCTTAATCAGAAGTCAAGAAATAGAATTCGTTAATGAAATATCATATATATATATATATATATATATATATATATATATATATATATATATATATATATATATATATATATATATATATATATATATATATATATATATATATATATATATATATATATATATATATATATATATATATATATATATATATATATATATATATATATATATATCCTATAAATGCAATTTGAATTTCTATATATAATTCTAACATTAAAATAGTCCTTCAATATGGCTTCGCACTAATTCTAGCATTCCTGATTAATGCGAGTTACTACAAACTAGTCCTAGTTATATTGTCAAGATTTTGAAGCCATTCGCTTGACATGAGCTTTCTTCATGAATCGTAATTCTTAACCAATTCCATTTTCTCATACATAGAAGAACGAAATTGAATATTAAGAAACTATTACAAAAATTAAGAAAATATAATTAGAGATAATTACTTTCGGTTTCGTAACATTCACCGAAACTATATTTGAAAATACTCGCATTCTATTTCTATTGATATTGATGTTTGTATGAAACTGACAACCAAATATTGAAATAAAAGTTAATGAATACTCCTCATGTGATTTTAATCTGCTTTTATTTGTTGAAATAATTAAATATTTTTGGTTCATTTGTGTTTTTATTATGTAAGGCCGTATTATATTTTTGCTTTTATTTTTATATATTATACATTTATATTGAAATTATCAGAACAGTATCCAGAAAACATTTGAATAATTAAAATTTGTGAGTTTTGGCTTTAGCTTTTCATATGCCCCCATTTCAGGTTGCAGAAAAATAAAATCCATTCATATCGAATTAAACTGTTTAATGTGCCGTGTGTGACCAATGGAATGTCGGCATATGAACAGATAATGCCACAAAAAACAAATCTGCAAAGTGTATTTTTATATTAAAGTTGTTAAAACCAAATTTGCAGCTCTATAAATTGCAAATATTTTATCCGCATGATATCATTATTTAATGTATGGCCAGATTGAAAAAATTTTTATGTTATACGAACATTCATTACGTGAAACAAGATATCATATCACTAATATTATATAACAGCGCTCTTTGTCTTATATATTTGTATATATATATATATATATATATATATATATATATATATATATATATATATATATATATATATATATATATATATATATATACATATATATATATATATATATATATATATATATATATATATATATATACATATGTATGTGTGTATATACATATGTATGTATATATACCTTCAAGCATTTAAGCATATTTGTTCAGTCTGACCATGCCGCAAGTAGGTATTAATATTTTTCTCTAAAGAGAATACAAATACCATTCGCATTTTTAATTAATAAAATAATTTAATTTTGCAAAATTTCTTACCATGTTAATTTTTAGGCGTGTTCATATTTCTGACAAAACCTTGGCATATCTTAATGGTGAATTTGAAGTGGAACCAGCATATGGAGAAAAACGCGAGGAAGCCTTACGTATAGCTGGCCTCAAAACTTATTTTATAAAAAAAGTTCTGAAGCCTGTAAGTGTCGTGCAAGTAAATAATAATAGCTTTTAAGCACATACAACATATATTGTATTTACATCTACACAAATATTGATGCACTTAACAACCCATTTGTCGTTATCATTAAGACATACTCAACGACTGGAAAATGCTTCAAAATATGTTTGAAGGATTGCCACATTGAATTGTCAACAAAATTTTTCGAACAATTATTTAAATTATAACAATTTGGACTTCTGAATTTTCAATTGTTTCCAATTAAGAAAAATTATCGATGTATAATATGGCGTCCCGCTGATATAACACTTCTCCCACATTAATTTCTTCCGACCGATGCTCGAAAGAGTTAGCTTGAGGTTGATTGGAGGGGTATGACAGCCCATGTCATTACGACATACATCTAAGCCAGTGAAGGCTTGTTGTGCGCTCGAAAGAGTTAGTAATTTATTTTTTTTATATAATTTGGAAGATACAAAATGCACCCAATAGTAACACATCTTGTGAATCTCTATCACTCCAAATTGGTATAGCCGTTTTTCAAACAGATTTGAAGATTCGTTTACGAGCGAAACCTAAGTCGAAAATAACCCACAACTGCCAAGCTGCCTCTCTCAGAAAACAGTGTGGACTAACATAGAGTTCTCTGCCTTTGTAAATGCATACATACATAAACACTCGCAACACTTGTAACTTAAGTCGTCATAACAGAAGTTCTTAACGAAAGACAATTTCTAAAATGCCACACATAATATAATGTATATATATGTATATATATATGTATATATATATATATGTATATATATATGTATATATATGTATGTATATATATATATATATATATATATGTATATATATATATTATATATATATATATATATATATATATATATATATAATATATATATATATATATATATATATATATATATATATATCGCCCTTACCACCAAAAAAACGTAACCGACTTAATTTTAGATTTTCAGTTTTTCATCGCAATCGATAATTCAAACTAATTCTGAAACATGTTTAACTGTCAAAATTGGACTCATAAACCCAAAGCGAAATCAAATTTTCAATAGCCCAACAATTTAGTCACTTACGTTCCGCGGTTAAGGGCCGATTTATTAAATATTATTCCTTTTGTTTGACTATTTATAAATTTATTATAACATACCTGAACATTCCTTTATAGTTTGCATCCCCTAATGCAAAGAAAATCAACGAAATGCAGAACGGTAACAACGACAATAATGATGATACTTTGGACGAAGAACTATTGGCTGAAAGCCAACAGGATAAAGTTAACGATACGCAAATGGACACTGAAGTTTGTGATAAGGCTGCCCTATTCAAAGAGGAATTACGAAATGTTTTACGAGATCGAGATAATTATGCGTAAGTGTAATAATAAAATTGGGAGCTCTTAAAAACTTTGCTTTCTGATATAGACACATTGAGCAAGATACCAATTGTTTGCTAAAATTTAAACTCAAGGAATTTGAACAAGATTATTCCGCCTACCGGGAACCATACTCTTCACTACCACTTGTATCTGCTTTATTAGTACAATCCATCGATATAGTTTACTCATTTCTAATATTGCCTCGGTGAGAATTATTATTAAATACCGGAATCTTTGCTCTATAATGTTTTAATTGTACATATTTCAGTTCTCCATTACATTTTGTTAACATAGCAGCTCCCTTAATACCGATTTCCATGTTAGTATTCATAAGTGTTGCCGAAAGCTTTCCTACATATTTGCCGGACTTTTTCGTCAGTATTAGTAAACGTTACAATGACTTCACATGTGTACGGGAATTAACAGCTATTCTTATAGTCCTCACAATTGGCATTAGTAATGTGATCGATGAGGTAAATTTATTTTCCACCTAAAAATTTTAAATAAACGTATCTTATTAATTGATTATTATTTTTTGTTGTGAATACTCGTATCTAAGTTTTTCTTTGTGGCCTACATAAAGTCGGAACATGTTGTTAGTGAGAGCGTTTTTAACAAAACACAAAGTGAGGAAGATTTTCTGGTAGCCGAGCCTATGATTGATGCTACACCTGAACCCTTGGACAATGTCATGTATCCCTCCTATTTAAGCAATTTCTGTGTTTTAATTCTAATTGCTACAACGGTCATAGCACAATTAACACATTTTGTAAAAATTCTGTTATTGAGTCTAATTACAGGTAAGATTACGTCCTATAAGCGATACTGTGTAAGCAAGCACTTATATATAATATTAAAAAAATTTTTTAATAAATTTTTCGATCTATTAATATTATTTATTATACAAGGTGGCGCAAAAGTAATGTCATAATTCGAATTGACTACCATATGTTTTGCGAACAACAATTCAAAATTCCGTAAAACGAGCGCAACAATGCATCAACTCGGGAGCTGGCCATTTGGGCGAAAAAATTGTTTCCCATTAATATTATTAATTTTACATTTTCAAATAAAGTTTTTTCCATTTATAATGGAAAAAACATGACATTACTTTGTGCCACCATGTATTTAATTATTTGATATATTTAATTATCAAAAATAGCATGTGGTACATACTTATGTACTATAACAATGTCATACACATAACAGAAGTAACAATCATGGGAAAATACAATGCAAATTAGAGGTCGGCTTAAATGCTTTATTTCACGATACTATTCAGAAAAGTGAGTAGGATGAAATCCGATGCATGCTTTCTTCAAACGTAAAATGTTGCACTCACATAAGCAAACGAATTGTTCTAATGAATGAAACATCATAAATATTTTTGTTGTTTTTTTCTTACAAAAAGGAAAAAAATAAAATTAAATTTGTTTAGGTTTGTTTGCGTACTTTCCCGGTAATAATAATCCAAGAAGTTTATGCATCGTTCTTTAAAGTAATCAAATGACATCCATTTAAATTGTTTGATAATTTTTACAAATTATAATGTACGCGAACAGGCGTTTTGACGGAGGGAGATTTTTTTTTTAATTTTTAAATATTTTTTTTTGACGTATAAATCGAAGTACAGATAAATATCTTAATATGTAAAATTATATGTGTCTCTAAATTTCAAATTTAATATTCGCATTAGCGAATATCTAAAAAGAGGAATTCGTTACATCACTTTTTTAAATATTTTTTTTAAACATAGTTAACAAACAATAACTGCGAAGCTATTTAGCTTGAATCGAGCCTGCGACTTTCGGACTACCAGCCTAGTACACCAGCTACTAGAAGGAGACCGAAACAGGCAGCAGTGCAATGTGCAATGTGCTCGTTATAGTAATAGATGTATGAATGGTTTGAAAACACGAAAGTATTCAATCTGTTCTCAGATTCCAATCTACTCTAATTAAATTCGCTTCGCTCTGGCACATTTTAAGCATATCAAACACGCATTGTTTCATATACGATTGTTAGAGAGAAGCTTATAGACTCTATAATATAGAGTGGTCTCCTGCGTTGTCAGCCTATGACATATAGTACATACATACATACTTATATATTTATGTATGTAATGTACATACTAATGCACGCATATGTTAGAACTGGATGACATTTATGTTTTGAAAAATTACCAAAATTCCCATAATCCATGTACTAATGTATATTTTTCAGGTATTCACTGGTATTTTAATATTTATGTCCTTGATGATTTGTATGTATTGGAAGACGATTTGGCCTTCAATCCGTAAGTATATACATATGTACATAAGCTTATCTTGTGATTTATCGTTAACAATATATTTAGTATAGTTAGTTACATTTACTGTAAATGTTATCCTGATTTAGGTAGTTAAATGTTTTCTATTATAAAGTTGTATGATTGTTTGGAACGTAAGGAATTTATAGTTTTCCCCGCTATACACACATACATATGCATGTATATGGAAACGATAAATGAAGGTTCATATTTCTGAAATTTTAATTAAGCGCTTCATATCTTTAAATTTAAATAAAACAAAGCCTGTGCCAGATAATGCAATTATTTATTAATTTGAATTATATATGAAATATAACATCGCGCAAATGTTCGCCGCGGCATCGCTAGGTAACACGCATCCGAATCTGAATTTGACCGATGGCATAGACTATGTTGGCTTTGTGGCTTGTGGCTCATTCGCATAGATCTGCAACATCAGAAAATCTCACAAGAGAAAGTCTAACGGAGTCAAATGGCACGTTCACATCACCTACAGTAAGATGATCATGCCTTCAAATCGCTCGTGCATAATGTCCAATTTTGATTGGACGCTCTTGGATCTCGTGCGGATTGGTATCATCCTAAATTCGACAAGTTTCTTTGCTAGAGTACCACTCATCCAGAAATACGCCTCATTGCTGAGTGTGGGAAGAGAGTAAACGTTGCCGAAACAAAACATTCATTTTGATAAAACAATTTTGATCTGTTTCACTTATTGTTGAACGCTATATCCGTCCATGGTAATTTGGCTAAACAAACTTCATAAACGACCGCCAATTCGACAGATGTAGAGTCAACAGTATGGCCGTTATCCACCTTCAAAGCTCGAAAGTCCTTATTGAAGGATCAAATATTATGTATATAGAAGTTCTTAAACATGAATGACATTTCCTTTTTAACTAAAACAGTGTGTTTGTAAATTCTGAAACAGTGTTTGGAAGTCTTGACATGTAGTGAAATATTAGAGAAAAAAATTTTTTTTTGAAAAACTAAACAAAGCAAAATTATGTATTATTGTCAGACATGTTTATCCCAATACACTATAAACAATGCATGTATGTATGTTTGTTGAAAAATTAAATGAGATTTAAATTCTAGGGCGCAAATTCCTTCGAATGATATTCAAATCTGAATATCAATCAAATTTGAATCTGTATATTAATCAAATTTGAATAATATTTATTCTACTTGTGTATATATTCTACCAAACCTGTGCGCACTATTTTTTCTGGTAAATTTGATAACGATTATTTCAATGTGCGGAACAGCGAAGGACTAAATCGGTTCCTTTGTGTAGCTTTAGAACACAATAGGGACAATTATCTTGCAGTCTTACTATCCAATGAAAAAGGACCTTTTATATTATTAGCATTTTTTAATATTAAATATTTTTCATTATTCTAGAACCATTTCAACGAGTCATATTATGTCCGCAACCTTGGTTCTTATTACCATTTCACTAGCGTTTTGGGCACGACACGTAAGTAGAAATTGGATATAGAAATAAACTGAACTTTTCAGTGTGTTTAAAATTTAACCTAAATAAGGAGAATATTTGTAGTAAGTTTTACTTGCTTTTCAGATGGATCGTGAAGATCGTGTTATATTTAAATGGAAATTATTGGTAACCGAACAAAAGGAAAGAGCAGACGATATGCGAAAAAGAAACGAGGCATTAGTTTACAATGTTTTACCTGTACATGTTGCTGAGCATTTTATGAAGAATACAAAGCGTTCCCATGATGATTTATATTCTCAAAGTTATGCAGAAGTGGGTGTATTATTTGCCAGTATGCCAAATTTCTCAGGTAGCCACCATCCTGAACTCACTATACGCTTGAAAACGTTTTACTGTTTTCTCTAATCTTTGTAGATTTTTATTCCGAGGAAACTGTTAACAATCAAGGCTTAGAATGCTTAAGGTTCTTAAACGAAGTTATATCTGATTTTGATGCAGTAAGTTTTGGAAATAATACTATATGGTAAAATAGACTAAAAATATCGCATATAATTTATGTCGTTTAAGCTGTTAGAACTCCCTCAGTTCCAAGATATAATAAAAATAAAAACAATAGGCTCAACCTATATGGCTGCGAGTGGTATAAATTTGAATCGCGACGTTAAGCCCGACGATCCAATAACCAAAAGATGGGGCCATTTGGCCTTACTAGTCGAATTTGCTTTAGAGCTAAAAAAGACTTTGCAAGAAATAAATGAACAGTCATTTAATCACTTTGTTCTAAAAATGGGAGTGAATCATGGTCCCATTACTGCAGGTGTTATAGGTGCTAGGAAGCCACATTACGATATCTGGGGCAATACTGTGAATGTGGCATCTAGAATGGAAAGTACTGGGAAAGCAGGAGCAATACAAGTACTATTTAGTTAAATTTATAATTGAGATAACGTCCTTAATAAGTATAACAACTCATATTAGGTTACAGAAGAAACGTGTAATATATTGCAGGAATTTGGCTATTCATTTATGCAGAGAGGTTTGGTCAGCGTTAAAGGCAAGGGACAGCTAATGACATATTACTTAAGAGTAAGATATAAAACTTAACTTACTATGCACCACACATGACTTTCTCATTACCTGACCATTTACAGGGTAAGTCTGAGTTTAATGCTAACAATCGGGACACTTCTCCAACTTGCACAACTGCTGCCAACATAGATGATATACCAACACAGCAGGGTGGTATTAGCAATATAACAAATCCTATTTTAGAAACGGAAATTCATTGCAAACTGGACGACCCAGAGGCTGATATTAAAACTCCTCTGCTGAATCTCAAAACAAATGCCAACTCTAAATCGGCCAGTCCAGTTAAGGACAATGTAAATGGAGATATGACTACTGAAGAAGATGCTTTAATAACGACCGAAGAAGCCATGTAAAATCTGTGACAAACTTTAGATTTTAGCTCATCATTATGCACGGCATTAAAATTAAGACAATTGTAGTTCAAACATATATTAAAATTATAGTCCACATTCAAATATCATAGCCATTAGGAAACACTTATTTTTTTTATTCATCCTTCCTCTCTTCTGAAGAAAAGCAGTATTGAACACTATTTTCTATACAGAGTTTTATTAAAAAAAAAAAATACCTCCTTTTGTTACTTAGTTTTATCAACTCTTTTGGCTTAGGTCATAAATTCACTTGTTGTCAAAGGAACGAAAATAAAAATAGTCTTTTAACTAGGTACCTAAGTACGAGTATGTATCAATCAATCAATACCTTCTTTTAAATAATTATAGGTTATTATTAGTGAGTACATGCATATTGACATATGTGTATTATCTAACGTAGAAAACATTCGAATAAAAACTCAAATTTAATCCTTTTACAGCTCTTATCCCATTCCAACTATTCTATTTTAACCCACCTAAATACATGATCAGTCCATTAATATAAAGAAGCGCGTTCAGAACACACAGCGAAAATATTTTGAATAACTCATTCTTTATTAATAGGAGATAGAAAGCTTAATTAAACGTTATACTCGTATAGCAATAGCAAAAGCTAAATAAGCAAAAATATGTACTTATGTAGAATGAATAGAAATTCTGTTTAAAAAATAAGTATTAAGTCTTATCAATAGTCACTTTCTCAACGAATAGTATATTTAGAAAACACACACACACACACACACACACACACACACACACACACACACGCACACACAAAACTTTTTGCCAAATACCAAACGTTCTTCTAAACAAAAATATTAATTACATTATTCTCAAATTGAGAAATGTATTTATGTATTTATTCACAACCTGTCCGTAAGCACTCTTTTATTTATTTATAAGTACATATATAAATAGTCAAGGGCAAAACAGTTCAGAGCAATTTCCTTCTCTTTTCGTCCAGTGATTTTCATTTTTCTTTTCGCGTTTAATAACCATTAACGAGCTTTAGTGCAAAATGTATGTTTTATTAAAATCGCTTGGGACTTAGAAGCGTTTGAAGCAAACCTAATGCGTCAACCACATTCGTGATTGGTCTTCAAAGTAGCGATTGTAAAACTTGACTGTTATAAATACAACAGTTGTAGAAAAACTTTTTTATAATTACGGTCTAACTGCGGCCACTTGGCCACTGTAGGTAAATACTCATACATACGTATGTGGAAAATACATATGTAAGTGTAGTTGATTAATAAAAGTTTCTATTTCTCATAACGCTTTTGATTAATTTTATTACGCAACTATTACCACGTTTATACGCACGTCTTATTTGCAAATAAAAAAGAAGAATGTTGCCGTATAACTTTTTTATTGTAACTTTTTAACTCACTTAAACAAATCGTGAATAACGACACTATTTGCAAATAAAAAGTAAGACGTTGCCACTTCATGAAAGTTTTTTGTGTTTTACTTACCAAACAATCATATTTTCGTCACATGGCATCACTAATAATAACACAAGTTCTATATGCAATTTCCCGTATAAACAGTGAATTAGTTATTTGCAAATAGTTCTATTTGCAAATAAGACGTGCGTATAAACGTAGTATATAACCGCGATATTATATACATACATACTTAAACACATTACAGTAGAATCTTAGAAATTGGAACCACTTTGTTCTTCGAAATCTTCTAATATCTGGACATTTTTTTAAACATAAAATGATAAGCAAATAATCAAATTATGGTGACAATACCAAAGAATTTTCTTTATACCATATTCAATAAGTTTTCAAAAAAGAAAAGAGTTATAAAACTTTTTGGCACTTCTAAAAATTTGCAAAAAAAGATAAACCTTGCAATATGATAACGCTGACTTAAGGGCAAAGGGGCCAAGACGAAGAAAAATACTGCTCGTATGCTTGTAAATTCATTTCGTTTTGTTCTCTCATTCCTACATATACAAATAAAAAAATTTTGCAAGCTCTAAGAAGCAGAAAAAAGATATTGACGATTGTAAACATAAATGCAACTTCAGAGAAGAAATAAGGAAAATTGCATCAACAGAAGTTGACATTGTATACTCGGTCCTACAAATGTCCAAAGGGCTATGTATGTATGTATGTGTTTACTGGGAAACATGAAAAAATTATTATTATTAAGAATATAATATCGATTACGTCAATCTCACTGTTATCTGAAGTTCCATTAACGTTCCATTATATGTATAATAATAAATAATTAGAGGCAGAGCTTATAATTTCAAAGCGTTAAATACATTCAAGTCGCAGATTCTATTTTCTAGATAGTTCTAATTTATGGGAGTTCTAATTTGTGAGTTTCTACTGTACACCTTAGTAATACTCAACAAATTAGTAACATGAGAATAGTGTTAAAAAATTTATTTCCGGTGTTTGACAATTATTTGAGAATAACATTGGATATCAAATTGAGAAAAGTCCATACCTCCTCAAACGTTCATTATGAAATGAACATCAATGTCTAAGCGAAACATTTGACACTTTCAAATATTTATTAACCATCCCCCACCTTTTCAAAAATTTTATCAAATATTTTTAAGCCTCATATTACAATCGAAATTTCAAAAGTTACAACGCAACATTTTTTTGTTGCAAGTTAGCTAGTCTTCATGCTTGAATTTCGTATATTTATATTTGAAAAAGTGATTGAGAGAATATACTGAATAGTTTAGATAAATGTATTATTATAATATATTATATATTATAATAATTATACATGATACATTAATATTTTTATTGATACAAAAACTATTTCATCAATTTTAATTACTTTCAAGTGTATTAATATGAAAATTGTTTTTAAATTTGACTTTCTGAAAAGAATAAATTTATTTGTAAATTGATGTACTTAGAATTAAAAAAACACTACATTTAAATTAAATTTTTAGATAGCAATTTCTTTATAAGCTAACATAAAGTTCGAAGTTAAAAAAATTGTGTGAAACTAAATAATTACATATAGATAATTTCCGATTTTTTTTACAGTAAATTCGAGTATTTATGTACATATGTGCCATAAGTTCTTTAAGTCTCATGCTTCTTAAGCGCTTCTGGTGTGATTGGCGTTGCCGCAATCGGTCCTTGCAGTATAAAAATATTTTGCATTATAATTGAGATCTGTTTGCGCATCAGCGAATTTATTTTGAAGAAAATCTTTCGCCCTCAATATACTCAAATATGCACATATGAAAAATTCTGTTTTCGCACATACATATTTAGGTTTGCATAAGTACCTCGATTCATATACAAGATACATTATATATTACTTAAGAATGATACATGTAAACCGAAATATCTGCATATATATATATATATATATATATATATATATATATATATATATATTGAATTGTTTCCAGGTTATTGATTGGCATAACGTTATTTAACACACTCAAACTAATCAAACTTTTTCTATCTTTAAGAATGATACATGTAAACCGAAATATCTGCATATATATATATATATATATATATATATATATATATATATATATATATATATATATATTGAATTGTTTCCAGGTTATTGATTGGCATAACGTTATTTAACACACTCAAACTAATCAAACTTTTTCTATCTTTAAAATTCTAAGTATGTAATTGAGAAGTACTATCAGAAAGAGAATTAATTAAATCGAATACTTTTTCGCCAAAAGATCTAACATGAAAGGTCATCTAATTTTATTTTCATTTTCATTTTAAAATGCAAAAAACTGTTTTCAACTCAAAGACAATCATCAGACAGTTTTCAATTTTATTTCAAATCTGTTCATATTTATTTATGTTTTTCATTTGGTCGCCAAGAAGCAACACCAGCCCATTTATTATACATAATTTAATAAATGTATTGTTTGTTGTGGCTTTAGCTGTTCATATGACGACATTTCATTGGTCGCTAAACAAAATCGTCAGTGAACTTTAATCAGTTTGAAAACAATCCACTTTAATATATTTATGTATGCCAAACGAACAAACAATACAATTCTTAAACTCTAATTGTTTAAACGATTAGTTGGGGATAATATCCCAAAATAATAAATTTCAATATTAAGTATTATGCATAATTTAATATTAATTAAATTGTTTAAGTATTTTATTTTATGTACAAAAGGGATATTAATATAAAATATGTATGTATGTACTAGTATGTATACATAGTATATTATTATTGATTTGTTTGTAGTCTTAAAAATAAGTTTTGTACAAATAAATACTTACATATGTGTGAGTGCATACATAAGTATTTAAATTAATATGTACATAAGTACATTATGTATGCATGTACGTATGTATGTATAACCGATAATAGAATCAATTTACTATAAACTATTTAATTTTTTTAGTTTTACTCAAAATAGAACTATTTAAATGTAATTTAAATAAAATCGTAGTAAATGTATTTAAAAGTAAAACATAAAATTATTTTATTAATGATACGTAAATTCTGGATTTTTAAACAGTTTTATAGTCTTTTTACACTTGAGTACATCTTAGTGGAACACTTGGAAAATGTTTAAAAAGTGAAGCATACCAGTATGTTTACATTGCAACATCTAACATCATTTTACAAATAGTTTCTTGTATGTGCACGCAATGTGCTGAGTAAAAGAATATATTAAGTAGTATTAAGAACTTATTAATAATTAGATAAAAGAGCAAACTCTATTGTTAATGCATTAAAGAAATACTTCATACCACGATGTAAAAAAATTCTATTTTAACTGAATTCAACCTGAATTTCTCGCCCATATTGACATATACTACATATGTAATTAGTTTTCATAGTAAAAACGTCATTTGATTAATAATTTAAACAATGATTTTATACCAATTGTCAATCGTTAAATCGAAATATTACAACAAAATGAGATATGAACACATTTAAAAAATATAGAAAGATATTTGATTCTCAGCCCTGTATAATTCTTATGGGAATATGTCAACATCTTGGCATATTGATGGTAGATGTTAGATGTTGGATAGTGTAAAAAGGCTATCAAGCCATGCATTTCATTTTGTAATCTGCTGTTATGTCTTGTGAGGTACATACATATGTACATACATACATACGAATATGTATCTACTTTTGTGCAAATTAGGAGTTGTGTGTAAAACAGATCAAATATGTAATATAAACATACTTTACTTTAGCTACATGTGCACATAGATACATATGTATGCATGTGTGTACATACATACATATAGAAGAAATATTTTCGAATATGTACTTATACTTCAAGGACAAACGAAATATATGCATATATAAGTGTAACATTCATAGATACATACATATATGTGTGTACGTTGTGTATGTCACATAAATCAAATTCATATGTACGAACAGATTTTTATGCGATACTTAGAAATTTGAGATCCAACTCCCTTACAATTTTAAGTCATATACTCGTATACAAAATAATTCGTTATGAATTCAAAATTCAAAATTAGGCAATGGCGAAATTAGTTGTTATTAAAATTTAATTTAGTTACTTTTTCGGAGCTCCGTGCCTGAAAATCAAAGTGTGATATGATGAATAGACTTGCGTCAAAGAGCAGATTATTTAAAAAATTTTTTTTACTGCCAGTACATTTTTTTAGTTAGTAGATTTAAAATAAATTCTTTAATAAGAGCTAATGGCTAAAATTTCATATAAATTCGTGAGTATACGCACTAGTCTACTAATAAAAACTATCTTACACATGTATGAGTGTGTGTGTAATTTTAGTCAATCCTCTTCAAAAATATATTCGTTTATAACATACAATGCGGTCTTTCATAAAAATTTTACGCTAACAACGACTTTCGACTACACCGGTTTTTCCCTTTTCAGTAAAAAATACGAACATGTTTGTAAGTTTTTTCATTGTAAGGAGCAAAACAAAATCACCATAATTTCCGATAATTTTCGAAGCTGTTAAAATACTCATCTTCCATTATTTGATTAAGCGATAAAAATAGAAAATATATGAGATTGGTTGCATAAAAACATCGACAAATATTGTGCGTCTCTATTTATGTTAAGAATAAACTCTTTGCAGCCCCTGGAGCAAACACAGTTGGCTCTCGCAGTTGCTAAATGTTAAATATAAATAAGTATACATATGTATGTATGTATGTATGTAATACTTATAATCCAAACCTATGGGATGCGAATTGATTGCAGCAAAACCGAGAATGCAATTCTCTCAAACTTGGTATAAAAAGTTATCGTAAAAATAGTTCGACAATAATCTTAACTATCACCTGGGCTGTAGATCTAATTAATAGGACTTGATGTAGTCAGCCAAGGTGAATTACTTAACACGATGATGGAACAACAAACATAAGTATGTATATGCTAGATTAAAAGGTTCGTCCTGTCAAGTTCATGAAATATCGTGTTTACAATGAATTGATTGATTCATAAAATGATTAAATTTTTCCTTTTCTTCTAGAACGTAGCTTTTGAGCAAGGCCAATTTGTTAGGTCTATTCAAGGCGAATTGATTACAACAAAGCCGCATATACTTTATTAATGGTCCTAGGCATTTAAGTTTACATCATCAATTAGTGTTCAGGAACATTTTATTTTTCTTAGAGCTTGTAATATATTTTTATTATTGTGTATAGGTACAAGTGAAAGAACAAAACGGAATGTGGTACACGCATTTGTGCAATAGTTTTCTTCGCCTTGCCCCCTGTTAAGTAAACTAAGAATTGATTCAACCACAGTTGACAATGGCACAAGCAAAATGCCAAAAAAAGTTCTTAAAAACGGTTGCCGTAGCGGTGCTTCATGTAAAGTAAAAACTCTTTGAGTCAGCCTGTTGTTGACGTTATGACACATATTCGTTTAGTCGAATCTCGTCGAATTTTTTTCTTAATTTTGACAGCACAATGACAATTTGTTAATGAAGAGTTTGGACGAAAATTTGCAAAACGAAAATAATATATATTTTTTGAGCATATTAAATATAAAATAATTTTATTAAATATCATATAAAAGTAAGCGTGCAAACACAAACTTTGGAATTAGGAAAAAAATTGGTTCTTTGCGTTATCAATCATTTTATAAGTGCGAAGAAAATCGTTTCAGGGTTAAAGAAGTGATTAGAGCATATTTTATTATATTTTGTTGATTTTGTGGTAATGTACAAAGGAAAAAACAACTAAATATCTCATATTTCAGTTAAAGATGTCCTTAAAACCTAAGAAAGTGAATTTTAATGAAATCTGGACTGATTTAAGAACTACAGCGGAAGCGGTTATAAAATTGGATAAAGTGGAAAGAAATGTTTGGAATACTAGCTTTACGTGAGTACTTTAGATGGCATCGTTCTGCATTGGAATATAAATAAAAAATAAAACTATAATTCTCTTTGCAGGAATGTGTACAATCTATGTGTGGCACACCCAGAACCATATGCAGACCTCTTGTATGAAGAAACTAAACAGTTTCTTAAACAACATGTGGAAAATATGCTGCATACAAGAGTCAATCCTCCAGGATCAGATGAAAACGAGGGACAACAGCCGGATTTGCTAAAACGTTATTACGATGCTTGGTCAGAGTATAGCAAGGGTATTATGGATCTGCATTGTTTGTATTCCTATCTAAATATCCAGCACATCAAAAAGCAAAAAATATCTGACGCTGATGTAGTTTATGGTAATTTGACTACGGAAACGTACGAACAAATGGAAATTGGAGAATTAGGACTCGATATATGGCGTACGAAAATGATAGAATCACTTAGTTTTGACTTAGTAAAACACATTCTTGATGGCATTAAGCAAGACCGCATGGGAAATCCAGGACTAGATGAAGAACGTGTTAAAATTATTAGTGGTGTTATGCATAGTTTTGTCGAGGTTCAGGCGTACAATAAGGCGGGACCATTGAAAATTTATCAATGGCTATTCGAGTGTCCACTTCTTTTGGCAAGCGGTGAATACTATTCGGCAGAAGCTTTAGCTTTGCTGGCTAGATGTACCGTCAGCCAGTACATAGAGGAAGTCATCAAGATTTTAGACGACGAAAATAAAAGAGCTCAGAAGTTCTTGCATTCGAGGTCAGTTAAAAATGTTCAATTATCGTGTATTTATTTAAACTAAAACCAAAAACGTTTAGAAGCATTGTTTAAATTTTTGCTAATCTATGTAATACCTTTCAGCTCTTTGCCTAAACTCCTGAAGCAATGTGAGGAAAAGTTTATTAATGAGCGTTTAGATTTCTTATATTCGGAATGTAAGCAAATGGTCTCACAAGAAAATCGCAAAGATTTGCGAAACATGTACATCATTTTGAAACCCATACCGGACAATTTGAAAGGTACTCTCATACAAACGTTTCTTGATCACATTAAAAATGAAGGCCTTGAAACGATTTCAACACTTAAGGGCGAAAATGTGCACATACAATTCGTAGAAGACATGTTGAAAGTACATCAAAAATATACTCAATTAATTGGAGAAGTTTTCGAAAACGATCCATTGTTTTTAAGCGCTCTGGATAAGGCATGCGCTAGTGTTATTAATCGTAGACCAAGTGATAAACAACCCTGCCGTAGTGCTGAATATGTAGCGAAATACTGTGATACTCTGCTCAAAAAGTCGAAAACGTCTGAAGCGGAAATTGATCAAAAGTTGACCAATAACATTACAATATTTAAATATATTGAAGATAAAGACGTTTATCAGAAATTCTACAGCCGTTTATTGGCTAAACGTTTAATACATGAGCAATCACAGAGTATGGATGCTGAGGAGGCCATGATAAATCGCTTGAAGGTTTGTAAGTGAAATGTTTTAAAAGTCTTTGTTAACATTTATTGTAATTTTAGCAAGCTTGCGGCTATGAATTTACCAACAAATTACATCGAATGTTTACTGATATTTCACTATCGGCGGATTTGAACAATAAATTCAATAATTACTTAAAGGAAGAAAATATAGATTTAGGTATTAAAATATAATTCTCTAACGAATGAGCATAAATATTTTTTAAGCCTAATATTTATTTACAGGCATTAACCTTTCAATCAAAGTCTTGCAAGCTGGAGCTTGGCCTTTAGGTCCCACACAGGTTGTTATCCCTTTTGCAGTACCTCAAGAATTTGAGAAAGCTATAAGAATGGTAGTTACCCTTGCAGTTACTTTAAGAAACATCTTTGAAATATATGTTTTTGTTCTTATTAGTTTGAAACCTTCTACCACAATTCATTTAGTGGTCGTAAACTTACTTGGTTGCATCACATGTGTCATGGCGAATTAAAACTGGGCTACCTAAAAAAGACCTACATTGTAACAATGCAAACCTATCAAATGGCTATGTTGCTATTATTCGAATCTTGCGACTCAATGACCTGCAAGGACATTCAAACCACATTACAGTTGAACACCGAAACCTTCCAAAAACACATGCAATCATTGCTGGAATCAAAAATTCTAAATGCTAGTAGTGAAAATCTAGAAGATAATACCAAAATTGAGCTGAACTTAGATTATACAAATAAACGTACCAAATTCAAAATCACATCAGCTTTACAAAAGGAAACGCCACAGGAGGTAAAAGCACACAAAAACACTGTTATATGTTAAAATAGAACCAAAAATTTCACTGATAAAAATTAATTTTGGTCTTATTAATTTTATTTCAGGTTGAACACACGATAAATTCAGTAGACGAAGATCGGAAATTGTATTTACAAGCGGCTATAGTTCGCATTATGAAATCTCGAAAATTTCTTAAACATAACGATCTTATACAGGAGGTAAGTTATATTGCATTTAATGTACTTAGGTATTTATTAATGTTCTTATGGATCTAATAAAATAATTCAAATTTAGATCTTATCGCAGCCGAATGTTAGCTTTACACCTAGCATCACAATTATTAAGAAATGTATTGAATCATTGATTGATAAGCAGTATATAGAACGCAACCCCCGTTCAGGTGAGGTATATAGCTATGTGGCATAATTTGACTCCAACCACGCACTCAAATACACACCCATCATGATGAGAGATTTTATTTTCCTGTATGATATTTTTAAACGAAAAATAAGCAAACGATTTATACAACTATTAAACATCATGTAAAAAACAAAGAAACGAAACTCATAATATTTCGCGTTTAGCTTGGTTACCTTTTTTAAGATGTGTCATTATTTTAAGACTATAATTTTTTATCTTTAAAAAATGTTTTTGCTGTTCTTCTTTTCTTCTGGGTTTTAGCAGAACTAGATAAATCGATTAAGTAGAATGACATTTTTAATTTATACATAATAAAATTAAAATGGTAATTATCAGTTAAAAAACTGTGAATTGTTTAGTTATTACTTATTTTAGCCCAAATTGTCAATAAAACAAAGCAGAATCTATGAGAATTGTGTTTATTTTTACGTGATTTTCTTTTTGTTTTTATTTTTTTTAATAATAATGTTTTTCATGCTATAATTAATCAATCCATTATGTTAGTAATCGTTTATTAAAATGAGTTTAGTAAAAAGGTGAAATACTTGTTCTCAAAAATTATATAATTAACTCAAATAGCATTGTTGAATTTTGGCTTTAGTTTATAGTAGTGTTCGCTTTTTCAAATATTAAAACTAAAAGAACTACATACATATTAAATATGTTTATAAAATGGTGATTATCATTTGTTTTTGAAAAATATAATACTATAAATAAATATACCATATGAACATTTTTTATATAATTCATTTTTAATAAAAAGTTAAACTTAACTTTATTCTTGTCTTGGAATTTTTTTCTAAGGTGGCACTAGTTTTTCCTTTTATCCTTACTTTAATTATTAAAAATTGTTTAATTAATTAAAACAACTAGTTTTTGTTTGATTCTTTGGGGGATATATCAGAAAAAGTGAGCAGTGTATATAAATGAAATACTGTTTGTCAAATAAATTCCTTTATTTTAATCTATCAAACACTTTGTGTGTTTTATGATTCTTTGTATCATTTAAGTATTATGTTGTAGTGTTTCTTGCTTATTGAGATTTTTTTTAATTGCTTTCAATAATCTTGTTTTGAGTGTGGCTTTACAAAAGTGCTATTAAACATAAGAGTGAAATTAATTTCAATTAAAAAGCGCCTCATAGCACTACTCAATCACCCTTATCATGAATAAGAGACGATCATATCTTTCACGTGAATTAATTTCCACAAACAAAAATTTTTGTAAAAAGTACAATAATTGCCAGTACAAAATTGTCGATTGAAATTTTTCGGAAAGGAAATATATTTCACGTGTTATTTTATTCACGATAAGTTTGAAGTTTTCTGATTACTTTCATCCGGTTGGTTGCCATAATCGCAAAAAATAAATTAAAAAACCGTGATATGGAATTGCACGTTCAAATAAAAAAATGCAACGTCTGCAACGCTAACCCTGTATATTTCCATTTTCGGCGCTCACGTATTCAAATAGTCGTGACGCACTTTTAACCAAACTTTTAATATTAGAAAAGGAAATAAACAAATATGTCCACACATATGTACTTGTATATAAGCATACATGTATATATGTACATAAATAAAAAAAAAAAATATATATATATATATATTTATACATATATATATATATATATATATATATATATATATATATATATATATATATATATATATATACATATATATATATATATATATATATATATACATATATATATATATATATATATATATATATATATATATATATATATATATATATATATATATATATATATATATGTATTCACTTAGAGCAAAGAGTATTCTGAAAATATCTTATTTTCGTTTTGAATTCTGTACGCAATTTCAAATTATGAAAAGCAGTAAACTTTGGAATTGAAATCAACATACATATGTATATACATACATACATATAATTAATACAATACACATAAATATTTCATGGTAGAAATTGGACATATTTATTTAAACGCGAGCATGTGGAAAGATTATTTTATTTGTAAAATAAGCTGAAAAATAAAGTTCTCTTTAATTGAGAAATTTTTTAAATTATATTTTGGTCGATTTTGTAATTGAGTAGTACCATATTTGTGTTAAATTATTTCAATAGTTCACAAATTTTATAAATTTTGTATACCCTTCTATTTAATTTTTGGTATTAATGTTAACATTTTATTTATTTATATTTTATTATTTATATAAATGAGTTGTTATTATCATCGTCTCTTACTGAGGTATGCTCTCTTAATTATTATGTTGAATATATCATCACTTTTTCATGAAAAATCTAATATGGATTTATTATAAAAAATTTTTTCTGTATTTTGTTTTATAAAGTTGCATTTTTTCTTTTTGTTAAATCAACGACTAGTTTTTAATGTTTTCATTAAAGCAATTTCATTTTATTAAAGTTGCAATTGTTTATGATATAGTTCTACAATATATATTTAATTATTATTATTATTTTTGTCATTTTACCGAACAAAGTGCAAGTTGTTAGTGGGGATGGAAAAACAATTTTTTTTATGATTGAACACGTTAATCATCACGTTTTATTTTTCTTATTATACATTTAACAATAAAGTTTGTTTTCTTCTTAATTTAAATGCTGACACACTAGAAACAAAATGTAGTCATTTGCTTATTGCACGTTCCTTTTTTTTTAAAAGTGTAAGTTTTTAATGAACTTATTGAACAAAATATACAAATATTTCAAAAATCGGTAAATTTAATCGGTTTAAGCTTCAAATTCCTGCGATTTAAGTACTTATTTATATATGTATGTATATTTTTTTGTGTTAAAAAAGTTTCCTGTATCTTTACAAAATACTTGTTAAGTATATCTAATGACTTATTTTTTATACATAATTAAAATATTAACCCGCTAAGATTTCACATACAAATAAGTACGTATCCGTTTTCTAGCTTGGGAGAGAGCCAAAAGTGTTATGGGCTCTAACTCCTCTTACTGTTTATATGTACTTATGTATATATTATTTGATCAGTGTCAAGGAGAAAAATGCAATGCATTTGTCATCTGAATGCTAAAGTATTTTTATAATTTTTGTAGAAATATAAGATCTGAGAATGTTTCAATGCTATTTTTATAAACAAACAAAAAAAAAATAAAATAAAATAAAAGAACTATGAGAGAAAAATGTACAATGAAATATTTTTTTTAATTATACGTTACAATTTTTAGTTTTTTAAATGAAAAAAAAAAATTATATTTTCTCTGTTAAATATAATTTCGTATTACGATATATGGCATATGCATATACATAAGTATGCATGTATAAGATAATTGTAAATTTTTACTATATACATAATACCAAAACTGACTAGGACGAGAACAGGCAAAAAGAATATTTTGAACCAAATATTTATATCAGCATTCGCATACAAATATCACAACAACAGTAGTTGGACTTACATGCGTACATACATACATACATACATATATACATATGTATTTACATAAGTATGTATATGCGAATTTTAGAGAACAGTGTACCAAAAAATGGTCCACTATGCCGCTATAGGTCTATAAAAATTTCAGACAACTTCCAGAATACTTTTGGGATATACTTATAGATCTTAATGTGTGTCAATATGTTAAACATTTTTTGCCAACGTATACGGTGACAGAATTGTGACAATTTTCTTGACCACTTTACAAAAGAATCTATGGGTCTAATTAAAAGAATTAACTTTAACGTAAGAATGTCTGTTCTTTTCTTATAAATTTGCTCTTATTAAAGAACACTAAATTTTCCTTTTTCTCCAGGAAACGAAAACGCCATTAATGTGGAACTTTTTTAAGATCCTTTATACATTTAACAGAATAGTAAGTGTCTTTCTGGCACGCAGCGCTTTGGTCGATGGGTACAATTTTGTTGTTGATATTAATCGATGAGGAGCGACGATTTCCTTAACTGCTTCAATATTAATGTCTCCATTTCGTACGAATAAAATATTTAATATATTATTAAGACAAATAATAGAAGAATATGCAAATACACAATTTTTGAGCTGCTGTATAAAATAGGCATTTGAAAAAATATATTTTTCTGTTTTTTTGTTTTTGTTAAAGAAGCATTTAACAACTGCATCGCTTAAAAATGTATTTATAGATTCACAGTAACTTCCTGAGATTTTTGTATACAAATAAAACATTATTAAGATTTCAAACTTTTATATAGCGCCATCGCAAAGATGGTACAAGTGTTAGCGAAACGTGTCGATCGACCCTCAAACACAAAAAAATTTAAAATTTTCGAATTTAGTTTTAGTAATCGTAAATTATCGATTGCCATGAAAAAAATAATGTCTAAAATTTTATCACTCGAGCTTTCTCTTGTCGTCAAGGGCACGGCACGATCCAGCGAAGGAATAGATAAAAAATAAATTTTGGTGAAAAATATTTCAGCCTTTTTCTTAAATTAGTACGAAACCGGAATATTATAAAAATGTCTGAAAAGGCACACTTTTCTACAAGATTAATACTAATAACATGTGTCAGAAATGTTTGAATATGGAATTTCCCTGTGAAACCTTTTCAGAATTTTATCGGACATATCATGATTTTTTTCTAATGTTCTCAGGCAAAAACGCAGTCATTCTTGTAAAAAAATTACATATACAAAGCATTCCGAATTTGGAAAAGTGTGCAGGTAAAAAAATGTTTTCGTGTTTCTTACATATAAAAACTTTACAAATCGAATGTTATATGTATGGCAAGACTATGTTAGAGTATTAACCTGGTTAATTTAAATTCGTCAAGGCCAAAGTATTGTTCTCGTTATTACACGTTGGTGCAGCTTTTAAATAAAATATGCTTAAACTGTTAAGCTTTTCATAACTTCGTGTATACGTTGTAAAGAGATATTCTAATTAAATTTAATAAGTGGGTTATATAAACTTTAAGTTCTTCGTAAGTTGCATGTATCTATGTATGTATGTATGTATGTATGTAAGTATGTATATTGAAACTCGTCAACCGGTTAATAGCAAAGCCAGGATTTGTTTGTATTTAGAATTTCGTTACATTCACTTTTTCAAATGTAATCAAAGTTTTATAAATTATATTTACGTTCCATTGCAATATTCTGCCTTTGCGTTTGCGTGGCATGTTTGTTATGCATATTTCTAATTGGTAAGTGTGAGTAGTGATTTTTGTGATTAAAAGTTTAGTTGACAAATTGCATATAATTTCAGTCTTTGAGATTGCCGCCTTTGTGCATTTTAAAGATTCAAAAAGGAGTTAGTAAATAAGTTTTTCTTCGTGTTATGACTTATAGCTACATATGCATGTATGTATGTATGTATGTATGTGTGTGTGTATGTGTGTATTCATGTATATTTGCATGTATATATACATGTGTGTGTATGTAAGATTAAATTGGTTACATATGTATGTATGTGAAATAAACTTACGTTAAGTGAATATGGGAAGGAGGATGTGCTAAGACTTTGCTGGAGGGCATTTGGTTAAAAATTTCTTATAAAAAGTCAAAAATATGCAATAGATAAGATTAATAGTATTTACTGATCCAATGAAAAGTTTTTCGTACGTTTCCATAACGTTTTAAATATTCCCTTTTTCTTCGGTTTATCATTTGTATTGCTTTGGCCACGTTTTGATTCTTTAGCCGCATTAGAGACGGTGCCTAAAAAATATTGTTAGAGTTATTGTAGTTTAATTAATGTATATGTGACTAACTTTTTTCTATATCCTGATAGTAGTGTGCTTCTAACGCATGATCGGCAGTGTATGATGATTTACTTCTTTTGTCTTTGTGCGGTTCTGTGGAGAACGGAAAGGAATATTATTATCATCTGTGATCGAACATTGTGATACAATTTTTAACACTGACTTTTTTTGGTAATTAACAAACTAGTAACTCGACGTAAAGCTTCTCTTGGCGATTTATTTAAGAACGGTGGTGTCAGGTTGGGTGGGAGTGTAAGTGGCTTTCTTGCTTGGCCAGTTCCCGACATGCCAGAAGTTGCGTCCCACATTCTCATGGTAGAAATGCGATCTATATTTTCAGTTGATGCTGGTCGCATTGAGCGCTGTTTAGGATACCATCCACGTTGAGGTGCCCCTGCAAGTCTAAGCATTTCGTTAGATGCTAAAGCATGGTTTATGGAACGCTGACGACACATGACACCACCAAAAGTGTTTCCTCCCGAAATACCAACAGTGGAATTGCCCATATTAATATTGTTGGAAGTACTGGACCTGGGAGCCGTCCGAGATCCACTGGGGGCATTTTCGTTTTGACGTCTATACGGAGTACGGGGAATGTCACAGCTATATCGATACATACATATATGTAAATAAACATTTAATTTTTGAATACATATTAAGACAACGACGTAAGGGTCGCTAATTAAATTTATTACCCTCGAGCAAATATTGGCGTTTCGGGTAGACTACATGATGTTTGTAAACGATGCTCCTCTCTTGGTGATTGTTTTAGGCTCCGTTTAGTTCCGTAGGATACATAACGTCTGGTGCCATAGCCTCCACCTCCGCTACCTTCGTATGATGGACCATGAGAACTAGTGGGAGTTGTAACGCCGCTGCCATAGCCTCCCAGCATTCGAGGTGATTTTCTTTTATAATTTGAGTCAATGGACCAAGATTTCATAGTATTTGATGAATGGCCGTGGCGATGAGGTGGTACGGCTGGTGGTATGTTTTCAAATGTTGTGGGCGGTGGTGGTGGCGGCGGTAGAGGCAACTCATCGGACATATGTCGATGCATGGGTCTAGATTTTTCACGCTCCTTTGAGCGCTGAGGCCTTATCTCTTCTCGAGACACTGATTGTGTATGCACTTCCGCTGATGTTTTTACGAGCGCCTTGGCAGGGATTTTGATATCCTCCCTACCCAACAATATATCATCGGAAGGCGAGGGAGGTAAAGGCAAATCATTGTAGTCCTTCAAAAAGAAAATTAAAATTTTTTATTAATTACATACATGTATGTATGTACATATGTATGTATAAAAATATATGTGTGGTAAATGAATTCATCTTACAAACGTATCTGGATTGGAAGAGGGCGGAGATGGAGGCAAGGGACCAAACACATTTTGTGATAGTTTCATTTCTTTAGCGCTTTCCGATTTGTGAACCCCAGGACGAAACTCTAAAGGACGTTTAGCTGCATTTTGTATGGTTACATCAGCCATGCGAGCAACAACAATTTCACCCCGTAAGAGTGCACTTATATTATTTTCTATTTGCTTTAATGGGGCACAGCTATAACTTAAATCACTTAATTGCTCTTCATCTTCCTCAAGAGTTGGTGCCAGGTCTGTGTGAGGTGTTGTAGACGTAGAACGCAGTTCTAAATCATAAATCATCATAAATAGCTTTCCTTTTGGAATGTCTTTAACAATGAAAAACTACCACATCGACCTACCATTAAAATCAGCTCCCTTTATTACTCCATTGGCTGATTGTTTATAAACGAACAGGTTTGCTGGATCTAAGACACTTCCGACAGGAGAATTTATATCGAAACCACTAACGACTTCATCATGGCAAGGCGTTCTAGCAACGTTAATGGATTCACAGCTAGTGCGACCATCTAGGGATTTTAAGCTACCCTTTTTGGATGCTATAAAGTAATTATTTTGTAGGAGAATGTATGAAGTTCACTCTCATTCAATTATATATTATACTCACGCTCTAAATGCGATTTACTGACATGCTGAATAGGAGAGAGGTCCTTTTTCAAAGAACTATTAGGATGGTGTGGATCCAAGTTCAATGACAACCGTTCCCTAGGTGATGTCAAGGGGTTTCCCTTATTCAAACTGTGGCGCGTGTTTGTATCTTTCATAATATCACATGTCGAGTACTTTGCAAGTTCCGACTCTGACTCTATATCCGGTTCACTTTCACTTAGACCATCCTTAGAAGTGTCATAGGTAGAAAAAATATCCATAGCACGAGGAGGCCTATTAGTTGAGGCGCGTCTTATGATAAAGGTGCCTTTTCCCAACATACTCGATTGACGAAAAACGCAGGAGTTTAAAATTTCAGGACTTTCATCAAAACAACGAAAATCTTCTTCGTTACTGACAACATTTTGAATGTGTCTGAAATCACCTATAGATGACTTCGGATTACCCTGTTTTGAATTGACCGATAATTTCTAAACGACATGTACATATAAATATATAAAAACAAATCCGTGTAAGTTTCGTTTTTAACAAACCTTTTTGACTTCAAGTTGATGTTGTTTTGTTTTCTTTTTGAAATCCTTAAAATGGATTTCCCAAGCTATGCCCCGAGGAGTAAGTAGCGCTGCCTCCGATGACACGGTTATTCCTGAGGGGTCATCAACAGAATCTTCAGATATATCTTCCTCTTCGTCGTCATCATCGTCGTTATTGTTTTTGAAAAATTTATCCAGTGTGTTATTGGAAGAGGTCGAACGAGTTTTATGATTTTGATTATCGGAAGAAGTTCCAGTACTAGCTGGCGAGCTCGAAGAGGATGAAGATGAAACGGACGTAGTGCCCGGATTTAGAATATGACACACTTCCTTGTGCTTCTCAACAGAAGTTTGCAAACGTTTCGGACGATTGCTTCGGGCTCCACCAATACCATCTTTTGGTCCAGGATATATAGTAACTGGATGTTCATTCAGCATAGGTTCTAGATCCATATGAATCTCTACCCGATATTGCATTTATAGTTTAGAAATATTAAGTTTAACAACTAATTTAATAACTCACCTGGCAGCTTGGCGACACGGCCTCTTAAGACAGCTTTATGGACAGCACTGATATCAATGCCAAGTGCATTCCTATCACCATTACAGCTTCCAACTCGAACTCTCGCATCTCCAATTGTATTGGATGTACGTTGACCACAACACGGAAGGCTAGAATAATTGGAATTTTGGCCTGCAATTGCCGATGTTGTCGTACGTGCTTTAGGCTGCAAGAACCAATTATTATGTTGTTAACTTTTTATTTACGTAATAAAAATTTTACTACTTACCAAAGTTGTTTGCACTAAATTACTGGCAACCGTTATATTGGCATTATTAGTGGGTGTTGTAGCCGAAGCTGTTTTCTGGTCTATCAGGTCTCTACTACGGTTTCCGTTGGTCTCAAAGCGAGCCAAATCAACAGCATCAAAGCTCTCGTTAGGTGTCATCGTCGGTGCACAACTCGAACTCGTTTGCGACATTTCCTCTGAATCGCGTTTCTCTTTCATGCTGAAAAATTATCAATATAGTCGGTTACTACTGAAACTGGGGCATGTTATTTATTAGTCAGTTTACGGACTAGGAAATAAATGATTTATATATTCGTCCTATTGATTCTTCTAAATTATTATTTCATGAATAAATCTAAATATCATAAAATGTCTTCAAAGATTTCTAATCTGAAAATAATTTAAAAGTGTGTTAATATTTCTTCTCGTATATATGTAATCATGCAAACATGTTTTAAAACAAATACCGATCTAATTATAGACAAAAGAAAGACTATTTTGTTTAGACATGCATTTCTTAAAGGATTAGAAAAATTAAAATCGAAATAACCTTTTTAATTGAACACCAAACTTCATCAGAAGCTATTTTTTAACAATTATTGCACTGCACTTATTTCCGTCGTTAGAAAGTAAACTACACTAAGTCACATTTTGGAAATTTTGCAGGAGATCGATAATCATATATTTTTTATTTTTAATTAACAAACACAAACTGCAAAGCTATTTAGCTTGTCTGCAAAAACACCCGGTGTCTGCGGCAGGAGTCGTACCAGAGACCTTTGGAATGCTACTCTAGTACACTGGCTACTAGTCTACGAAGGTAAAATCATAAATGCTTCTAACACTGTATTACCAATTTGCCTTGCCGCGAATAAATATTGTATAATTGTTAATGTTGTTCTAATATTGTTTTTTTTTTATCTACGATATCCTAAATAAAAGTATATTATAAAATGTTCTTTGTCTCTCGAAACATGTAGCACCAAGTGCGAGACCAAATGGTCCACTATTTCCCAAAATAACAAATGGCTTACTTTGTACTGGCGCTGGATACAAACAAAATTATTTGTAAACCACAAACGTACATGCTACGAAATGCAGAAGCCATTGATGAGTAAGAACGACAGTTAATACAAAGTTAAGAACTATTCAAATAACCTAAGGCCTACCGTGACGCCATTTTGTCGGAATATTTGCAACTGATCTACTAACTGCTCTGTTAAAGATAATCTTGATGCAACCGATACAGATTGGGTACCAAAAAGTTAGCGAAACATGAAAATGAGAATTTAAGCATGTGATACGTTAATAAACTTACTTTTTGCGACTGAGACTCATGTAGCCATCATCTTCCGATTGATTTTCTCCATTGTTTTGCAATAGGGGCCTCAATGACAAGTCTTCGAACTCGGAAATGATATCATCTAGCACTTTAATGGGTTCAGGTATATCGTCAATAGGAAATGTAACAGCATCCAGCATTTCCTCCTCTTCGATTTCCCTAATTTAAAGTAAACATAAAGTATACATGTTTGGAAAACATCACAAGCTTAACGTACATTTGTTGTTCTTGTTGGAACTTTTAGTCGAATTCGAAAATAAGCTACTTCCGCTGCTGCAAATATTATTTTGATGATGTTATTGTATGTGGATTGATCGATTGTTTGTGATGGATGCCGAAGAATTGTCGGTGTCGGAAACACTTGTCATTCGATTTTATTTTTGCCTTATATACTGTATGTATGTATATACATAAATCCTGATTTGTAATGTCGTTATCCAAACTTATTATGCTTCTTTCAGGAATAAATTTAATAAGAAGATGGAAGATGGTATATTATACGAGTGCGTATGTACATATGTACGTGTATTTCGTTTTCATTTAACACCTTAAAAAGTTAAATGTTGTTTGTCGTTGTGTAGTAGGGTTATTGTTATAAATATATGTATAAGTACATGTGTATATCCTTTAGACGTTTGTTTAATTTTATAGTTTCAAGCTTAAATATATTTTGTTTCTTTTTCTAAATTTTTTTTTTTTTAATTATCGAAGCCAAAGCGAACATCAGCACATTGACGACGACTGGCCGCTTTGATGTTAGAGAGTCTGGCATCGATTTTTCATACTTCCCTACATACCATACATACATATATGATATAAACATACTTACGTACATATACATATACTTATATACATATATGTACATATGTATATATACGTATATTTATATTCTATTGCAGAATAGTATCTGATGGATGAGTATATCAGAGCGGATGTTTCAATATTATATACGTATGTGTGCATGTATGTCTATTTCCATTGTATATAGCTACAAACTTTAAGTTTCCAATACACACACTCTCTCACACAATCAGACTCGGATGGATGTATGTACATACATACATATGTAGGTAGGTAATTTTCTATTTAATTTTCAGACAATTTTGAAATATTCTTTTGTGAAAATTCGTTTCATTCTTTCTTTTTGTTGCTTTTAAATTGACTCATTTTCATAGTATCGGTCTCTATATGTGGTTATAAACAGCAATCGCATTTACATATATCATAAAAAAAAATTTTTAACTACGAGCTTTCATTTTCAATTACGTCCACTCACTAGCTCAATCACTCGCTTTTCTACCACTGATGGGGATTTCGTTTTTTATTTTTTTTTCAACAGACTTTTCTCTTCAAAAAGTTGTTTTCAGTCAAAAAAGAATTAAACATTTTCAATTGGTTATTTCAGTACACAATGCGAGTACATAAATTTCAAAATATATGTACTTATGTATATACATTTGTATATGTAACTATGTATGTATGTATGTATACATCCATCCATAAGTACACACTTTTTTGTAGGCTGATTTTAAGATTTTTATTCAAATTCTCATTGCAATCAAAATTTATAATGTGGGTTTGCTAATTTATTATTATTATTTTTTATATATTTTGTTGATCTCACGCACAGACACTTGTGTATGTACATATTTAATGTTGTTGTCACATCGTCGTCACATAATATTCCGTTTATTTTTCGTCGGCAAACTTACTTAGATGGAAGTATTATTAGACTGAATGAAGTGTGTTTTAAAGTTGAATCAGAATGCAAAATAGAGTCACCATTCGAGCAACCAACCAAGCGACATTAGTGGATAGAAAGATTAGCACCATACAATACAATAAGCACTCATCCACTGACAATGTGTGAGCAATATTATGAGTGTTGTAAGCACTTTAGTACAGAGATTTTACTTCTTTTTTATATTTTTGATTCATTTTCATTCCTTATGAAGTAACAATTCTCCCTTTGGGACTCTTGGGATACCCAATACCCAACGAATGTAAAAGCAAAAAATTATTATTTCGTGAATGCGATAAACTTAACTTTGCGAATACCTTACACGCCAACCACACAGACACGTGAACGGCAAATCAATGTGACAAACTCCCACCCCCACCCTTATGTGTACAAAAGTATCAACTCGGTGATGTTTGGAACATCAAATATTTAACAATGTTGTATGTATGTAGTACGCACATAAAACCATTCTGTGAGAACTATTTTTCAGAAAAAAAAAGTTAAAAAAAACATATAAATTACATTCTATTTTATAAATTGAAAAAGCGTCAAAGCGAATTAGTTGAAAGTCCAATCGTCGAACTCTATAAAAATAATGACAACATATTTTTTGTATACATACATACATACATATATGTGTGTATGTACGGAGTTTGATATTTGTACGGAGCAGCTAGACTCTTGAATAGACCTAATAAATAGATCTTAGACTAGGCTATAGAGAAATAAAATTGGTTCTATAGTTTTCTCCAATAAAAACGAAACGGTTTTAGAAATATATGGTTTTCACATTTTATTCAGAACATGTAGGTCAGAACAATAGGTCCTAAAAATAGGCGAATAGGTGAACTTTCATGGTCATGTGTGTAAATTTACTATCGATCTGATCTCTTTTAATTAAAAATTATTCTCATTCCTATTTAATGTCGAATTTTTTAATGATCGGGGCCTATTATGTACATATATAGTTTTTCAGTTACAAGAAGTCATACATACACTTGCATACGAGTACTTATGTAGATCGCGTGTAAGTGATTTTAATAAAAATGAAAATGCTTTTTTTTTCTCCATACTAATTCCATGTTAACATGTTCACATACTTACGTGATATTAATGTAGTGTAGGGGCAACAGAAAATCGGTGTTAGTCGCTTCAAAATAAATATATGCATGCATGTATGATTGTGTGTATGTATGTACGTGAATTGTTTTATTGCAAATCACTTTGTAAATGTACAAAATAAAGATAGACAAAGGAATGTATGTAGGCAGGTATATTTATACAAAGCAAACTGACTTTTTTTCTACTGGCTTTATACGCGTGCGCACTAATTGGCTCCAATTCCAATAGCCCAATATAGAATGAAAACTAGACTATACGAAAATGAAACATTAGCAGGCTTATAATATGTATGGTGTTCACAACTGCGTACATACATACATACACACATATCTACATACTTATGAACGTTATTATTTGATCTGCAAATAGTTTTGTTTCGCTAGCAGTATTGAAGTTTAATTATAAAAATACATTCATTCATACTCGTATGTAAGTACGTATGTGCATACTTATGTATGTACATATGTATGTAATTTATTAAAAATTTCTCCCCTTTACAAATAATGTACATATTTATCTTATTGAGTTTAGAGTGCTACTCTCTATTTATTACATGACATTTCAGATAGTACATTTTTAAAAACATTTTCAACTCAGATGTGGAATAAAGGAAGAAACCAAAAAATAAATGCCTGGAGTTAATAGGAGTATGAGAACAAGGATTCGTTATACACACACAAGCACAACCATTCCCAGCAAACGCATTTGAACATTCGCTACGTCCTTAATATATATCCCATTAATATACTAATGTCAAGTAACAATAACGAGAACAAGCGACGTCATTCTTTTTGTAGCAAAATTTTTTTATTGAATATAGAAATGTAATAATATGGAAAGTGTTTATAAGTATAACCCTTATGGCGCAGGTTATTAGCGCATTTTTAGACTTTTTCAAAATATATGTATGTAAATTGTGCGAATAATATTAATAAATGCTGTTTTTTAGAGATTCACAAAAAAAATATTTCACGATTAACAAAGCTAGCAATATTAGAATGATAATTTTTAGCCATTAGTATGAGTATATGAATATGATTTCGGCCAAGAAGACGTCGTCGTTGCTGGAATGTCAAATTTTCTCTCACTTCCCACAGCATTTGCGGTCGTATTTCGTCAATAAAACGTCTAACGTTGTATTGTAAGTTTTCCGCTTCTGCCTTATCGGCATAGAAAAATGACCTGACATATCGGGATAGATCTGAAAACCTTGGTAACCAATTAACAGGGCAACTACGTGAAATTCTTCCTTAATAAATGTTTTTTTTTTTTAATAATTGATAATTTGATAAATTTCAGCAATTTGTAAGCGGTGCTCTTAAATGCAAACCAAACCAAGCATCTGTTAGCTCTTCTTTACATACTTAAATGCCTCATTTCAAGCGTAATTACTTACTGGGATGTATTACTGTGTTACTTGATAAACATATGTACGCTATATGTATAAACATATGTATGTATGTATAGTATCTATATACATATACTTACATTGCTAACAACCCCTCTGTATTAATTTACAACACAACAATAAAATGTAAATATACAAAAATGAGTTGCGAATTGCGCAAAACCGTTGTTTGAAAACAAAAGCTAAATTTCCTTATTTCTTCAAATTTCGGCAGACATATGACACACAGCGATAGACACTCTCAGACCCATAGAGTGACAAATACACAGAATTTTTTATTACTATATTATCGTTTGTATGTACCATATGTATGGATGTATGTATGTACAAATGTACATACATATGTACGCATGTAGGTTGATTATATCTTGTTTTCTATGACATTTTGGTGGGATCGTGATATTTCAGTGAATGAAATCAAATAAAATGTCTAATTATGCATACGATGTATGTATATATGTGTATATGAATATATGTATGTAGTAATGCATGTAAATATGTATATCCAAACATGCAATGTTCACTCACAAAGCTACGAATATGCATGTGTACATATGTACATACATAAAAACGTTTGGGCACACCAAGTTGGAATACATATTTCTATGGAGCATTTCGCGACTTTTTCAACTAATCCCTGATTGATTCACATTTCCTTAGATTTGGTGAAGTTTCAAAAATTAAAATTAAATTATTGATTGCCAACTTGGGGTAGAGTATTAAAAAAATTCGGAAACCGGCTTTTTGCTTTAAAAAAGTTGTTACAAAATAATCATTATTTAATTTACATTATTGTTAAAAAATCAATTATTAAAATACACAATAGGTATACATATGTATATGTATGTGTATAACGAAATAATTCTATTGTAAGTTGGACAGTATTAATTAATTTAAGGAAATAACGTAATGCAAAGTATGGGAATTAGAATTACTTTTAATTCAACTCACAGCAGTTATTTCTACAATTAAATTTCTAATTGGGTATCTGTGAGAAATTGTTTCAGTATATATGTACATACTTACATATTTATGTGTTAGTACTTCTCCGTATGGTCACGCAAGATTTTGATTGTTTAATACATACACTACTGCACTATATATTTTGATTGTTCGTTTACATATGTACATACATATAAAGATACATGCATATAAATACATCAATATGTACATATGTATTAATTAATAAACCGTCAAGCCGTGTACCAAACGCTAGATTTAATATTGAAAAAATCTTTTTCGAGCATGTGCAAACATGTGATGTGGTATTTCTAATGTCTTTATTCGCTCATATTCGAGAAGTACATATTATGCATTTACATACATACTTATGTATATCACAAGTTATAATTTTGTTAACAAACTTACACTAACACAAAAAATAAACTACATATTAAAATATTTAGCCATGCTTTTTACAGTGAGCAATAAATAAGAACATAAAAACGGAAAAGTGTAAGTGAAAAGCACCGACACTATTCCCGTTATGGTTATTTTGTGTGGTTTGTGCCTTTGCTAACAGCGTTTGCGGTTGAGAATGTTGTGTTTATTGGCATGGTGGGTTGGGTTGTTGTATATACTGCTTAGCTTGAATTTGCATTAGCTTTGCAAGATATGTACAAGCAATATATAAATAATAATAAAATGAGAGAATTTTTCGAGCATTAAATATATATATTTGAATAACAAAAATGAAATCTATATATAAATAGGCAAAGGCAAAACAGTTTAGAACCATTTCCTACTCTATTCCTACATCGATTTTTTTCTTTTCGTGTTTAGTAGCTCTTAACCCTTAATTAGGCGCATGGGGTCCAGAGAAATTAAAGTTTAAAAATAGTTGTAAGAAACTAGTACTGAATTTTATTTATATTTTATATTTTTAAATAAAAAAATTTTATGTTTTTGTTTTTTTATGAAATATTAAAATAAATAACTTTGAAAATTTAACAAAACATACTCGTTTTTAATTTATTTTTGTAACCCAACTCTTGAGACCCCATGCGATTAATTGTGTGATTTTCTTAATGCGCCTAATTAAAGGTTAACGAACTTTAGTGCAGAATATTTTAATGAAATATATAAGTTAGGTATCTTGGGATCTTAAATTTTGTAAATAAAACAATTTTAGAACAACTACCACTAGTATTCATAAAATGAAAGCTTTTAATAGTAAAAATACTTAAAACAAAATTGTCATTAACATTTACAACACATATTATTTTTATATAACACATTACGTATATATTTTTACGCAAATAGAGAGCAAAGCTATAACCGGGTGCCTAGAAGACACCCATAGCATTTATATTAATAATGAAAGAATATAAAATTTCAAGTGCTCGAAATGTAGACAAATATAATTAATTCGATATTTAAATTAATTATGGGAAGGAATGTCTTTATTTCTTAGTTATTTAAGATTTCTACAGTGCAACTTGAGCTGCCATAATCGCACGGATCTTCGGAGTTCGTTATAACCGAAACCCAATATGTACGCAGATATTTGTATGCCTGTATATATTTATGTATGTATGCATTTATAAGTATATTTATCATATTTTTGGCACTTACCCACCATCAATAATTGGACATCCATTCTAAGACCATATTTTATTTAACCAGTAGACCTGTGTCGGTCACGAACGAACGGATCAAATTGAACGAATCTCTCAACTGAACGAAATGATCCGCTCTTTTTCTTATCACTTTGTCGTTCGTTCTTTCGTTTTCAGAAGTCTTGTCGTTCATGTTCTTTGTTCTGTCATGTTTAGAGCTGTATTTTTACGTCTTTTCAGGGTTGTTTGAGTACAATATACTCAATGAATGACGAACTCATTGCCCAGCCCGAGCGCTTAAAAATAAATATAAAAACATTGACACATTCTTGAATTAATTTTTTATATAAAATGAAAATAAGAATTAGATGTCATTTAATTAAAAGACACAGTCTGAAACTGTTTACATTTTATTTTGATTTGCTAAGTATATGTACTTTTCGTTCAATTCAATCGTTCGTTCCTTGGTTCTAACTGGAACATTTAAGAAATGACCGATTGAACGAAGATGAACGAACGGATCTTTTTTAATCATTGAACGAAAAGGAGCGGTCACTAAAACGAACGATTTGGCACAGCTCTATTAACCAGCAATTGAATCTAAATCAGTCATGCCACACATACACACACATTTCATATTCGCCAAAAACTTTCAACATTATTTAATTTTGCAAAAACTTATTTCATAAAAATTTCATATTCTTCTGAAACATAGCAATACACGAATATTTTTTAAATTTTTTTTATTAATATTCATATATTTGTTCATTTACTGTAGTTCTGTATTAAATAAATATTTTTATAGCGTCTTTTATTAATTTGCTACTTAAGAAAAAATCCAAACATTTCTTAAGTTCATTGGGATTGGTAATTTATTCAGTTTTAACCGTTTTTATTACTTAATACTTGTTATATATATATATATATATATATATATATATATATATATATATATATATATATATATATATATATATATATATATTGTTTTGTTTGCTTATACATCATTTTTTATTATTTTTACATAAATAAACCTAACAAGGCTTAATTTTGTTCTATTTTTTCTTTTATATTCACTTTAAATTAATTCACACTATATTTTATTTGCTTTTAAATGTTATGTACATACGAATGTCTTCTATATAATTTTGTATATAATAGATAATAATGATAATAGTTAATATGTGAGTTAAATTTCTCTTAGTAATGTTATACTCAATTTATTATTAGTATTTAGTTTAGGAAATTTTTTAAGGAATTTGCAAGAGGAAAGGGGAGGCTAAATATTTGTGAACTATAAACAATATTAATAAATATTAACAAAAATTTTAATAATCTTAAATAGATACGCGTTAGAAAATATAATACATAATTTAAAAAACGAAAATATATATTGAAGTAAGGCCAAGTCATATTAGAGTTGGTGAAATAAGAAATAAATAAAATATAATGTACCGATTGCCTTAAAACGACAGTAGACTTTTACGGGCAGCTGATAATTTCATTACAACTTGAGGCAAAAGACTTGCGAAGTTTAAATGTCAGTTATGAAAAGTTAATTTATGACTATCGATATTTTACAACTGTTAAATAACTTACTGCTCATCTAATTAAGTATTAATAACAAAACAATAAAAATAAAAAAATAAAAACAATAATGGATATGCTTTCTATGCAAGTATTGCAATTGTGTACTAAAAATAATAAAAGTTGTTAATTAAGGAAGAACTGCCCTTATTGTAAGTAATATCTAGAAAAAACTAAATGTCTAGATGTTAAGATTTCAGTATCAAATGCCCCAAGAATGGTAGTTCATGTACTTAAGTTCGAAAAAGAATCGTTTGCTGAATAAAGTCAGTCAAATTAGCAACACAATGGCAAAACAAATTTACCACAGTAAAAAGAAAATATATTTAAGACACACGAAATTATTTACTATCCAATAGTATGTATGTAACCGTATGTGTATTAATTTTATGTTAAAACATATTTTTAGGACACATTAAATACAACCATTATGATAACAAATTAGTTTTAAAGTTCCTATAGAGTTTGATTTTACATTAAACATTTTATTCACAATAATAATAACATGCACATAATGCAAGAATATATTAACTATGTATGTATGTATGTATATGACATTTTGGAAGTAATATTTGTGTCGCAAGCAATGTTTCTATTTATTTACTTGAAATTATACTTGCATATCTAAATTAATATATAATTTCATAAAACCTTTACTGCCTTGGTTTGAAATAAAGATAAAGCACAAGTTACACAATTATATAAGAATGTTCGGAGTTGTATTATTGAAGCCAAAAACGAAGGACATATTTATTACTTGTTAATGAAGAAATTTTAGAAAAATATAAAAAAAATTTGTATTGGACATTTTAGAGTCAGGTGCAAGTGAAAAATATTTAACTTTTTTCATTGGTAAGTTCTCATGTCTAAAGCCTTGACAAATAAGTTCCTTCTCTATATGTAACTATTGTATGATCATATATTTTGTTATTGTCTACGCGATGTGAAAAGTTCAATTCGATTTTTCGAATAACGCTTAATGAGAATTGGTAGAAGTAGCATTCATATTAAAATCCACCGTTTAGTTTCATCTAAAGAAATATTACATACTGGGCAGTTTGGGTACGAAAATATTTTCACAATTTTTTTTTGCTTCTTTAAATTGTCTAATTGTTTAATTTACTTTTTCATTTTTTCAAAACAAATAAATAATGAAAAAAGTATATAAAAATTAAAACGTAGAAATATGTGTATGAAATCTTGTATTTGTTAATATAAATTAATTAATGTTTATATTTTCTTAATATATATTTGCTTCATTTTTAATGTTCGAAACTACAAGTATTGCGGTTAAATTTTATTTGTTTTACCTTTTTAGTTATCAACGGCTTTTTATGTATAGTTTAGAAATCGAAGTTACTTTATATTAATATTATTATTATTAAATATTCATATATTTATGTGTATGAAATTTAATTTTTTTTTGGTAAAAAGATGCCTTTTAAAGCTGTAATTTTGTATATTCATTATAAATTTTTCACTTCTTTGTTTAATACTTGTTGTTTCAAAACATCATATCAAAAGTGAGTATAGACCGATCAATGAATACTATTGATTTTCTAGTAAATTGTTTTTAGTTTAGATTTAGCTATTAAATATTTGAGAATTTGTTGATTGGCTTGCATTGATTTTGTTTAACAAGTTTTGTGAAAAAGGAAGGGAGAGGTTCTTAAGCATAAATAGTATTGTATACGTTAATATGAGTTATGCGGTTTAATGAGTACACAGATGTATTGTCCTCTTTGTTTGAAGAACAGGAAGTATTTATTCAAGGAGCGCATGCGTAAGTATGAAACGAGAACTTAGGAAGCTTACAGAAGAAAAATCATTTCCTTCACGAAATATCTGAAGAAAAATACTGTCAATGTTACGCAGATGTTAATTTCGTTGAAGTACATATGTTCTATTTAGTTTATTTTAGGTTTTAGTAAATACTAGGAAATTTTATATTACTAATGAAGCAAGGCTTAAATATATGCATGTTACCCGAATTTTTAAAGTGATTATGTGGCATTTACTATGTCTGTCTTATTTGCTTTTTTAGGATTTGTTATGGATATATTAATGACATACTTAACAAAAATAAGTATGTTATTTTGTTTGTATGTATAACAACAGATTAGTAAAAGTAGTAGTATTGCAGCAAATATTTTTCACGTTACACTTCAAATTTTGGTTTAAACATGAACACACTCAGATGACTTTATAAAGGCTTTAACGGCTTAGTTAAAATTACATTTCCTAGTCATGTAATATGTGTTTGCTAAGCTATTAATAGCCTAAGGATCGCTGGAGGCATATAACTGTAATTTGTTATTGGGTGGAGAATAAGATCAGGACTTATTAAGCTGTTCATTTTCGGGCCTGCGATCTGTGGCGATTTGTAAAAGATTATTAAACTCCGTATCTAAGATTTGACGAGCCTTAAACAAAAAATATTTTTTTAAAGTGCGAATTCGCAAAGAATTTGGTTCAAGTATTTATACCTGAGCATTTTGTGTTGGTATTTGCAAAGCTAAAGCCATAGCTTGGGAATCAAAGCCTTCATCCAGAGCTATTAAACCTCCATGTACACCTGATTCTAATAAATTATTCGCGTATTCCTAAAATTACAAATAAAAGAAGCATGTAATTTTAAATATAGTAATTAATTTTAAGTTTCTGCTGCACATCTCAAACACAAATTTTTCAAGTTCAAAAAGTACTGTTTCTGTTAGACTATGGTTTTTAGATATAATGAATCACTATTTTTTTCGTGTATGCAATTGTTCTTTCGCAACTTTCGTATATATAGTACATATACTAGGTTAGGTTTGAATGATTGCACACTAGGAATTATAAATTTTGGTGTCAAAACATTACTTCGTGACCCAAAATTATAAGTAAATATTTTTTTTTAATATTACCTTCAAGCCAATACTGGATACCCAACGTATTACCCTTTCATTGCTCCATACTAAAACGTCACATAAACCATTTTCACACATTTTTCTTCTATGTTCTAGTTCATTGCGATCGTAATTGAGGCGTTTTAAGCACGATATGCCATATTGTAGACTTGTACGATGAAAGCTATCAACCATTTTGAGCTGTCCCCTTAGATCTTTTTTCGTTAAATGATCTAGCATACGAGCATCCACAAGACACTCCATAAAAGTTGTGCGATATTGTGGTAAGCCTAGACCCGGCAGCCAATAATTTCCAATCCATTCGTGATTCATGTCACCTATATTAATGAGAAAGTAAAATAAAAAAACATTACTCTACATTTTAACATGCAAAAATTTCAATGTTTTATATTGTTTTCTTTTTCATTTTCATTTAAGTCTAAGTGTTAGTCGAAAGCTCATACATATCTCTCTCAGTTTCGATTCCATACGAAATAAATTCGAAACACAGGAGGTCAACACAGAAATTACTGTGTGATTCTTGCTTTCAGAAAATTTTTAATAATTTACATATGAATTGTTGATTTTATCATATTGTATAAATTAGTAAATTCGCATCATAGATTGCTGAAATATGGACAAATAGTTCAGATTGGCATCGATAGTTAAATTGTAAATGAGTATCGTAAGTAACTCTTCCTCACAATCGGACACTCATACAAGCAAAAGATACATTAAAACTTTGTACTCGTGCTCACTTAAGCGGACGAAAAAGAATTATTCATGAGAACTTGAGACTTACGTTAATCGTGCATTCATAGTTCTACTTACCAAATGCTAATGTCGTTCGTGATGTTTGCGGAGCTGAAGGTGAAGTTAATGAAACCATTTCCTGAATTGCAAGACGCAATTTAAGTCTATGCAAAGGATTGCTTATGCCTGAAATAACATTTAAAGATGAATATTAATATCACCATTTAATTCTTAAATACTAACCAATTTCTCTTTGTATTTCAGTGTCACTTAGGGCACTCATTATGGCTCCACTTTTAACGTTTGCTCTACAAGCAGCAACATACCAAGCTGGCATACCAACCCACAGTTCTAGCCAGGCTACAATTGTAGGTCCATTCCACAAAGCAAATGGTGTCCCCGCTTTCATTGCTTCGCCCAGCAAATCATTGCGATAATCATGGTCCCTACACAAACAATTATGTTTAACATTTTCGGAACAATTTAAATCGAAATAATTTCCACATACTTTTTTTGTCTTCCATAATCGACAGAAGATATTTTCGAGCCGGGCATGGTTGCTATGCGCGGCATCATGCCTCCTGTCATACTCATGGCGTCATAGTTGGATTCCGTTTCGCTTAAGCCCATTGACAGGTTTCCAATCGACATCATGCTTGGTGATCCATCGGGTAGAGTGTCCTTGACACCTTTAACTTTTTCTTTTTTACTAAAGAATCTACCTAAACTAGATTTAATACTCTTCTTCTTCTGCACCACCGATACAGCATCGCGCCCCACAGCATTCGTCGGTGTTTGTAGCATAGACATTGAGCCCATGGTATTGAAATGACGGTTTAACGATTCCTGGCTGCCATAACGAGAGCTAAGTGGCGAGAGACCATAGCCGGTGTGGGCTATAGTCATGTGACCTGAGTTGTTAGCCATTTGCTGATTGGGTGATAGGCCCATTGAACGTCTACGAAGTTCTTCTTGGCTGTGAGCCAGAGCCTGAGCAACACGTTCCAAGCGCATGGAGCGTGCAGTTAGAGGAGATGCAGCTCCGCCTGAACTTGAGTCCCCAGCATTAGAAGTCATGCCATGAATATCGTCTCGCGAAACGTCACTGGACAACACAGGGAGATTTAGCTATCCAAGAAATTAGTTATTAATTAATATATTCTTTGATACACAATACCATCAATCATATATATATATATATATATATATATATATATATATATATATATATATATATATATATATCCACAGACACACACACACACAGACACACACACACACACAGACACACACACACACACACACACACACACACACACACACACACACACACACAAACACACACATATATATATATATATATATATATATATATATATATATATATATATATATATATATATCATATCATATATCATTTCTTAAACAGACAACAAAACTCTGACAAAAACGATATAAAAAAATAATGAGAAATAATAAGAAATAAATAATACAATGTTAGAAATTCCTAATTACTTTTAGTTCCACTTACAGTATGATATTTTTGCATGAAGTCTCTGTTGGGACTGTTAGGCGTACTGCGACCACTCATAGGTGGGCTTTGACGATCCATCGAACGACCACGTGCTAATAGATTAACATGTTCTAAACTACCAACACGCGACTCTAATTCTTCAGCTCTAGCCTCTGTTGACTGTTTTTCTTCTTGTATTAATCTTAAAAAAGAAATAGTCATGTAAATAGAAGCATTCATAGCGAAATAATTCATCTTATTTACCTGATTTCATTATTTATGGCATCTAATTGCTCTTGCAACATCATGGCTAAGGTTTGGGCATCAGTATGACCTGATGGTGACATCATGTCGGCATCGCCGAAAAGGGCTGCCTGAGCCTCTTCACATTCAGCAGCTGCTACAGCTGCAGAAATTTCATAAGCCGCTTGCTGGGCATGGGCTTGTTGGAGTTTCTCCCACTCCTGTTCGGCCATTGAACGATGAAACTTTTCACTTTCCTCCTGTAATCGAGACTTGTTACGCCTTAGAGAGTGGGTTTCAAAACTAGCATGGGAAGCACTGCGTGAAAATGCTTGTGAACCATCCACGACACCACTTGGTGACAAGCTACGTGTTAAAGCCTCAGTTTGTTGGATGTTGTACGCAATCTCTTGCTGCAACAGCTGCCGCTTGAAATTTTCAATCTCTAAGCGTGTCTTTGAAAGCTCTTTCATAATTTCACTTTTTTCGTGATGCAATTCTTCCGCAACTTTTCGCGCTTTTTCCAGCTCCTGAGTAAGAGCATTTTTCTCATCTAAAGCATGCATACGTTCCTTCAAGTGTACTTGTAAACGCTCATTAGATTCTGATAAAAGCTTGTCGACCGTGGAGGATAATCTTATATTATGCTCCTCATTCATCTTAAGTCTTTGGTTTAGTCTGACTACCTCCGCATTTTTCTCTTCCAAATTCGCCTCCAATCTTTGTATTCGATCTTCAGCTGAACCATGGCGCTCTTGAGCCTAAATTCATGAGAAATAAAATAAAAATTGTTTTAAAATAATTTTTGATGTCATGTTTTGACTTTTGAGAAATTGAAATGAAAAGCGCAACGAAAATAATGTATGTAATTAAAATTAAGCATGATGCTGGATATGTAAACTGTTAAAATGGATTGTGAAAAAATGGGAAACGTTTGAATATATTTCATAAATAATTTGTGCACTTATGTTGTAAATGTTGTTTAATGATTAATGTTCGATTTTGTTTTTATTTTAAACCAGTGCGTTCAGAGGAAAAACAAATTTAATTGAAAAGAAAAACCAAATACATGTATAATATAAATATTAGTCATAACAAATAATTTTTTGACGTATTATTAAATCTATGCAAAAAAGTACAAATTTATAAATAATTACAAAAAAGGAAAATTAAGATAATCGAATTTATATAAAGTTCAATTTACGCTCTTTTTATTGATTTCCTCTTTGACGCATACGATGCACATTCATACCTTATTTCCTACCTTTGTTAAAGCTTCCATACGTGCTTTAAGTTGTTCCTCCATATCCGGTTGCATTTTCGCTTGTTGGGCCAACTTCTGTTCCGACAATTCCAATTTCTCCTCAATCGCACTTATCTTCTCCTCATGTAGCTTGAAAGGCAAAACAATATATATATATATATATATATATATATATATATATACAGTGTGCGACAAAACATATGCACGAACTTCTGATTAATGCAATATGTCCCAAGAACTAAGTCAAACGCATTTGGATTTGTAATTATTTTATTTATTTACAAAACTAATAAATTAAATTTACAAAAAAATTAAAAACACAAGAAAAAATTCCTATTACACTCAAAAAAATTGATATTATACGCTGAGTACAGCGTTTTTTATGCGACAAAACATAAGCACGTCTTGAAGAAATTCACTATAAATAATAATTTTACTAATATTTAGTGGCGTAACCTTTATTTTTTAAAACTTCTCTACATCTCCGTGGCATGGACTCGATTAGACTCGATAAAATTTCACCGGAAATTTCATTCCATGCAATTTCCACTTGTCGAAAAAGTTCGGCCGCATTTCTGCAATCATCGCGGGATATTTTGCGATCTACTATATCCCATAGATTTTCTATGGGATTGAGATCAGGCGATTGCGCTGGCCATTTCAAAACGTTGATTTTATTGTTTTTAAACCACTCCTTTACACATTTAGCTGTGTGTTTTGGATCGTTGTCCTGTTGATATCTCCACTTAAGCGGCATTTCCTCTTCTGCATGTGGTAGCATTATATTTTCCAGGATATCCTTGTAGACGAAACGATCCATTATGCCATTTATTTTATGTATTGGCCCGATGCCATGACCAGAAAAGCATCCCCAGACTAAAACATTTCCTCCTCCATGTTTTACCGTACCTCTGGTATACCGAGGATTAAGGCGTTGTCCTTTTGGTCTGCGTACGAGCCTAAATCCGTCCGAACTTTTTATATTAAACTTCGACTCATCGGAGAAGAGTACGGTTTTCCATTGGGTCGCAGTCCAGTTTATGTGCTCCTTTGCAAATTCAATTCTGGCTCTTCTGTTTTTGGCAGAAATAAATGGTTTTTTTGCACTGCGATATGTTTTTAATCCACCTTCAACAGATCGTCTTTGGATGGATCTAATTGAAACATTTAATTGTAATTGGTTCGCGATAGACCTAGCTGAAATAAAAGGATCCTTTTTTATTAAACGGATTATCGCCTGGTCGTCCCGATTGCTGGTTTTCCGAGGTCTACCACCTCTATGTATGGTTGTCAACGATCCTGTTGTACGAAAACGGCTTATAATACGCGAAATTACGCTGTGATGATTTCTAAATTTATTTGCAATTGATGTCACGGATTCACCATTATAATAATCATGTATTATATTTTCTTTTAATTGCACAGAATATTTGCCGTTAGCCATTTTTCTTTTTTTTTTTCTTATATTGCAAAATATGACCAATGAACTTAAAAGCTTTGGAATCACTAAAAACATTTTTCATAATTATTCTTATAAAGTTGTAAAATTATTTTTGTAATATAAAGGTTTTTGTTGTTGGTAATTTGCTTACAAGTGATGAAGAACATAAATATTAACTATTTCGTGCTTTTGTTTTGTCGCATTCAAAATAGCGGTTTTGTAAATTTAATATAAATTTCTACCGAGAAATTTGTTTTTTTTGTTTTGTTTCTGCCTTGTGTTAGTAAAACGAGCCTATTATTGTTATAAAATTACAAAAAAATTAAAATTTAAGTGAGCTTTTCTATGTTATGAGGATACATGTTAGGAAGTCCAAGTTCGTGCATATGTTTTGTCGCATACTGTATATATATATATATATATATATATATATATATATAGAAATATGTATTGTAACTGTGTGTATGTGCTATTCAAATAGAAAAAAATATTGTCCTGGTTTAATGAAAGTACCTTTAATTGCGCCTCTTTGTGTCGTAATTCTTGCTCTAATTTTTCATTTAAATCATGCAATGATGTTGACTCGCGTTGTGCATTTAAATAACGTTTTTCCAATGTCGCTATTCGTTCCTCCTGGTTATAAATAAATTGTATTCATGTATTAGAATTTATCCTTGCCATACGAGTTTAATTTCTTACCTGATCTTCTTTTTGTGCTACATTTTCCCTTAAATCTCTTTGCAGTTTCGAGCATTGTTCCTGTGATTTCATATAATCTTTTTGAACTTTTGCTAAATTTTCATCCAACTCATCGCATTTATTTTTGAGTGCCGATACCCGACGTTGCCATTCAGATAATTCAGAGGTCTATTAATAAAGAGTTTTAAAACATTTATCTTAAATTGAAAAAGTACAAATTCATTGAAAACAGAATAACTATAATTATTTCAAATACATATTTACATGAGTATATGTGGTCGAGATGAAATGAAAAATTAACATCTTACCTGCTTTTCAATAATAGTCTGCAATTCGTGGGTTTTAGCAGCATAATCATTAGCCGTACTTATTGATGATTCATTGCTTTCACCATTTAAAGTTAATGAGTTCTAGATGTAGGTAAAAACATTTGTGATTATTTTAATAACTATTTAAGCGTTCCGAATTTCAAAAGAGCACCTTTTCACTGACACCATTTTCGGTATTGCTATCACGTAAGGTGTGCATTGCACCTGATTTGTATTGTTGAAGCTATATATAGAAAATAAAATATCGTTGCCAGAAAATATTTTAAAAATTTTACAAATGGAGTCTACCTCTTCTTTGGTTGTATTTAGCTCAGCTTCCAATGCATTATTGCGTTCCAAAGAAACGCGTAGGCGTTCCCTTACTTTTTCGTCAAGAGCTTTATGATGCTCAAAAAGGCTCTTAAGCGCTTTCAGGACTTCTACCTCACTGGACACACCACTTTGAGCCGCTGCTTGTCTTTTAACAACAGTCATCCGTAAGGAACGTTCATGTCGCGACACTAAACACTCCAGATGTTCTAAAAGAAGCTGAAAGAAAAGTAAATCAATATAGGCTTATTTTTTTCTAATATCGTTACCCTTGTATTATTCCGTTCTGCTTTAAGTTCACCAATTTCTTCATCACGTTCTAATAAAGTCTCTCGGGCCTGTGTAAGCTCTTTGGTTAACGTAGCAAATTCCTTTACAAAATTACAAATTGTTTTATAATTTCTGAAGTTCATATAGGTATTAGTCGAAGGTAGCAGCTTACCTGTGGCAAATTTGCGTTGATTTGGCGTTGCAAGCTATCTCTCTCCTTTTCAATCTCTTGAAGCTTCTGTTCTGTTTCACTTAAGCGTTCTTGGGCTTCCCTTAAGCTGTCCATTAACTTGTCACGCTCATCAAGCATTGACACCATTAATTGTTCAAAGTTGGCATCTTCGCCACTGAATTGTGACGATCTTTGAGAGATGCTGTCCTCTGATATTGTTGGCATCACATCGCACATCATGTTCCACATTTTATGTATACCTCATTCAATCTGAAATCTGCTGATATTGATTGATATCACATAATAAACCGAAAACAATAAATGCATTTTATTTAGATATTAAGCGGATATTTTCATGATTTTAAATTTTTTCTGTTCTTAACTAACATGGGCGTAGTTAATGAAAGGAATTCAAAACGCCAACGCCAACCTATATTTTTACATGATTTGCACAACCACTACATCACTGTAAACTTACAGCATAAATATGCTTTCTGCCATTGAAGGCCCAGCTGGAAATGGGCAGAATATTTTTGAGAAAAATTGTTTTGATTTTTTTAATCTATGTGTATATTTTGGCACATTTTGTTATTAATTTTGCCTACAGAACAAATTAATTTGACATATGATGCAGCAGCGCACACAAATAACCTGGCTCCTCTGCTTCTAGCTGATTGAATTTTTTTTTAATTTCTGCTCTTACATTTTCATTCTCCAAATGTCTACACCACGATTGGCACATCAACACTTTTTATATAAATCTTTCCGTTGAAACTTACATATTTTTAGTTGCAGTTGATAAGAATGCACTCACTAACTATATCAACACATTTTCTATAGATTTTTGCAGACCTTTTTTCTTAAAAAAACATCAACTTTTTGACAAAATCTTTCTAATGTTGCCCGGTCGCCATATTTTACAAAACTTTTTTTGGGGACAGCGTTGAAAATGTAAGGAGTGGTTTTTGTACAAAAAAATTAGTTGATGCAAGAAAATATTACCCTGCAACTGTTTACGAATAGCTCAAAAGAAAATTAATAATGTGACAACTTTTTTTAATTTGCTTTCTTTTTCTCATCTAATTCTCATGAAAACTTCTGAAAAGATAACTCAGGTTTAAATATATAAGCTCAAATCGTAACTGGTAAATTCTCAGTTTTTAAAATTATTATATTTCTCGTATATGTATAAGAAATAAATAAATAAATAAATAAATAAATAAATAAATAAATAAATATATATATATATATATATATATATATATATATATATATATATATACATACATATATTTATTTATATATACATGAGTGATCCCATATACACTTCAGGAGAAAGTATATTTCTTAACATCTCCGTTCTATACAGAAAATATATTAGGATAATATTCAAAGTTATACCAGAGAGTATCGGTGTGTGCCTTGGTTTAACGACATAATTTTTTACCTCACAGAGAGAAAAAAAATTTTTGAGGTTTTCAATAAGCGAAAATTTATTAGGAAAGAGCATGCAATCCTGTAAGTGGCGTAATGTTTTAAATTAGTCCGATAAAAATATTTTTTTTATTAAATGGAATATGGTACTTTATTATATGTATACGAAAATGCCATAAGCTGGTATATATCGAAGTAATACCAAAAAGTGTCGATATGGAGGAAACTAACACAAAAGATTTTGATCACAGTGATATATTTTTGTGCCTATCTGTATCTAAATCGCTGACTTGCACATATAAAGCACTAGACTGGCACTACTGGCGGCAGGGAAATTGTTTGACACAAAAATTTGGAAAAATCGAAACTGTGAAATTTTTGCAAATCTTTTTCCGAAAAGCCGAAAGCATTAAATACATTGATTGAAAATGGGGTAAATAAAAATTAAAATCTATTTCTTAAAGCCAATTTTTTGCTATTGAGTCAGCCGGACAACATATATTGGAAAGAAAAAAAAAAAACAAATAAAATCTTGATTGTTGCATTAGTAAAGAGTAGGTTTCTACATAGAGTATAACGCACAAATTAAAAAGAAAGTCAAGGGAAATTAAATGAATATTAAACAGTTTAAGCTATACCAGGGTTTGCTTTTGTATTAAAAAGTTTAGTTTTGTTATTTATAATTAGTTACGATTCAATATGAATGTGCCAAAAATTGTATATTAAAACCTCCTGGGGAACCGCGATAAAGTAATCATACTTCATAGCCAATTTTACATCTATTTATTTTGTGTGCATAGTCTTAATAGATTAGATAGATGTGTAACCAACATATACTTATAGAGTAGGATGTGTCCTAAAATATAATGAATGAACTTGTAATATGCATAAATTTGGTTTGTAATATTTGTACCATATGTATATGATAGAGAACAACCGATATTCACTTGCCAAGCTCATGTTTTCCATATTGATCCGAAAACAAAACGTACTTGGATAACAGCCAGTATGAAAGCGGTCAACGTAAGTTTTTTTTATGATTCTTCCCGCAATCTTTACCGCATCATCAGTGTCGAGGGTACTAAGGCGGTGATTAATTCTACTATCACTCCCAATATGACATTTACGCAGACTTCCCAGAAGTTTGGCCAGTGGAGTGATGTCCGAGCTAATACAGTTTATGGATTAGGCTTTTCATCTGAAGCGGAATTAACAAAGGTATTTTTTATTGAAATATCAAACGCAAACATAATATTACAATTTCCATTTTTAGTTTGTTGAAAAATTTCAAGAGGTTAAAGAAGCAACGAAAAATGCCTTAAAGTCGGCTAATGGTAAATGTAGCGGTCGTTTTTTGTGTAGATGAATTAAATAATTATTGACTTCTTAGGTTCCGCAGCGGTAACGCCTACTACATCGGCTAACACATCGCCTATTAGTTCAAGAACTGCTGCAATGCAGCAAAATGACAATGCCTCTATGGTTGATCCTCATACTGTGGAACCGCCCAATATGACAAATACTAACACCCAAAATGCAAACCCTGATAGTCCATCACATAAACTTTTAACAACTGCAGCTGAAATAAAACAGGAACATGTAACGGCTCCTTCACCAGCACCGATGGTTAACGTTAGTTCCGGTGGAGGTAGTGTCGTTGGTATGCATACCGGCAGTGGACCCCCAACTAGTGAACAACAGTTGAAATATGAGAACGAGCGTCTTAAAATGGCTTTGGCACAAAGGTTGTAACATGCTGTAAATTAAATCCTCTCTAATTTTTTTCTTGCAGCTGTTCTAATGCGAAAAAGTGGGAAATCGAGCTTGCCACGCTTAAAAACAATAATCTTCGTCTAACTAGTGCATTACAGGTTAAACAAAAAATTATATTTTTATTTAATCAATAGAAAGGAAAAAAAAATATATATATATATATTTTACTATAGGAATCTACGGCAAATGTTGATGAGTGGAAACGTCAGTTGCATACATATAAAGAGGAAAATATACGCCTTAAACGGGAAATAGAATTAATGCGTACTGGGGCTCCGGTACCTACTTCTGTAACTGGGGCTGCAAGTGGTGAATTAGTAGAAGAATTAAGACGTGAATTGGCCGTTTTAAAAGCACGCAATGAATCTTTACAAAATGAGCTAATAAATCAAGAGTTGGAGTTGAAAACAGCCAATATTAATCTTAGAGAGAAATGCAATGATCAATCGGTATGTAAAAATATAATTAATATACAACCAATAGTTCATCCATATAATCTTGAAAAATTTTAATAAATCGAAGCAATAACTTAGAAACTTACTATTTAATTTTTAGATGGCAAAAATGAGTGAATTGAATATTTTATTTGCCAAACACTTATCGGAACTATTAGCTGTACAAAAAGATATGGAAAATGTTATACATCCACCCAAAAGCACTTGAGATACAGATACTATAACATATTACAAAAAGGTATGGGAGTTTACTATTTTTTCTATTTACTATTTTACAAATGTTTTTCATAGATTTCTGAAGAAAATGCGGCTTCATTGAGATATTATTTACAGCCTAGCTTAGGTTTACCATGTGCAGTGGATACGGAAAGTACACTTTCTAATATCACTTCTATTCAATCCCAGCTACAATCATTATATGAAACATGTCATGATCCTTTGAAAATTTATCAAAGCCTTCAACCAACTATCAGCAGCAGTGATAAAACAACTCATTTACAAAAAGCGTTAGAAAAACATACACAACTATTGCAGGAATTAAAGCTGCAACACCAGTTTAAGCTTAACACAACATCTCAAACTAATAACCCTGCTACTTTTGTGGTTTCTCCCGCCAAAAGTGCTGTCGCCGGTGCTGTTGCAGCTTCGGGGGGAATATCAAGTAAAACCGCGACCATATTGGTTTCAAAATCAAAAACCAAAACTGGCTTACCATTGCTACTCAAAAACTCCATTAATAATTAGGTTAATATATGAAGTCATATGGTTATCGTTTATATCCTACGCTATAGAATCATTAGAGTAGGTTATTCAAATGTGAAGAAATTTAATGAATCGAATAGAAAAAGAGCCCAGTGAAAGCCAACTTTTTTCAAGAAAATCTCCGCACATATTTTATTTTACGTCAAATTGTCATATTTTTATATACTCGTACATTATTTATTGAAATTAGAACTTTAGTGCAATATTTTTAAAATTTGTTTTATTTTTAATCTTATTTTGTTAGAAAAGTATTCTCGAAATCGTATTTCTAAAATCATTAACCTTTATATTTGATTTTTTAAATCATTCAGTATTTTTGAAATTTTCGAATATTTTTGATAAAAAAACCTTATATCTACATTTTAAGACTTCTTATTTAATATAAGTATACTCTACTTTTTTTACAATTATGATATGGTCCATGTGTTGTTAATAATACAACCGAAAAAATATTTAAACAGCATGTTTGAAAATATTAGTAACAATATAAAGAACTTATTTCAAATCTGAATATGAAAATAACTGATCCAACGGAATTGTTTTCAGATTTAACCAGCCCGCAGTAATTAAATTTTAAAAATATAAATTCATTGGAAAACTTAAGTTTGTTTGATGCCGCTGAAAATTTGATTTAAATTTAAAAATTTCATTGATTTCTGATTTAATAATTTTTATGTGATTCCACATAATTTTTTATTATGATTCCACACAAACACAATTTTCATTACCGTTGAACCGTTTCCAAAAAATAAAACAAAAACCAAGAACAAACAAAAATTATTAAAATATATATATATATAAACTCAATAATGAAAAACAGTAGTAATATATTTATACGAATAAAACGAGCAAAATCCAGAACCTCTGTAATTTGAGCAAAAATTGAGACTAGCGCAGAAAACTACACGTTAATGAAAATAATTTCTAATTTAAAACAAAATAAAAATATTTATATTTGTAGTAATCTAAAGTAAAAATATCATAAAACTGTTAAGTTTTTATTTATACTTAAAGAAAAAACAAAATTTAAGGCTTAAATAGAACACCTTTCAACAAACTATCCAAACAATTAAAGGTAATAGAACAAGAATCCTTAACTTTAAAAACAAATTTCCCAACTAATCCATTAATTCCTAAAACTATTAATCCTCATTTCTTTCTTATAATTGACAATTAAAAGGCCTAGTATAAATTATAATAGAAAAATATTCTTTCCGTTCTCTTAAGGTTTTATTTATTGTTCAAATTTATGTAAAGTTTGCTAATTCAAATGGTTTAGATATATTATTAAATTATTGCTATGAAAGAAAACGAACACATTGAACGTCAATCCCTTTACAAAAACTTTTTTATTGTACCACTTTTATTTTTAAAAATAAAACGAATTATTATTATTGAATATTAACATATATTTATAAAAAAAATTTTCATTTGTATTTCCTGTTTTTATCATTAAACAAATAAGGACTTACTTAGTTCATCTACAGATTCCATCGTCCAAGTAGAATTATCATTAGGTGCCATAAAGTTAATTAGCTTGTTATGAATAATGTAACTAAAAAAATTAAGAAATTAACATTATTTGTAAAGAAATTCTGCAAATCTATAACGTACCGCAGTTTTCTGCCTTTACTTGCTCTAGTATCGACTTTCTTTTTCATTTTGTGCCTAATTTTTTGCAATTCTAAAAATTGCTTAGTAACGTCACTCATATTGCTTGTAGTATTCGCCTTGTATTCAATTAATTCTCTTAACTGTTGGTGATAGAAATCGCTGTCATCGTATATATTTGGAATTCGTATATTTTCCTGCGTCGAATCATTTTGCGCTGAATTTTTTATTTGCTGAGACTTTTCTATTAGAAGTGATTTATTAACTAAAATACTCTCAATTTTCTTGACAATGTCATATTCCTCATTAAATGCATTCTTCTTGCTACCGGCACCTGGTTGTAACAGTTTAGTGCGATCATCCCATTTCACCAAAACATCGTTGCGATAAGAACGAAATTGTTTAAGTCCGTCTTCTAAAAACTGATCGACTTTTTTAAGTGGAGGTTCGCCGAAATTGTTCTCGTCAAGTGACAGAGGTCTTTTAAATGAAATTTTCATGGCTTTTTCCATTTCTGGAAATTGTGATGTAAGACTACTTTTTAATGACAAAAGATTTTGTAATAATTGAAAAGTTTGTTTGCATGTTGATTCTTTCAAATCCTTGTATTTATTATTATTTCTCTCAAGATCTTTGAGCTCTTGAGGTGGAGGTAATAGATTTGATTTGTTTAAAATTTTTTGTATATTTATACGTAGCTCTAGCAATCGTTCCCAAATAAACAACTGATTTTGCACACTTAAACCTTTTTGTATCTCATTTTCATGATGTATTCTCGTAATAACTTCGTGATTTTCATTTACGGATTCACTATCAAGGTCACTACTATCGTTATCGTCATCTCCAAGTTCCATTCCATTGTCTTCGCTTTCTTGTGTGTCTGAATCAATGATATCTGCATTCTGTTCCCTCAGATTACCTTTTAAAGAACTGGTGAAGATTGTTGAGGCTTCCTCATTCTCAGACGAGTCAGATTTTTCATATTCTTCATTCTCCTCACTGCTTTCATTATCAAAATCTTTTCTGGATACAATTTTCCCTTTATATTTCTCATTTTGTTCTGATAGAAATTTAACATTTCGCTTTCTAAATTCTGTTGTTCCAGCTTGTGGTAACTCATATTCATCGTGTTCGTATTCCACTACTTTAGCTATTGTTGTGTCCTCTCCAGAATCGCTAGCGCTGCCACTTTCATTAGGATGTAAGATGGTTTCACTAACCTTTTCTGCAATAGTTTTTTGTTTTCTTTTTACCATATTTAACATTTTAATCTAAATCCATGCGAAAATAAATTTACTGTAAAAACAAAAACATCGATTTGACAAGCATTACATCACACGTGCATAAAATGGAGTAGCCAGACTTACTGATTTCTGTATTGATAAAAATTGTCTGGTACATCACTATTCGTGGCAACTTAACTTACAGCGGGATAATAAAAGTTATAATATCTATAATTGACTTTAAAACATATTATTTTAATATTATTTATGTTATGTCTCGAAGACAAAACGCATACAAATACGAATAACTATATAAAACTTTCATAAATGGAACGACCTTGATCTTAAATAATTATAGATAATATAAGAGAAAATGGGAATAGCTTGTTAATGTATGAATTTTTTTTATCTTGTTATTGATTCTCGTAAATTTTCGTTAGACTTTCGTAGCGTATGTCCCTTTCAAATTCTACATGTGTTTGTTGAATGAATCCAATACATACATCAAATTCTTATATCCAAAAATCAATAATATATGATTTTCCATTCAGCATCGTCTGTGTCACGGACCCGTCTACATTTTCACTAAACCATCATAATGTTTGAAAATTATTTTGTGGTGAAATTAAAAACACACCACACGTTTCATTATACTACTATTTCATAATTTTCTTGCAGGCTTCGATTAAAATTTTTATTGTTACATATATATTTACATATGTATAGTTTTATAGCTTTATTTTCTAAGGCTTAAAATTTTATCGAAAGTGAACATTAATTTTGCTCTTGACTTTAATTTTGGTCTTATAATTGAAACATTATATTGATTTTTGTGAAATTTCGAATCGACATGCAGTTTTTATTCGAAAGTTCAAAAATATTACTTATAATGTACGTTATGTGGTTCAGACGTGATTTTAATTTTTGTTTAGAAGTGTAGCATAAAATTTTTTATATAAAAAGTGTTTGGGATATAATTATGTTCGAAAATTTGAAATGTGTTTTAGCATAGTCAGTTTTGTTGATTATAATCGATAACTAATTCGTAAGGCATCAGAAGCTTAGAAAATACAACTTTTCATGTTTTCCGTCATCAAAACTTTTCAATTAGAAAGAAAATCATTTAATGGGTGCATCTATGTTTATTAGTAATTACAAATGCTATTTCATATTTTCGATCATGATCAGCACTCATTAGTCACAAACGTTAATAACGAACTTATGTATGTATGTTCGTACATATGACTCATAAAAAGTTTGGCCAAACCGTAATTCAGCATTGGCCGAAAGACACGCGTACATGGTTATTTCATTTGTTTCGCGAATATCACTCCACAGACGAAGTCAGTGTGGAAATCAACCAATGCTTATTATTGTATGATAGCATACAATGGAGACCAATAGAGCAAACTACTGGAAGTTTAATAGTAGCCTTGTGCTATTCTTACCATTCTCGTGATTACACAAGTTTAAATTTCCTAATGTCCTTACAATGTCCTTGTATTAATTCTATCAGTATTAAAATACTTTTCTTCACCAGCCAGAATAATATATAAAATACCTACATATTAATTGGTTTTGGTTGTTTTTCTAGGATTATTATTCAGCAATGTCGTGATTTTAATCATTATTTCCAAATTGTACAAATAGTCTGAAGTAAAAACTTTGAATGAAGTATTGCTACAAACACACATACACACTAATATTTGTGCATGGCAGTTGTGTGTAAGCAAATAGTATACATACATGTATATGTATGTATGTGCCATATTAATGTTAGTATTTTTTTCGTTTCACTTTTGATAAATGGCAGGACACTCATTAATTTTAACAAATGTTGGTAGTAGCAATTATGACAACAATGCTTGCACATAAATACTACATGTATTTAACTTGAGTATGAGTGTATATGCATATACTAAAAAAGTTGAAAACAACTGTTGATTCCATTTCATATGCAATCTGTACAAAAAGGGCTGAAAGGGATTTTTGTGTTGTCTTCACCACCCTCTTATAATGCGACTACTTTTAACAGTTTCTAAAAGAACCTTTCGTTTCTGAATTATAGTCCTAAGGTTGGGTAAAATTTGTATTAAGAACGCCAAATTGATTAACAACAAAAATATAATTTATCTAGAAAACGTCATGAAATTCTTTGCCACATGAGCAGCTTTTCCAGGAGCAAGCCCAACTATTCGTTTGACAGACTAGAATTTATTGTTGAAACCTTCAGCTTCAAAGGAGCTAATTCCAATTTAATAAATTTTACAATAGAAGAAAATTTTTTAAAATCCTAAGCTTTCAATATATTTGAAAACTGTAAATGCAAATAAAAACGAGACATTTAATTTTTTTCTGTGCATGATGCATTTCTTATCTTTTCTGTAACCCTGCATCGAAAAATTAGTTTAATCCTTTGCAACTGAAGGACTGATTTGAAAATTTATTCTAAGAATCGTACGCTAGTAAAATTTAGTATAAATATTATACCTAAATTATTAGCTGTGTTCACTTACTTTCCCAGTAAAAATTTGCAACAAGAAAGAAACACAAAAATTTACAAAGCTACTCTCCCAAATTATCAAAAGTAGAATAAAGTAATTAAACTCTCTACTAGTAACTAAAGTCACTGCACTGCTTTATTCAGCGGTTTTAAACATCTGCTTCGTGCTGTTGTTTCTAAATTTAAGAAAAATAATAGCTTTAGTCGCAAACTCTCATTTTGTTTTTAAAAATTCGCAAGGAAAGTAAGCAGCTACTGTTCCCAAGGTACAGTGTACTGTAGAGCTCAATTCGAATACAATATTGGTTGGATTCCATTTCGCCTATGCTTTTAAAAATAGCTTATTTTCCCGTAAATATATACATATATTTGCTTTTGTTTTTAAGAATTAAACAGGCATGCAAATGTTTTCTTCAATATTATGATTGCTCTTACAAACTTTTATTTTATAAACACAAAAAAATTGATATACATAATTAACAATATTAGCAACAATTCTAGGTCCGTTTTCATTTACTTTAATTTTTTACTAGTTTAGTTACTATTTAATTGCTACTGTGAGGTGTTCAGGTAATCGAAAAATTCGTAACTAGAGAGTGAAAAAAAGCGTAAGAAATTCAGAGACAGAAAAGTTTTATAATAAAAAATAGTAAAATTTTTTATTTTTAAGAACTGTGTGAATATACATGTAGTTTTCATATGGTAAAATAAAAGTTTGTAAGAAATTTCATAATATTAAAGAAGTTGTAGGTATATGTTGATTTTGAAAAACAAAATATAAATATATTTTTTGAGAAAATACACTAATCATAAACATAGAGGAAATGGAACCCAACCAATAGCACAGTTTGTGATCAAATTAGGCTGTATATACATAATATTGTACGTTGGGGAAATTGTAAATAACATACACTTCTTTGTGAATTTTGAGAAATAAATTATTGAATTGAAAAAATATATATTTCTTATATTTAGCAACAACAACATGCAAAAAAGATTTTAAAAACAGCTGAATAAAGCAGTACAGGTACGAGTACTTTAGTTACAAGTAAATTTACTTTATTGGTAATTTTGAAAATTTGTGTCTGGTTACAAGATTTTACAGGAAAAGTAAACAACAGATCTCTCATAAAACTTTTTGGTCCGCCAATTTCTTACATTATTTTTCAAATGTTTTGAGGACGTGAGCACTTTTGCGTAACAATTAGTAAAAATTACTCACAAAAATTTTGGTTATAATAGACTTCTTACTTAAATTTATCATATCATAGATATATCTGTACATAATATATAAACCACATTTATTTAACTCCTTTATGATGCCTTAAACTTAGTTCATTATTTAAATACTTTTAATGCTCTGTTGATATACAGTCAAACACATTCATAAAAAACACTATTTATAATGCACACACTCGTGCTCAATATAAGGAAAGGTAAACACGAATTCAAACAGATATTGATAAAAGTTAACAATCTCTTTATATATGAATATGTACTTATAACTGCACGCATATAAATTTGCTTGGACTTTGTAGGAAGTCAAATGGGAGGACTGATCACTTGGAAATTTCAGATCCTTCTTACCGACGATTTGGAAATGGTAGTTGCCACACAGTGCCTTATACCTGGTATTTTCAAATTAGGTGAAGGTCATTCTGAAGATAAAGTGAAAGCGTTTTTACAAGATTATTAATTTATTATCATATATCGAGAGAAGTACAATAGCAAGAGTCCATAAATTCGACGTGGTTTACCTAAAACAAAGTTAATAGTCGTCAAAAAAAAAAAAAAAAAAAAACTGGCGGTGTTAGAGCGAGAATAGTGGCACGTTCCCAAGCAAAGTAATTATTGAGAACTCTGATGTATGATATGTATGTATGTAGTTTTACTCATTAATGTTTATTTGCTTTCATTCTTATTCGCCGAAGTTCTCATTTATACACAATAAAAATTATTTGACGAAAATCAAAATTTTAGAGATGTGCCCGTAATTTGTAATATATATCGATTATAAAAAATATAGAAATATACATCTTTTTAGAAAGCACTCTTAGTGGGTTCCAAAACCCATGATCACTTGGATTTGATTAAAAAAGAAACACATAAAATTTAGAGAAATGTATGAGATCTTTATTTGAGTTGATAGAACGACCTGTATAATTTAATGTTTAAGGATGATTCCATCTATGTATATGTTGACCGCGGCTACGCCTCAAATGGTTCATACGCTGGGTCTAATTTTGGCATACTCTCTCCAACATATCGGAATGTATCTCACGAATAAATTCTTCAATATTGGCTTCCAGTGCGGCAACCGTCGCAAGTTTGTCCATATAGACATTAGCCTTAACATAGCTCCACAAAAAATTGTCTAAAGGCGTTAAATCGCACGATCTACGCGGCAAATTGATCGGCCGCAAACGTGAAATAGACTCTTTACCGAACTCGCTTCTCAATGGAGCCATTGTTTAGAGTGCTGTGTGGCATGTGGCACCGACTTGCTGTTCTTAACCGAGCATGAATTTTGATTATAAAATTCGATAAACTGCAACTATTGTTCGTTTGTAAGTCGATTTATGGTTAAATTATGGACCAAACTGAACATGTTTAACAGTAACATGTTACACGAAAACAGCCGAGCTGCCAAAACCAGTAATTCCAAAAAGAAAGTTGCTAAAAAATCACCCTTTTTGTTCGGATTCACACATGAATTAGAGGCGGGTTCTTTCGAATTTGCCTTAAAACAAACTGAATAGAATGCAAACAAAAATGTCGCCGGGTAACGAATTTTTTATTATATAATCCGTTATACCGAGCTTTCACTGTACTCTTAATTTGAACAATTATAGCTGTTTTCGTATTTTATAAGACACCAGGCAGGATAAAAATTGATTGTTGCAAATGTTTTCATGGTCTTTTGCGGAAATGTTCAAGTTTAGTAGCGAAAGTGCTTTTCGAAAGTGAACATAAAAATTGTAAATAATAAGAAAAACAACCCTAAATAATTAAAAAAAAATTAAATAGTAAATTTTATTACTTATTCGCTACGCAAAATTTAAACAAATTACTGCTTTACTTGATAGAAATTATTACATGTACATACGAGCATAAGTATAAACAAATGTACTACACATATGTATACATCTGTATGTATGTATGGTATGTAAATATTTGTCTCCAACCTTCCCTAAAAAAGGCATTGATAAGAAAAGATGCCACTATAAAAAATTTAACATTTACGTACATACATACATAATTATATTTGATTAGAATGAATTATTTCTGAATCAGATTCATTAACTATTAAAAAGTGTTCAAGTTCTGTGTAAAAAGATTGTAACTGCCTTCAAACTTGATGAAATAGTTAATTCTGTTACTCGGAATATACATAAATACATATACGTATGTACATGTGTAGATTTCTTCGCCCACTATTTTCTAATTTTCTAATTCGCTATAAATGAAAATTTCAAGGCAGGAACTTATATTGAGGTAATATTTTTTTTCCGAATGCCTTTTCGTAAAGAAGAAAAAAGTATAAAACTTACTAAACTTAAAATCAAAGTAATTTTTCTTTTAAATAAAAAAAATTATTAAAATACACATATGATTCCAGAAAAGATAACAAAAACAACATTTGGAAGGTGTACAACTATTGAAGCAGTAGAGATATTTACTCCGAAAAATGTCGGAGAAAGTATTCCTCAAAAGTTTTTACATTTCGTCATTTCCTTCAAAATATATTGATATTTCATTTAGTTTTATACTTAAGTTGGGAAAAACAATTTCCTTAGCCTTGATGAAGTGACTGCGTCTCTGCGAGCTTGTTGGTTTTTCCCAGGCAATATTTTATTCTAAATAAAATTTGATGGTCATGTTCGATTCAATTTGGTTTCAAGTGCGCTTCATTAAGATTGAGAATCGAATCAACAGGCAGGATCGTGAGCAAGTTGAAAAGGTTCTTAAACATATTGTTTTTTATGGCGTACACTTACATACATATGTATCCACACATGAGTGAGGCCAAGCAAGCTAACTCTTACCAAAAAATTGTTATGGGCCTAATTATGCATTTCACTACGGTGAATCATTGCATTATTTTAATAAAATTGCTTCTGTATTTTGTTAAAAAACATTTTGCAATGCCACAATGAGACGCCTCAAGTATGTGAAATACAAAGTTTAGCCCTAGCAGTTGTAGTTATATAAAAACTAAAAAGTTCGTATTATAGTTTTTTTGACACGACAAAAGCTTTAGAAAATGCTCTTATTATACTCGTACATACATATGTATTTTCTGTTTCGCTAGTTCAATTGAAATTTTATAAAAAAAATATTTGATTTTGCGCATCGGGAACATTCTAATCACACATTGTGTATTATTACACTTCATAAAAAAAGAACCTTTCGCATGTCTCCAAGGCTGCGAGGATCAATTATTTTAAGTTCGGTTTGGAAGGATATATAAAGGCGGCCTGCATGGATGCACTTTCCGTCTGTATCAATGTTAGTTTAAGAAGAATTTTCGTAGTAATTATACAACATTCTTTTCGAAAATTTACGCCAGTAACATATTTCGAACCAATTAACAGATTATTATCAAATTTTCGGCATTTTGCAAAGTTTAAATACTTGTAGCTCTAAACAATTAGCGAATTTAGGAATCCGATTTAACCAGCATTTTCGGAGTTAATAAGAAAACACTGTGTTAAAAAATTTCGACATCGATGTCTATCGAACGAAGCAGCTTTCCAAGTTTCAAAATATAGCCTAATCTGAAAGAGCGATTTGACAATATATCTCGAATGCATAAATCGATTTTAATCAAATTTGTGGCAATTGACGTTGTGTTTTTAAGCTAAGAGATAGATATATACTGGTTTCGATCGAAGCGAAGTCGATTTATGTTCAAGTTCATTAAAATGCTGTGCGATTCATTTCGATGTTGAATAAAATTTTATTTCAGTTTATATTCACGAAGAATTAAATAAAAGTAGTTATCATTGACAACATTTGGTTAATTTACCAGTAGTGTGCTAATTGCAATTTTAAAAAAGAATTTTTCTGCAATAGAAGTAATTGATATAAAAATGTTCGCCTGTTCGAAATTATTTTTGAGATGCGATCGTACGATCATATATAAGTGCGTTCTGTACTACAGTAATCACTTGTTTTGAACTTGCAAATTGTGAAATTGAGCATTTAATGTTACAAATTAAACAAATACTATAGTGTCTTTGAACATGAAGATACTATTTATATGATTAAGACGCTGAAAGGAAATCTTGAAAAACTTGTAACCGTTGGGGTTTAAAGAGGATAGTTTAAAGAGGATAATTTTTGTAGATTAAAAATGTTTATGATTTAAGAAAAATTGAGAAAAAAGTGGCAGGCCCGGCAAATTTGTAGATACAAAGTATAAGATGAAAATATTTATTATTTAAAATGGCACATTTTCATTGTTATGCAGTGTTATCAATAAGTGATTTAAGATTAAAGCAATTTATTGCTCCCCCGATGGCTCAGACAACTGATCTTTGAGTCGGACTGATTTTGGCTTGAAATACACACAAGTAGGTACTATATGTATATATTATACATACGACTACATATTTACAAATAAGTAATGCTTTCATATGCGGGCGGTGTTCGGGTCAGTCAAAACACTAGAGGAAAAAATAAAATCTATGTCAAAATCATCGTGAATCTGGTGCGGTTGCTTGTTTGTTTTTAGGATCTATCTGCCTTATCAGTTTTTGATTTCAAAAAGTAAAAAAATAAAGCAAAATCAAAGCCGTTATATGAATATAATATAACAGCACATTATCAAATGAGGCTCCTAGATGAAATTTTTAATTTTTTCTCGGTAGTCGTAGGAATAACGTGAAAATTGAAAGACGTGGCTGTAGAAAAGAAATAGAAGAATAAAATGATTGATGGAAAAATATAATAATTTTAAATAATTCGAATCGCAAATTGCAATAAAAGAGCAAAAATTCAGGTTTATTTAACAAGTCTTGAGCTCATTCTACAAAATCCGTATACGATTATATTGTAAAATAAAAATAAATTAAGTCCGTAAAGAAAGTGATATTGTGTTATTTAAAACACGGTTGTGGTAAAAACATTTGCAACCGATCTGACTTCAAACTTCAATCTAAATCAAAATTTGTTCTTTAAATCAATGAACTTGTTGTTTACAAATATGACCCTATTTTGCTTACAAAAAATATTTATGTGTTAATAAAATAAAACGAAATTAAGTTATTAAAAACTTATTATTCAGTATTCTTCAGTGTTATTGACTATTTACTGTTTTTCATATTATCCGCGCATATTTTTGTTATTGCCGTAACGAGAGCCACATTGGCATTTTCGGGAGAGCTTTTGGAAATTTTCCGGAAAGATGGCGAACTATAAAAATATGCAGATTTCGTAGTAGCAGAAACAGAAATATGACAATACTAGCTTAAAATTTTAAATGAAATATGTATTTCAATTGTACATATGTAGTTGAAGGTATTAGTGCTTTCGAAAAATAGTTTGAACAATATGACTTACGCGCCTGGACTTACATTTATAAACGGCACATCCTATCTTTTAGATCCTATCAATAGATTTATGCAGGTTTTTTTAAGTTCATATATTGCATTAAAGATTACAACAACCAAATATTAAATATTGTCTTTGTGCCACAGTGCAGCCATTGTTTCAGTGTAACACGCATTGATTTGACTATTCATTACACTTCAGTAGCGTTTAGTACAGCTTCCGGACATCCTTAGTGTAGATTTCAAGCTCTTACATTCCTGCGAGATATTGCTGAAATACAGCCTTGATTACTGAAACAAGTGTGCGAAACCAAATTCATATATTTATGCCGTAAAGGACCACCTTTTTACATTTTAATTTGAAGTTTTCTGCATCCCAACAGATGCACATACATATGTACTATGTGTACATATACTATATACATAAATATATTATTGTTTAGAAAAAGAAAATTAAGATTAAAAAAGCGATTAATGACATTAGATTTCTCACAAAAGTGTAACATTCTTTAATTGAGAAATATTTTGAAATTTATTATTTTGATTTCTTCAAAAAATTATTATTATTATTATTTATTAGAATAATATAAAATATTAACCTAATTTACAAAACACACTAGCTACCAGGGCCTACGGTGCACCTTCAAAAAATTAACTACATGCTTACATATTTAAATACATATCGCTTAATGCAACATAGACACACATATGTATGTATGTACCTCAAAAAACAACAAGCTTGGCAAAGTGCGATTACAGTTTTTAAAGTCTTGGCTTCAACATCGAAACTTTTTGGTATAACTTTGGCTTAACTTCATATACAACTTAGATTTCTTGTACATATAAAGAGGATATTGAAGAATACTTTTGCTTCAGTAACTTTAAAAAATAAAATAATGTAAATACAATTTTAGCTATTGAAGGAGCGATAAATAAGTATGAAGCTCAATAAAAACACAACGATGGCACCAAGGTCTTATTTGAAGAAAATAAATCAGCGAAACAAATGCATTTGTGAATATATTCTGAGTAAAGATTGTTTTGATCTGCACTGAATTAACAAAGATAAAAAAAAGTTGAAGCTGAAATATTTATTATAATTTTATCCAATCTCATAAGTCTTAGCGATGTCCCTTGATATTAAAAAGTATATGTTTACATTTTTTCAGTCCTACATTTATATTAATAATTTTTATATTTATTCCTACATTTCCTCTAAATTTCTTCGAAAGTGAAAAGTTAATTTAAACAACGGCTAAAACAAAATCACCGGCAAGTGCGTGTAAATAAATAAATGTTTGCGAAATATTTTCATCAAAACTACAACAAATTCTTATAAACATAACTAATGTATCAACAAAAAACAAGTGTTAATTGCTCAAATACAAGAAAACCATTTCGTTTAAAGTCTGTGTGCATTTTAAAAAGTTTCTAATGCACACTCAACCAAACGAACATTATTGATCGACCGATTAATTGATATATCGGCCATTTTTTTTAGCGATAATCAAATGAAAACGGTTGTTACGAGTATTCAAACATTTTCTCTGGTTTTTCCTTCGATGCTAGTGTGCTTGTGTGTGTGAGTTTGTGTGTCCGTGTAGTTCCGAGTATTAAATTCATTTTTCTGTTTTTGCATTTTTATTTTAAGATTAAGGCAACATTTTATGTTCTATTAACGATTGATTAAATAAGTAAAACACAACAACTACAAAACTAAACATATATGTACGTATATGTCATATTTGTTGTTTTTTGTTTACATAACAACAATTACAAGTAAACAAAACACCCGATAAACGCATAACATTCAGGCATAAATAATTAAAATGGCAGAGCCAGAGATTAATGAAAAAATCTATGATCATCGCGTTTTAACCGATTGGTCAAATGTTAACAACACAAATGGCACAATGCATTATTCGAAGGACATGATATTCAATGATGGCCATCGTTTATCGATTACAGTTTATAGGTGAGTTCTTTTCAAATGGATTTGGGTAAGACTGCAGGTCACGAAATTTGTTGTATGTATGCATTTTTTTTTATACGCGAATACGAGAAATATGTAGGCAAGCAGGGTACGAGCAATGTCATCTTATGAAATTTCATATATTTATTTGATAGTTTCTAGTCCCGCTGCTTTCACCGTGTCTGAATAGACAAAAACTTATACTACAAATTTGGTATAATCTACTCGTATATATTAATACGTGGAAGAAAAGCTGTGGCTTCTTTTTACCTCCAAATCCAAACTAGGTTATTAATTTGCACTACAAATAGGAGTATATGGTAGAGGTGGACAATGCGTGTTTTATCAAAATTGATTCAGTATCTTAAGACTTAAAGGCATTTTAAATTGCTACTAATGCAAACATAAAATACATACACAACATTCATACTCAAACAAACATTAGACTTTAGAATAATTTGGTATTAAATGTTGAATGTTTGAAAATGTTTGCAAGTAGAGGCTATAAAATAAGCTTCATTCGATATGGGAAGCAAGTATTTGAAAGACACTTTCTTGTAGATGCCATTCTGGAACGAACTTCCTTCCACTTTGTATATAATTTCTTTTGTTATATTGTTATAATTTGTTGGTTATATTATCACAATTTATAATTTATTATTAATGTTAATATCTCTGAATGTGTTTTTTCTTAAATAAATAAATGTAAATTTTAATATTAAAAATATCAGACAACATAAACGCTGCTGATGATGGTGTAGCTCCGTCCTGTTGGTGTAATAATTGGCTTCTCCTTACTTCTTCCTGGATACAGAATAATTTGGAAAAAATTATTAGCCTGAATTGTAAAATCCAAGACTCGAAATTGAGCCAGTAGATTTTAGAAAAATTGCGTAAAAATTATTTTGGTTAATATAATATTCAAGCTTGAAAGAAATATAGATATATTAGTAAAAATTATTTATTATTAATATGACTATTATTATTATTATTATTATTGTTTTTCTATATAAGTGTACTATTTTATACCGAATCAATGGTACCGCCATGACACGGGTATTAGAGGAGACAATATCGATTACGGTGTCAATATAATCAATATAATAACAAACCAATACCGAAAATAGAGATGAACTTTGAAATTGCGATAAATTTTTTGAGAGACATGAGATCAGTCTGGTGCAATGTAAAGCAGGAGTACGTGGTCTTCCTTAGGGTCATCTTATCTCTTACATGTTAATGTTCATTTCATGCATTTGGCCTTGTTTCGGAGTAGTTTGCCGCTACTTGCTTTTTTGTGGGGCAATAGTTGTTTGAATAATACATAGTCCATGACTGCATTGCATAGGACCACACTGTCAACTCCTCATTTCAGCTAAAATGGAAATCCTACCACAATTTTTTCCAGAGTTGTTCCGTCTCTGTTTTCCGCATATTAATAGTTTTGCACTTTCCTACTTACGTATATACATAAATTATTATACGACTATATATTTTATATAATTCGGATAATAATGTAAAAATTCATTTATATGACGCCTGTCTAAAAACAAAAACAAAGACATACATACATAAAAGATAATAATATTCGTGTATGCAATTTGGACATCTTAATTGACTAGTCAGTGCCTCCATTTTCTCGTCTACTCGTGTATCTATTTTATTCCTGTCGCTTACATTTTTATTTGTAACACTAAATATTTTTTAACTTTTTATTCAGTTTTCTTCTTGTGATCTCCGCAATCGGCAACTCAACCGTACTGTTTCTTTTAACTAAACGTCGTTTGCGTGGTCCATCGCGGATTGACATCATGTTAATGCATTTGGCGATAGCCGATCTAATGGTGACGTTTCTGCTGATGCCGCTAGAGATTGCGTGGGCCTACACAGTGCAATGGAAATCGACGGACTTCGTTTGTCGTCTTATGAGTTTCTTTAGAGTATTTGGTCTGTACCTATCGAGTTTTGTGCTGGTGTGCATATCCATTGACAGGTAATCCAAAAAAGATAAAATGTACAATTACGCACACACTAATACCAAATAATGGTATGAGAGAAAAGCTTAAGTTGAGTGTTTTTGTGTGTGTGTGTGTGTGTTTGTGATCGTTGCTTTTACTTGATCTCTTTTTTTCATTTATAGATATTATGCTATAATTAAACCTTTGAAACTCTCTTCAAATCGTGGACGCATAATGATGATCGTAGCCTGGTCCAGTTCCATATTATGTAGTTTGCCACAGGTAAGTAAGCATGAGGGGATGCGTGTGTGTTTAATTGACAAGTTGGTTGCATGTTTTGGGTCAGTGTTTCTTCACTTGCTTGGCTATTAAGCCGCAAGTGAAGCGAATGTTTATTCTGTTTATGTTTTTAAGCCGTATTTTATTGTTACAGGCATATGTTTTTCATTTGGAAGAGCATCCGAAAGTTAAAGGCTACTATCAATGTGTTACGTTTCATTCGTTTCCCAGTGAATTTCACAAATTATTCTATAACATTGCCAACATGTGTGCCATGTATGCCTGTCCATTGATCACATTTATCTATTGCTATGGGGCGATCTACATAGAAATTTATCGCAAAAGTCAGCGTATAGTTAAAGGCATTGGTAAATATTTTTTCCTTTTATTTATATAATTTTTCAAGTATCAATAGTACAGTCAAAGCCACCCAAGATAATTTCTGTGTACCAGATAATCACGTATGTCTGTATATGTATGTGTGTCAGAATGTGGAACGTGTAAGTGCGTTCTTCTGTCTCAAACACTTAGGTGGCAAGTGACATTCCTTATTTCTTTAGTAAAGGAATTTAAAGAGTGCGATATGAGAGCGTATTTTTATTATCTTCTGTTTTGCTCGACCTTTTAGAGCGATTTCGTCGATCTAATGACGATGTTTTGAGTCGTGCCAAGAAGAGAACTTTGAAGATGACTATAACAATTGTTATTGTTTTCATAATATGTTGGACCCCATATTACATTATTTGCATGTGGTATTGGATAGACAACTCATCAGTGGGCGAGGTCAGTTCCTTAATACGCAAGGGCTTATTCATATTTGCCTGTACCAATTCCTGCATGAACCCCATTGTCTATGGAGTGTTTAATATACGTGGACGAGTGAATAACAATAATACGGTAAGAATGCGGTTGAATATATAAATCGAATCGATTAAATAACCAGAAACATATTATTTTGCATGGACAAAATAATACAACAATTACCCCTTTATTTAGTACGGTTTATTCTTAGATATGACGTTTTTGCAGAAATTGAGGGACATTTGTATAAATATACTGTTGTTGTAAGACGTATTAATAAGGTTTATGCAATGGTGATTTTGTGGAGAGTAAAAATTTTTGTCACTGTGATAAAATTTTGGCTTCATCATCAGCTGTGCTCTTGAATAGATCTAATTAATGAGCCTTACTATATTAGTATATTTATTTACATATGTATATACTTACATATATATGAGAATAAATCTCACAACTTCTAAATTTTGAAGTACTAGACTACAAAATTATTTATATTCGTTGATTTATTGTTTACAGTCCACCAAAAGCAATCGTCACACATCTCTTTATCAGCGTGGAGATTCCACCAATCAATTACCAAAACACTTGCTAAACATTAATGGAAGCAGTGGGAAAATAGCCGCAACAGATTTGGCCGCACTTCGCGAAAAAAATGGCAGTAAAATGAATCGTGCAATGAAAGTAGAGGAACAACAAAAGGACATCGAAACAACAGCCATGTTATGTATAAAGTGAGTGAAAGTGGCATTATGTTATATTATATTAGAATAAATTTTGACTCTTAAACCATATCAGCTGAAGGCCAACTGGTCTATTTTTATTGAAGGAAATTACAAGTGATATTTTATGTCATTTGTGTCAAATTATATTTTAATAATAAATATATGTATGTTTAACACAGGCAGCTTTAATACTTGTTCATATAAATGGAGAAAATAAAAATTTTATACATTCCATATATATATATATATATATATATACATATATATATATATATATATATATATATATATATATATATATATATATATATATATATACACATATATATATATATATATATATATATATATACACACATATATATATATATATATATATATATATATATATATATATATATATACCATATCACGATATTCCATTTTAGACTTCAACTTCGACTAGTGCTAGATTAAAGAAAAATGTTGCTCGATCTCTTTAATCTGGTACAAACTGTCGAAGTTGAAGTCGAAAATCGAAAAGTACCGTGATAAAGCGGATTGCTTTGTTTAATTAAGTTTTATTTTTTCTAATGTTTTCTTTTCTGTTTTCAGTTGTGCTGACTCTATTGAACTTGCCAATCTTCAAAAATCATAATTACAAAAATTTTAAATGATCACAATCTTACAGCAAATGATAAATGTTCGATTGTGTTAAGAAACAATAACTTAATGATCATTAGCATGTAACAAATAGATTAAATTAACTCTATTATATGAATTAAGAGTTATTCAAATTTTTGGCTACAACTCTCTCTGTCTCTCTTTCTCTCATGCACACAAGCACACAGTGTCTCAATTCTATTATACACATCATTTTATTAATCAATCAATATTAACAAAACTAGCATGAAAACAAAAAGTAGGAGTAAATTTACATATTATGTGTGTATGTATATACGTAATATGTATTAATTATTACGTATGCTTATGTACAAATCCACATTTCCATCCATATATTCATATATATGTATGTATTAGAATTGATTGTGCTGCATACATATATGTATAGTGCTAATTAATATTGTTGAATTTATATTTTTAGTTTCACCGATTAAAATAATAATATTAAAAGTAAGCAAATTAATATTTATTTATAATAATAATAAAAAATCATTTGAATGAAGTTGTTTCGTTTTAGTAGCTTTTTAATATCATGTAAATATCTTTTGATCAAATTATATTAATGAATACATTTTTTTAACCAAAGCGCGAGTGTATTGATTTTTTTTGTTCCAAAATTTAAGGCGTTTTAGATTTCATATGATGCGATTATTTAATTTAATTTATTGAATTTAACCGATAAATATTTAATTAAGTTTTAATGTAAAGTGTCAAGCATGTCAAAAGTCATTGATATATACATAAATATATTTACATAAGTACATACCTCGCTTAACGCAATTTATAGAAATTGCTGCACTTGCGAAAATCGAGTTTGTTGTGGAAAATGAGTCACAATTTAAATTAATTTAGCACAGACAATGATCACAATTTTGCAAGAGTTTTTTTTTTGCTGTTAACAGATCACTGTTCATCACTTAACAAAAATCATAAATTGAGCTAAATTAATTAAGAAGGCGAAATATAAGAGTTTTGACTACGTCCATTTAATCATTATATACTTAAGGCTATTGTAATAGAGAAGACGATAGTCTTCTTCAGAATATTACTAGATTATTGGTTATATTAGATGAATAGAGTGGAATTGTTACAACGCACGATATGGGAAGGGTACCTACTAAAGTGACTTTAGAAGTCTTAAATATATGCTGAGTAAAAACTTTTTTTTAAATTTGTTGTGAAGATTAGTGGTCATATGGAAGAAGAATTATGGAAGAAGATTGGTTGTCATAAGGAATAAAACGTAACACTGCAAAGGACTTCTGCTACCTCTTTTCAAAACAGGGCCGAAAGATTTTTTGTCATTAGAATTTTTAGGAAACAAACAGCAAAGATATTTAATAATCACAGAAAGATTTAAAAAAAACCTTCCTAATTTTTTATTGTATTTGAAAAAAGGTGTGAGATACTCCTACACCCTTAATTTTATTTTTTAAAACACAACCAAATTTCATTTCGTTGCTGTAATTTATAAGACAACAAGAGGTAAAGACCTTTTGGGGTTCGACATTTTTATCCACAAAACTTTACAAATATCCTCACATACTATTCTCAAAGAAGTGGTCATGGTTGACCAATGTGGAACACTATATATATATATATATATATATATATATATATATATATATATATATATATATATATAACTACGCTCACGATTTGTTCTTAAGACTATTATATACCGGGTATTGAGATTTGCGAAAAAGCCAAATAATATGAGACAATCTGACAGAAATTTGTTACAAATATATCAATATCATTTTTTAAAGTTAATTCGAAATATTAGATTTTTCTTTTTATGAAAGTTTCACTTTTATAAAAAACAAAAAAAGAAGCTAAAAAAACAAATACATATGAAAAATAATATGTAATAATATCTATTTATTTCAAATCTGAAAAGATATTAATTTCCTCATCATATTTTTCATATTAATTGAAGTGGTATAGTGTGAAAACGATATATAAGACTACGTTAGATTTTTTAACAGTCTCCCCTTCACCTATATATCGCACATCAGTTATATAGATCAATAGTTTGAACTTCTTAGTTGCACACATAATTTTAACAACAGATTAATAGAAGTGAGACTCCAAGGCAATACCGAATAATGAATATGAAGGTTCGTTATTAAACTATTGCTATCCAACTTTGATTTATGGATGGCAAACAAATAAGTTCTCCATTTAAGATCATGCTCTAATAAATATATATCGAGCTAAAGATGACCAATGATCATTATCGTTGCGGCAGTTTTAAATTTTTATTGCATTGCTTTTTGAGATCTGATTTATAATCTTTTCTTCACAATAATAAAAGATAATGTAAGTGCTGTTTCACACACGTCAAGTTTTCTTGATCAAGTTTCAATTCAGCTGGGAGAGCGATAGGGAGAGTATGTATTCCTTTCTTTATCTTTCTCCCAGCTGAATTGAAACTTGATCAAGAAAACTTGATGTGTGTGAAACAGCTCTAATATACTCTGCAACAAATTCTAAGAAAATGAATTTAAGTTGTATTAAATAATTAATGTGTACATGTTGTACCGTGCGCAGAAATAAATTTACATTTATCGATTTAAATTGTCATTGGTTGTACACAAGTAATCATCTAATATTAAACAAGCAAATAAAATAACTCGTACCGCCGCTAAGCCAACACGTTGAAGTCGTTCATAATTTTAAATTGTCACTAAGCCGTTAAATCAATTCAAAATTACAACTTAGTAATTCAAATTCAATCAACAGCAATTTGTGCGACACGTTATTACTTTTAAAATATTAAGTAATACTTTGAACAAAATTTTGTGTTTATTTTGATAAAAATCAAAAAGTTTCTGACAACTTGTTGTAGGCTTTGTTCATTTATTCTTGCATGATTATTTGAAAATAAATAGATGAATAGTAGTTTTTATTGTAGGACGCATAAAATACCCTGCAGCTCGAGTATGAGCAGACATGAGTAGTTACATGAATTATTAATTTAACTAACTGTTTTCATTTCCTATTCCGGAACCTAGAGTTCCCTTCCGAGCTGATCGCTTTGCGTAGCATGCAATTCACTTCAGAATTTGTAATTTGGAATCAGTAGAGGGGTTATTACGAAAAAAAACTAGACATAACATGAAAATTGATTTTTAGTATGTTGTACATTCCCACCAAATAAACTACCGGGTATGTATGAATGCACATCTTCTAGATTTGATATAAAGAGGGAGATTTTTCTTCATTATGTCACATTGTGTCACAGACCATTTTGCAACTAATCAACAGATACAACAAGTAGTAAACCGCAACAACAGTGATAAAATAAATACGAAATACTAGCTTCACTACACATGTACACGTATGTACATTTAAAAGAACAACAACAACACTATCAGACACATCAGCAGGCCAAAATTTACACGCAATGGGACGCAAGCGAACACAGTACCGGCATTGGCACAAGACAATTTACAGCGCCATACATTTACAAAATGATGATGTAAATTATTATTATAGCGTCTATAGGTGACTTTGTTTATGTTTCCAACCAAATAATGTGTGGACTAATGCTGGGCAAGTGAGATATATGTACTCCTATGTGGGCTAGTATTTAAAGGTATTCCAAAAATAAAACATTCATACCAAGCAGTTTTAATTTATTTGTTAGGAGGTGGTTGTGCTACATTTTTATGTTCAGAGTGTAGCGAACTTGTGCTATTAATCTTTGGATAGTTTTAAAACATGTCTGATCTTGTTTATGATATATTGATGGGAAGAACTTCCACGGCGGCCTTATCTAAATTGCTTAGAACTTTATATTGTGACTCGTACATCAGGCAAATATTTTCTTACATAAATAAGTGAAATAGAAGTCAGCAAACAGCTTCTGTATTGAAAATTCAACTACTTAAATAGCCTTTTGCGATAAAAGGCCGCAAAAGTGAACACATTATAGTTTGGAGTGCACACCGTACCATCTCTAAGGGGATCACCCTATATATATTTCTTCCTCCGCTATATATAGAATATTTGTTAAACATTCTATTTAGCTTTTAAATGGAGCATAGATCAACAGACTATACTGTGTATTAAAAATAATCATTATAATTCATTAATTTTGAAATGTATGTATGTATATGCGTATCTGTGTTTTGTTGCTTTTGTTCATTTTTATTAGTTTTGTATTTTATTCCTAATGTTGCTGCATATGGCTGCTGACTGAAATTCAAACATGTATGTATACAGTAAATACAACAAGGCACGACTTATATCGCCACATCCCGCCCACAAAGTGCCACACTTCTTCACTCTCCATGATTATCTCTATATTTAAATATGAATGTGTTCAAACTGAATGTATTTGAATAAGTCCCAATGACATTATGCATTCACTCATCACACGCTGTCATTTTTCATCATTTCCACTTTTTCTATATGAATTTTATAGGTGACAAAGGCAAAGATTTTCTGTTCAGTTTTATATAAATTTTAATGTCGTGATTTCATATGTTTGTGTCTGTCCAGCTGCATTTCACCTTTGCTATAATTTGATTAGATTACTATATTAAGTTATTTTTTGGAAATGTATATTAATTAAATGTTGATCTATTCAGCCGTGTATTTATTGTAGGCAAATCATCCATATTCCCAGCCAACTGGGAATATATATATATATATATATATATATATATATATATATATATATATATATATATATATATATATATATATATATATATATATGTATATATATATATATATATATATATATATATATATATATATATATATATATACATACACATATGTATATAAATGTGTGTATGAGTTTGTGTATATATGTGTATATTCGAAATAAAATGAGGGTGCATCATTTAAATAATTTTCAATTTTATTTGAACTCCTATGAGTTTATATTTTTCACTTTAATTAGATTTTTTGTTACTTTTTTGTGAATCGGGCTCATCATGCGATCACCAAATACATATGTAAGATTTTCGATACACAAACTGTCAAACATAATGGAAATTATGATGCTTTTAAATAAACTTAAATTCTTTTATTGCGCTTTTATATACATACGTGGTGGTTATTAAGCATTTTATAACGATCTACTTTTCGGAATCGTAGAGAAATTTTTTTATTTGTTCCATAGTAAGAAAGACATTTAAGAACTGAACGGAAATGCGGGTTCAATATTTTAAAAAAGTCATAATATTGGAAAGTTATGTCAAATATTTGTGAATTAAAAGTTTTTAGGATACTCATAAAAGTATAGAAAATTTGGATTTATTTGGTGTACTCGTATCATTTAGATGTTATAATTAACTTGAGTATTTATTTAAATTTATCAGAATGTGCGAGTGATAAAATGAGTAAATGAATTGGCTGAAAGCGTAAGATTGCTGATATAAAAATGGTAAGACTAAGTAAAATAAGTTAATATTTGCCAGATTATAATGATTGACTTAAATGCATATGTAAAAGAGACCCTTCCACCCCTTCATAATGAGGTAGACTAAAGTAGCAATTCACTGTAAATTACTTGCAACGAGGACTATCTTAAATGAACAACGAAGTGTTTACTAATTTTTTCCGATTCTACTTTCGAAAGCTCGTCTAATTTGTCGAATGTCATATGAAGTAACTCAGTATGCTTGAGAGTTTTATATAAGTACATACAAGAGATATTGAAGGTAAAATTCATACACTTTTCCTTTCCAATAATATCTTACTCTACATATATTAAAACTGGTTAATAATTAGTCTTCATTAATTTTTTTGATAATTTGGCAATGAGGTCCCTTCACTTTAACTTGTTCAAAGTTAAGCGGCTTCTAGATACAAATCAAAAGACTTTGGCAAGTTATTTGTATATTTTAGAATAGAAAAAATTTATTGTTAACAAAATCCAAATCTGGTTCTGTCTTTGGCAATAAAATCACTTAAAAACTACGGTTTTAATCATTTCAAGCTGACACACGCCTCATGCCCAAAACATATAAAAACCAGGCGAACTTCGCCTCGCCCCAATTTTAAGCCTTCAGACAAACTTTCTATTTTTTAATTTGAAAAGCCATTAAGGAATAATTTCAAACAAAATTTCATACAAAAACTCGATTTTTCCAAATTTCCGACTTTTCCGGAGGGATGTTCCAAAATTTTCTTCCATAAAAACCATCTCCTCGAAAATACGAACAACTGACAAAAAGTTTTACAGAAATCGGCCAAGCCGTTCTCATTTTATGAATTATTGGATTTTGCCACGCCCCTCCGCCCACAGACCGAAAATAAAAAATCGGACTTCACAGTGTCACCCGCCCGAGTATTCTGAAGGTTCCCTGAAAATTTCGTCAAAATCGGCCCAGCCGTTTTGGAGCCATTACGTTACATACATACATACATACATACATACATACATACATACATACATACATACATACATACATACACACATCCTATTTTATATATATAGATTTATTGAAAAACGGGAACGCATATTTTTACCTTTCGCAGTGTCGCATGTTTGACACATAATAAAAGTTCTTTGGATTTTAATGGATTTCCATTTCATTACTTAAATAACCACTTTTGTACCCATTTAAAATAATAGAATAATACGAGTATACTTATGTATATAGAGTATATGGAAGTGTGTGTGTATGTATGTGTGTACGAATGCCAGAATAAAGAGCCTCTTAAGCCATAGAGCTTGAATGCTACTGATTGGCGCAACAAATTCGATTTGTTTGTAGACCGGCAATAATCCCCTAACACAAACATACTCGTATACCCAGTTCATACATACATAAATAAGAAATTATTATTACATACAAACTTATTTGCAGCTTTAGTATTTTTTTCCTCACAACAGCAACACTTATGATGCAGTTTAGTTGGATGACACTGCTCGCCACAAATGACATACGACAGCCTGTCAGAGGATCTAGTTTTATTGTTTTTCGCATTTGCAATTATTTTTACAGCCTCTGCATTTAATACAAATATCACTCTCTAGCAAAATCTAGCACCACTACTTTAAAGTGGATGTAGCAGTAGTATTTGCAGTTAATGTTATTATTGTTTTTGTTGTTATTTAGGTGAGTGATCAAGTTTACAACACATAAAAATCGAATCAACAGCAGAGTCAGTGGTTCCGGCAACCGCAGAAGCTTGACTGCTGCGGCAGCAGCAATAGCACGTGGGCGTTTAAGTAAAAACAATAATAAAACCAGAGAGATTTCTCCAAGACCCAAAAATAGTTTCAGTAACAGTGTTGCCAACACAAATTCACACGCTCATTAGAAGGTGCTAGAATGCCTCGAGTTTATTTTCGTATGTCAAAAATTTCATTTAGTTTATATGTTATTAACCTAGTTCAGTAACTATTCTACTTGAAATAGCAATAGAAGAAGTATTCAATAGTTATATGGCAACACGATCGATTATTATCCATCAATTTGTTCAAACGGGAATCAATACATACCGATAACAACAACATTAAGCTCAACAACATCGCAGTGCAGTTAAACAAATATTTTGTTTGTTTATGCTTTTGTGAGAACGAGAATGAGTTTGTAGTGATAACTGGCCGAATATTTGGTTTCGGCCCCATATAAAAAAGCCCCAAACAACAAATAATCAGTATTTCACACCAAAATCCCTGAAAATAGACTTTTTATCCACGTATATATGAAGCCGATAGCCTGTAGTAGCTAGTGCTTTTGTATATTATTTATTATAGTTTTAATTATAATAAATTTGAAATAAATAAATAAATAAATATCCACGTATAACAAAACAAAATTCCTTAGTGATATTTGTCAGCTCTACTTTCGTCATAAAGTGGGCCCAACAAAACTTTACTTTGTCATTTTTTAATACTTATATAATTATGAGACTTGTTTAATATTAGAGTCTCAACCACAACTCTATTACTTTCGCTGCACTTACGAGTACTGTCTGCTACGCCTCTCTCACAGAACTATATCTTTTAACACAGAACTATAACTTTTAACAAACTATTATTCGTATTAAAATTAGTGTAAAAATAATAATAAAATTAATATAAAAAATCCCAAAGTTTGTGTTTCTGGAGGCTTATGTTTATAAATACAAAAATTCATTGTTTTCAATAATGCTTAATATTAAGTGTTGCTCTAACAATATTATTATGTCAGGTAATTTTTAATATATGTTTAAAACATTTTCCAGAAATTTTTTTGAAAAAATCAATTTTTTTAACTATTTTGAAGTCATTCTCAGAGTATAACATTTTAGAAGTACAATACACACTCTTCTTGTGCAAACGTTAGTTGCCGCAACTCCTTGCCAATTTTTACATCAATTTGTATACATTTTTCTATAACGTCATGGGTCGTTGTTTTATATGTACATATGTACATTCGAATGTGCATTTAATTTGCTTATATTTTGTAGCTCTTGTTTCATGTTTTCAACTTTTATTATAATAAAAGGAAGAACTAAAATTGAATAAAAATTTGATATCCTTAACTTTTCATACCCTTAACTAGATATGAATATTTGTACAGGAAAAATAGTATTAAATTGTTTGTTTTAATCCATAATATTTTTACTGGATATTGCAATAAATTTGGATTTTGCAACACCCTTGGTGCAATATTGTTACATCAGGAGGGGAGCACTGTAGTTTTCTTTCTAATTACTCTCAATTCATGACTAAGCTCAGAATATATATACATGTATAGAAGATGTTAATAAAACAAATACTCAAATCGCATGCGTATCCGGTCTTATAATTTGCTCCATACAGCATGTACAAATGTTAGGTCTCATATGATTATATCTTATTATTGAAAATATATTTGATTAATATTTTGATTGTAACAATTTCTCATAATGTTTGGAATGAAATTTAGTTACAATACAAGCATTTCTAAAATGATTTATTTCTAATATAATCAAACCAAATATTTAGCCATACCAGGCGCTATTTAATGCGTATATCTGAGTTGCCACAAATCAAAAATATCCCGTCTATCACACTATACCATTAAAAATGGATGATGAGATTGATATCATACAACACAGATTCCATGAATTACAGGAGCAGGAACCCAGTTTTCAATTTTTTTAGAGAACCTTTACTGACACCGAGAGTAGAAAATTTATATATTAATATGGGCAGATTAGTACATAGTAAGGTAAGGAAACACCCTATTATAACAGGAGTAATTTCAATCAATAAGCAAATTTATATATTGTAGGTCCGGCTTTGGTTGGTTTTTATGGTAGATATGACCGAATTTAGGCCATAAGCATATTACGCCAGTATTTATACAGCGCATAGAAGTGTGACCAGGACTGAAAAAAGTTTCCAGTTAGAATTTCAAAATAATGCTTATATGTATAAAAATTATTTTAAATACATTTTTCAATACATGTCTATTATTCGACGTTATGCTTCACTTTGTGTCATCGGAATAAGTCAAAATGTGAAAAGATTATATATAACTTTTCAAGGAACTATATTTTTATTGCTTCCCATAATAACTGGGATATCTATAATACATGTGGGATGTAAGTTGTATTAGATCTAAAATTTATATATATATATATATATATATATATACATATATATATATATATATATATATATATATATATATATATATATATATATATATATATATGTATGTATATATATATATATATATATATATATATATATATATATATATATATATATATATATATACATGTTCCTCTTACTGCTCTGGGGAGCATAGTGCCGCAAAAAAGTTCCTATAATTATTAAAAGTATTTATATAAAGCAAAATTTATGTATTTATAACGTGTTAAATAATAATAGATAGAAATTGCTGAATAAATAAAGAAACTTGGCTTAGGAAAGTGTCTAATAACAAATAAAAATTTTATGACAAAATCATAGTAGAAAATAGTAACATTAACTGAAAAAATATAAAACGGCCACACTGGCGCACAGTGTTTGTTTGAGTGGATGGAGCTTGAGTACTGGAATGTTTACGTCGTAATGTGCACACAAAAGGGAATAGTTTGTTGTATTAAACACCGAAACAGCAGGCGTTTTATGTTCGCCAACATGTGTAAGTGAGCACCTTGTTGCCGTCATCATTATCATCATCATAATCATCATCGCCTGTGAGTGTATGAAAGAAAAACAATTTTTATTCTTAAGATTTTGTTACGGCGTACTCAGCGACTGGGCTGAATGCCTGCGTTTCTCGATGTGCTCGCTCTGTTATGATTATATATCCAAATACCCAGTCAGTCAACATTTGCACCTTGGCCAAAGCAGTCGGGGCTCCTTAACTCTGCTTGAAGAAATCCGAGAACGTAATCCATTACCAAAAGGTGAATAAATCGGTAAAAACGCGAGTGTTGAGAAATATATACATACATATATTTTTAATTTTACTGTCTATTATGTTTGTAGTAAATTGTTTTAGTTATTATTGCTTTGGAAAGTGAGAATACTATAATAATTCAAGAGGTCTTTATTTAGATCAAACACGACCATCTGGATATTAATTTTGCGCCTTCAGCTAAGAAATACGAAATGATAAATTTTGTCAGTAGGGATTTTGTGTGATACAGTGACTTTATATGTGTATTTAATTTGAATGATGGCATTAACTCATCATAGTGTTAACGCAATAATTTTTGTTTGTTTGTTGAAGAGGTGCGTCCATGTTTGACTGGTTATGCGTGCAAGCGTCCATTTGCTAATGGAATATTATTTGACTTTTTATGGTTTTTCCTCTGACTATGAAAGATCTCACAAATCACACTTGGCACTTTAAATAGGATCATCATTGTTATCGTCTGTACTCGTATCATCCGTAGCATCCGTACCAAATGAACGCACCTTTTACATTAGGCAATTAAACTTGAGAAATTTTTCTGTATTTAGTAGAAATAACTGAGAAAAGTATAAGGAGGTACAGAGCTGAAGCAAGTCATATCCACTAGAAAATTGTAATAGCGGAAGTTTTAATTCAGCTGGGACAACGATGGAGAAAAGGTATATCTCTCTATCATTCTTCCAGCTGAGTCAAAATTTGAGCAAATAATATTGCCGAGGAACTCAGGGCAGTGACATTAATATTTAAATTCGTTGGAAAAGTTACTTATCTAAAAATTTTTTAGTCCTTGAAGGTTAAAATACTATTTTTACAAAATTATCTACTCGACTATGCTTGCAGCCTATACTAGATAATTCTAAAGAGAAATTTGCAACAATATTTGTATTTCTTAATTCTGTATTGATTTTTATTTATTTTAAGAAGTTGTGTAAATAAAGTGCAAATTTCTGTCGAATGTAGAGGGGGAAAAACGTTACTTTTATATTGTTTTCAGAGTTACATATTAACTTCTTTTATTTCTTATTTACGTACATTAAAAATTAAAGGTTTTAACTTCATAAAATAAAACTTATAAATACAACCAATGCCAAAAATTTTTAATATGGTGGTTTTCGTGGAAAACTAATCGTTTTTTATTTATTTTAGTGAATTTTTAAATTGTATAGTTAACAACGCTGCTTGTTGTGGAAACATACTTGTACGTCTTTTCTGTTCGGCAATTTTAATTGCGCAAGTTTTGATTTGCCTGGGATTTCTCTATCTTCCTTTCAGCAGAATTAAAACTTGCGCAGAATATTGAAGCAAAAGAAACCAGTCTTGGTTAAGTGAAATTGCTCTATCGAAACATGAAGGCAATTTTAAAAGAGAGTTAATAAAAAATTGCACAAACTTAATTGCTTAATGGAAAAAGGGGTTAAAGAGCGGATTTGAAGTTTTCTTAACGAATTAATGGTCCATTGCCAGGTTGTTCGATCAATAAGTTTGTGTCATTTGTGTATTGCTTGCATGCATGTGAGAAACAAAATCGAGTTAAATCACAACGTCCTTTTATACTACGAAATTTTTTTTTAAATATTTGTGCTTATTTGGTCTGTAAAAATACATGGCAATTAAACATAAACATAATTGACATTAATATATAAAATTCAAAGCTTTTAGACTCTTTTCTTAAAAATTAACAAAAAAGGCTTTGATTTAAAATAAAAACACAAGAATACTTGATTCCTATAAAATATTTTTTCGAAGTCAACAATTATCTCAACTGTAAAAATTTGTATTTTTAATTATATTTAATCGTCATTCGATATTGCCTTGCTAGGTCCTCTTGACGTTCGTTTATATTGCGTGTGTTAAATTCACTTCATATAAGAAGTGAAAGAAGAGAACAAAAGGACATCGCGTTTTAATCACTCGGAAAAATCACCAAGGAATATTAACTTGTCATGATAATATGTAAGTTTTACATACATGCTTATGTATTCGTATATAAGTACTGGCTTTTGTTTTATTGCAATGATGTATATATATTAATTATGAAAGTGGAAAACAAAAATATTATTTATTTAAAAAGTTTTGAAGAATATTAAAAAAAAACTAAACACTTATAATGATGTTATGGGAATAACTTTTATTAATGAATCGTGTTCTATAGGAAAAATTATTATTTGTTAACAATTATTTCGATCATTTTCAATATTTGAAAAAATTTTCAGCTTGTATTTCTTGTCAGTTTGGTTAATTTGAATAAGTTGCACCCGTTGGTTTACCTTTGTTTGTATAGCAAAAATGAACAAATACATAAATAAAAAACAAATAAAAATATAAATAAATAAATTATATAAATAATAATTTATTGTAATTTTTGTTGATTTTAACCAACAGAGATTTAACAATATTTTGAAAAATTTAACAAGTTTCATGAATAGGTTTTGATTGCTTTATTTGCGCATAAGTAACATCTTGCTCGGTAGGCTAGTGGGTAGTGTACTAGCCTGTCTGCTTCACTACAAACGACGGATGATTTCTCGCCAGCTTGAAAAGATCAAATACTTTGGAAAAGTGTTTTCTTTATATTGTCGACTTACTGCCTTAAAATTCAGAATTCTTACATTAAAAAATTTGGATTTTTGTCTAACAAAATTCTTTAAAACTTTTATTCAACAATTCCAAGAATCACTGTGGTGTCAGCGAGTATTATATATAGGCAAGAGAAATTTTAGTCGATTCCTATAATTAAGTTATAAATTTATAGTATTTTATGCTATAAAAGAGGGTATATTTAACAAATATATAATTATAGGGTTTCAGTCATTTTATAATTTTTATGATGCTAATGACTCAATAAATCACTTTGTAATTTATCTGACTGAGATTAGTTTTTTTAATAATCACCAATGAACGCCATTTTGTTAATAACTTATGATCTTCAAAATAAATAAATTTAATCCAAAAATAATATCTTGATATAATAATGAGATTTTATTCAATATTAAACGGAAATACACAGCTACTAAGAAGAATAATTAGATAGACCCGTTTCATTATTTTATATTCTTTTTGTTAAAATTCAGTTCATACTCTTTCTATTCTCAATTTATTCGTTTGTTAATTTATCTGTATATAATTATAAAGTTTTGAATAAACAAGCAAACAAATTAGAGCTGAGTAACATTAGAAAGAATGTATGAAAAAATCAAACTTAATTTCAGGTGGGCGTTGAAATAAATAAAAAATTATGCCTTATTTTCTATATACATTTAATTAAATCAAAGAAAACCAATTAAAGGTCACTCGAGTTCTTTTTAATACAACAAGCTAAATAATCACACTTGTAGAAAACTTTAAAATCAACTGGACTTAGTTATGAGTTACGAGTACACAAGGTAGAAGTGTTTGCGGCGACATCAACCAACACTGATATCATTTGTTTGCAACTTTATTATTGACATCTGAAGCAGCAACAAAAAATCTCAACTCTGGCAGAAAAACTGTTTTTCCTTGAAACTTATATTTTATGAAAATTTTACACACCGGAAGTATATTGTTTTGTCTTGGGCTTATAGACGGACAACTTGAATTCCCAGAAAGCGTCATCTATCATTTGCTGAGACAAGATTTGAGTATTATTATTTAATTTTTTCTCTTAAGCTTATGATTCTTTATGTGTTGAAGTTTTAATCATGATTGAGCGCAAAATAAGCCAATAATTCGGTTTTCTTTTGTTTAATAAAATGAAAGATTAACTGAAAATCTCCTGAAGAATTTGTGAAATTTCCCAAAAACCAGTGTTAAAAAATTGTTGTTTGAAATAAGATTTTTTCCGTTGCTGTTATTGTTGTTGCTGTTGTTGTTCATATAAATAAAATTCATGCGTAGGCGCCGAAATCTTTACAACTTGTATTTGGAGTCAAGTTATTTGATTAACAGCAAACAGCAAATCTAACAACACCACCGTCAGAAAATCTATGAGTACGTTCAACATTAACATAACTGACACATGTTTTATTGTTGTTTTTGGTTTTAGGCAGGCTTATGCAGGCAAAGCTCAAGCTTCAAACGTTTTACTCTCATTTTATTAAACGAACACGACAAATGAGAGTAATATTTGTTGAATATATTCGTAACATTCATCTTTTGGTTGTTCGTTTGTGTTGAAAACAAACTGATCATTTGCGTCTAAGAAAATTTTCATCAAATATTTACACCCAAAGAAAAATGTTTGTCTTACACGAGTATTCAGAATTTTTATTAAGTTTTTACATTAATATACATATAAAAAAGTATCAACTTTAAGCCTGTTGGCGCCTATTAACATTTTTGTCGGTTACTACCAAAAATTAATACTTATACGAAAATAAGTCATTATTTATATATCTTAGAATGCCGTCGTTTCAAGAATACTAGTGCCTAGACTTCGAAAATTAATTTCTGTAACTATAAACTGTACATAGAAGATAAGCAATCATTATGTATTAAATAAAATTTCTATGTTAAAACTGGACGATCTTGTGGCGAGTTCGCTTGGAATCCTTGTAATCCATTTTCCTGCTCTTTTTTAAAAATATGCCTTCGCCCTAGAAGCGGGCGTAAAGTCTTCCACCATCCCGTAATGTCTAGACACTCAAGTGAGATATGTATATAAGTATAAATAGAGTTTTGGGTGGGGGACGTATTCTTTCTAAAAAATTTTGATGGCATTTCTGGTGATACTATTTTCATTTCTCTAGTTGAGGTAGACATTTTTTCAGACACTCAGCACTATGTCATCAGCATCCAATAGAATTTTATTTATCGCTAACTCCAGTTGCACTTGTAATACATATATCTCTTACTACAGGTGGGTCTCTCGAGATACACTTTTTCATCATCATCCACGTCATGGATTCAGTATATTATCATTCCTGTTGAAATCGTCACTCACTGAGTTAATGCGATGAACACCACTGTGCTTTTAAGAGCGGTTATATTACCCTATGAAGTTACTCTATCATAGTTTCCATGCTAGAAAATACTTTGGACTATACCTGGGGCCTACTGATCCCTTCAAAGTTTAATCTTAACAGGGCAATTAATTTTCAATAATGACATATTAATTTCTTTGAGTGTAACTTATTTGCTTTTTGGTTTGGGCGATTAAAACTAAGGTAAACAAAATCTAAATACAAAGGCGCGCACAAACACACACACACACAAGTAAAACTCGTCTTCCTACACACCTTTTTGTATTTCATACGTTTTTTTTTAATTTGCTAAACAAACCAACAGGCCATATGAGGCAAAGGAAAAAAGTTTGCAAATGAAATAAAGTACAACTTGGTTGGGTAGATACGAGTAGTTGATACTCGTAGATGGATGCTGGAGCAGTTGTTGATCATGAATGTCTGATCGCGTTTTCTATATCGGCGTCAAAATCCACATAAACAGCAGTAACTGCAACAACAAAAACGCTCACACATTTCCTACGGTTACAAACAGTTAATAAAAATAAGAAAAAGACATCCGCGAGGAGCATTGGCTGTGTGAATATCACCAATAACCAATATTATGTGGACAACGAGTACTTGAATAAGTTTTCAGAATAAAGTTGATGTTTGTTTGTAATGGGCAACAAAAAATAGCTTCTGTAAAGTTGACGGCCTGGGATTGTTACCTAAAGCATCCAAGTCCAAGTGCTGGACAGAATGCTTGCCAGGCCACTCAATCACTTGAACCGATAGACAAACGAAAACATTTAACGACAGCTTTTCTCCTCCGCTTTTGAATGATATGATTGTACGTACGAGCTGGAATGTTACAACTATGAAAATGGTACTGCATCCACCACATTAGTTTTCTCTACATTCATGGCATACAAAGCGAGCTCGTAAGTCTTCGACTGACTATTGGTAACAATATTTATGCTTGTTTGACATTTTGGGTTTGGGTGTTGGACATTTCAATATTCGAGCACACTCATACATGTATGCGGAGTTAAAATACAACTGACAAGATATTTAAATTTCTATTGATTGAGAGGTTTTAATGTAATCGTATGCATATTTATTTGACTGTGTGTAAATATATTATGGATTCTACAACGAAGTGCAAAAGAATTTATTTAAATGGAAATATAATTTCGAAATTAACAATATGGGCAATAATTTATCATGCAACCGAGAACTCTCTTTTGTTTGTTGCGAATTAGTTAATGAAAATGAAATTTGTAATTAATTTTTATTCCTAAATATATGTTTTAAATTGCAGCAAAATTGATTGGATTCTGAGTTTTATTTATATATCCTTGTTCAAACATTTTAAAGATTGTATACGCAATCATATTTATTAAAGTGAGATGCAAGATTTTTGAAGACCAAAATGTTCTTATTAATTCCTAATTATTATTACAATTTAGAGTATTTGTTAGTAAAACCTTAAAATTATACGGAATATTAAAATTTTTCTAAATAGAATCTAATGATAATAGTTTTTGAATATGGGTCTTGGATTACATGTACCTCAATTGTTTCTCGTTGTTTCTCGCATCATTGGCGAAGACGTGCCTCTTAACATGTACCCTGAGCAACTAGTATATGTTGCACGTATATAGTAGATAACATATAGGTTATGTATCAGTTTTTCCATGTCACTCTGTTTTGTCTGATATTTATTTAGTATAATAAATGATGTGCGCCACAGAAGAACTAATTTATACAAAATATACAGACAAGAAAGGCCGACAGATTTCAATCATCATTATTGTTAAGAGGAACTTCATTATATTTACATATTAGTATATTCTTCATTCGTTTTCATTAATTTACATACAACTAAAAATCATTCAATTCAATTGATTTTTAATGTTGCTGCAGAAAAATCTTTATGGCCGCCAATTCCAGTATGTGTTTATAGTAGACGATGAAATATTTGTAAAATCATCAACTTCCTTAAAGAATGAAACAAAGGAATGAATTACTTTATATTGGTGAGTTAAGAAAATATTTTAATAAAATAAGGAATTTAGTATCGAGTACTGCACTACCTTTAGAACGAATCCTTATTTTAGTACGTGTTAAGAGAATGAGAACGAGTCACTAATTAGTACAACGTAATCAAATATGCGCACACGCGTTTAAGTTAAAGTTATCTTGGATAACACTCTTATCTTACTTATCTTGAATAACACTCGTGATATTAAAGCGAAAGTAAAATAGTTCCAAAAAATTTCTGTTTTAAATCTTGTGATTGTCCAGTTTATGAGCAGTACTTTGTCAAACATTTTAGTCTAATTGTCGGAACTTTTTTTTCGGATCTGCGTTGCCAGAATAATGCTTTTATATTACTTTGAGGTCAAGTCCTATATATTTATTATATATACATGTATGTTCAATACTTCATTGGCCTTGTAGTATCTTCTTCAGCGAAAAATTAAAAATATGTTAAATAAAATACGATCTTGAGATCCGTTTATTTATATTATGTTAAAAAATTAATTCTACCCAATATTTCCACACGCCTTTGTGTCTTCTTTAATAATAAATGTACGGAAATTTATAAAAAAAAACTGTATAAGCGTACGAGTTTGAATACTTTCAAAAGCTGTAGAATTTGTTAAATTGCTGTAATAAAAATTTCTCAACTAAACTCACTGACCTTCGTAGACTAGTAGGTAGTGTACTAGACTCGTAGTGCGAAGGTCCCAGGTTCGAATCCTGCCGCAGAACTCTTTCAGTTTGTGTCTGATAATTAAAAGGGAGCGCACAACAAGACTTCACTGGCTTAAGTGTATGTCGTATGACATGGGCTATCACACCCCTCCTATCAACCTAACCTTACCTAACCTAAACTCACTTTAAAAACGTATTATAAGCCAAAAACCTTATTTAAAAAATGTTATTATTCAAAATATCATTGGAGCTCAGACCTGTGGGTGTAAATTCCCTTTCTCGTAAGAACACTTATTGCATTTTGTAATGAGCCAAACTTTAAGATGAAATAAAAATAATGAGTGTACTAGATTACTGTATGTATTTAGTTTTGATTGAAAGTAAGGAATTTTAAATTTTATAACCGAAAATGTGAAATATTGTCATAAAGGTTTAAAACCGTGATGATTTGTTCCTTGGAAAAATTATTTTCATGCTGCAAGCGAGTTTCCGGCAACACTGTTTCTGATATTCGTTCGCAGTGCAGCTGTGTGAGTTTTCTAAGTTTATAATTTATTTAAATTGATATCATTAAGCAATTGCTAAAACATGCATACATGCGCATTACGTTGTAAATTGATTGAAATGAGTACTTGTGTTACATCACTAGGGTTTCTTCTTGACATTTTATTAAAGAGATTAAGTTGAACTTACTGTAACTGGAACGTATTATTTTTAACTCGTGGGTGGTTGTTTGGTGCCATGTTTCTGTTTTTGTTTCTTCCTTGTCTTTTTGTTAAAAAAAATTAATTAGTTTGTCGGCGGCAATTAGTAGCTTTTAGCTTGAATTGATTGTTGAGATTTAGTTTTACGATCTTTTTAAACTAAATGACATGATCAAAGCAGGGAGGAAATGAAAGTTCATTTAATGTTTGCTTTAGGCTTTTGATGGGTGCTGCAAGGTTACCAAAGTCTTACAAAGTGTGGCTAGATGTTAACAAGAGCTTTTCGTTGAAGGAAATAAAGGAAGACAGTTATTCAAAGGCAAGCATATAAATTAAATATAATATAAGTTTAACTATAACTTATAATATTTTGTAAATACTTGATTCGTAAAATATTTATTTCAGAAATTTTGATTTTAAAATTAATTATTAAATATTCTGATGAGGTGTTACTTTAATAAAACTATCCGCAAAGTAATTGGTAAACTTTAGTCTACAAAAGAAAACACGCTTTTCAAAACAAAGTTATACATGAGATTTCTTTGCTGGTGTGTCCATACGATCATAATCGGAAAGTTACAAAAAATGATCGCATGTCTAATGGCGATCTCATAATTAATTTTTCTGTCGAATTAAAAAATTTCAATTTCATTAAATTTTTGTGATAGATTTAAAGATTATAACTTTTATAATCGCAGAAGAAGTAGAGTTTTTATATTATTAACTGTGACCTTTGAAATGTATAAATATTGTTACAAACTGATAGATATTCTTTCCATAACGTAAAAATAGATAGATTATTATACGAAAAAATAATTACCCAATTTTATGTGATAGATTAAAAACTGTGAATTAAAAATATGTAAAAAAAGAATGATAAACAAATTGCTGCTCGTCTGTTTTTCTTTCAGAATGGGAAGAATTCGGAACCTTGATACTATTCGTACAATACAATTGTCACCTTGTCAGATTAATATAAAATTCTTTTAAGGTCCAATTAATTCGAAGTTTCAAATAAATTTTTAATCTCATATCAGAATACAAAAAGCCATTGAAAAAGGTAGAAAAAGAAGGTGTCACTTTAAACTTTTTTTCCCCACAATGATTTAGGCAAGAAGATTAATTTCTAAAAAGTTCAAATGAAATAAACAAAATTGACACTTTTGTAAATTATCTGAGTCGCAGTAGTAGTAGTATGGAATGTCGGTTATTTTTTAAGCTAAACTTGAAGTCAAGTTTTTTATTTTAATGACTTTTTGGTTCTTTTCTTTGTGAGAGTAAGTGACCCAATATAGAGAAGAGATGTTGACGTGATCCACGACAACAATAACAACAGCGCGGTGAGGTTTGTGTTTTAATGTTGCATAAAAAACCAAGGCCTAGCTTATGATCTTCTTTAGATGGTTATACCATCATATTAAAGCGATGATTATAATAAAAATGATGTTCAAATGGATGATGTGTGTCATCGTCTACTGTTTGATTGGTGTTGTTGTTGCACAAGTAGTTGATTGGATTTATATGGAGTGTTTGGTCTAAAATAATTTTGGCATGTACCAGTACCACATTTCTATTGGGGATGGGTACTGCTCACGTGAATCGCTCATGATCGTGAGGTGCTTGATAGTTTAAAAAAAATTTTGTTTTTTTGGTATTACAAAATATTATATTTTATTGAAAGTTAATGTAACAGTATATACTATAATTATTCGGGGTATTCTCATAATTAATTATTTAGAAAATTGTTGTTCGTTGTGGGCTTAGCTGTTTATATGTCTGACATTTTGTTGGGTCATCAGTAGACTTAAATATAATATTGAATACTTCAAACATGATCGCTGAAGTTTGCCGATCAGTTGATTTGTACCAACGATTAACAATAATTTAAAATGTAATTTAAAATTTTTCAGCATATTATATTGTCTTCTATATGTGTAAATTGCAGTTAAAAATTTCTAGGGTGTAATTTAAAATTCGTTAATTGAGAAGCTATGAACTCTCAAAAGCGAATTTTTGTCACCTGAATAATTTATTTGTTGTGAGTGGTTGTTTCCATCTCCAATTTTTGATAACACCACCTCATATGTTTATGGTTATATTGACAACATGATTGTATGTACGAGTATAAATGTGGCTTGCGAAACGAGGGTATTCTAAAAAGTCTCTGTTGAAGAAAGAAAATTTTCATGAAATGGATGAATACAAACTACTGATTTTTGACTAACTTTGGCTCGCTGTCCACTATAATTCAGTTGTCATTTCAACATTTCAACATTCACATCGGCTCATAAAATGTGTACAAATTATTTCTTGTTGCACATTTGTAGGCAGCATGAAGTGTATGTTATTATCGCTGACTTTTTCTATTTGAATCATAATATTTTAAATAAATCTGAAATATTTGAACTCCAGCATGTGTCTATGCAACAATTAAGAACTGGAAAATTTTGTCTAAAAAAGCGTAAAAGATAAGATGAGCCGGTAAACCGGAAATTGGTTTTATTGTATCTCTTTAGATATCGATAATATTGACTACATCGTGTACGGTTTCAGTTTCTGGCAAAAGTCGATCGACCCATCGTTCGTACTACATTGTACTTTTAGATGTGTGGCAGAGAATTATCGGAAGTAGCAACACCAAAACGAAATTTTGAAATACGGTTTTCGCAATTTCCCTGCTATTCCATTAATGTATTTAATTTTTTTGTAAAATAAAAAAAAAATCTTTCAAGTCCGTTAAGCCATTGATATATAGTATATTTAGATAAAAGAAGAACCCATAAATGTATTCCTTAATGCGCACATTAAGAAAGCATTCAACATGTATGTTTGCTTCAATAATTTTTAATGAATTTTCCAACCTGCACTTCACGGATACTCACAATAATTTTCAGTTAAGAGCATGCAATCAATAATTATTGTGTCTATTGGTTTTTCCAATCATTTTCATTTAGACAATTGATGGTGTAACACTTACAATTTACAAATGTAGATATACGAGTACAAAATTCAAATAATAAATTCCTCAAGTGTTATATTAAATATTGATTTTTTTTTAAATTTAGCTTGAAGAGTTCACAAAATTTATTGAAAAAAAAAAACATGTGTGATTTGAATACTTCTTCAAAATCTTTAACTAAATAACAATAAAACCATTATTTGCTCTTTACAGTTTTGGACAAGATTGTGTAGTTGAAATTTTTTGCTGGAACTACAACAAAGAAATCAAACAACAAACATTTTTATTTGCTGTTGACACACAAATAAGAAATATATATTGAAATAAATACGCGGTTTCCAAAATCGTTGTTGATTTTTTCAACAACGCGAAACAAGAACAAAACGATATTGAGAAGATACAGGGAAAGCAATAACCCACAACGGACAACAGCAAAAACAACAATAACACAAATAAATAACTGCGAATTCGTAATGAATTGGCTGAGTTTAAGTTTGATGGGCCTGCTATGGCTGAACCAAGTGGCGTCTCTATCTTTAGATCCAGGTAAGTGAGCGCACAGCAAGACATCATTCCGTGCATATGTGATGAATTTTTATTGAGTATTGTTATTTCAAGTGTATGTGTGATTATGAGAGTACAAGAGTGCGTGAAATTGTTACTTAATAATAAACAATTGATTACAAGTAAGATAAAAAGGGTATTTAAATATTTATTTCCTTCATTAAAAAAAAAAATAAACAAACAACTATAAATGACAACTATGTTTTCAATTCCTTTCATCCCACAGTGGCTTCATCAGAACTGGAACAACTCATTAAAAAGGGTGATTGTGTTATATCGATGGGACATATAAGGTGAGTGAATGAGTTGCGAGTTGTAAAATTTATTAATTTTTGGTGTTAAAATTACAACACAAACGACTTAAGATAAATTATTCAACATTTCAAGAGATAAAGTCTACAAGTAGTCGTTTTGTTTTATTGAAAGTGACATGAGTTCCAAGCGTTGAGGCTTTTGTCCTTGTTTAAAACGCAGTTCTTCTTTGTAACGTTAAGAAAATATTTACTGAATATAAACGTTAATATTGTTTATATAATTAGGTTTATAAATATATGTAATTGAAATTGGACTATTCGAAAAGGAAAATTCATTTTAATATTTCTTTTTAAAAACTATAAAGCGAAAATTTAGAAGACAAGCTTTCTTAAACAATTAAAGCTCTGGAGTATCGCCCTTATTCTTGCTATGCTGAGGACAATAAAAGTTTAATGCCGCTGTAAAAACATAAAGGATATACCTTATATATAATTTTATATATTTGAAAATATTTGAGAACAAACAAAAAGCTGAAAAATCTCTTTAAAACTTCAGCAGAGTAAAGCTATTTTCACACGTATTTTTTTAGTTATGTAAGTAAACTTTATTACAAATATAGTTCCCAGCTTAGAGGGTAATTATTTTCTTTCTTTCTTATTTTTCTTTGAGCTTGCATTTGCGCTCACACCAAGAAATTTTTCTTGCAGTGGTTTTGTGAGTCATAAACTTTTTTGCAAATAAATTCTAAAAATAAGGAACGGTTTCCCAAAGGAATCTTTATAGTTGAACACTTGAAATTTCAAGATGTGGTTGCATTGGTGTGCTCAATATAACAGAAATACTTCTGACATTGATCATATTTGTGACGTCTTCGAGTGCAACCGAACATTTGCTGTTCTGCTTTTCATTTAATATGAGTTGCATATATAGATTTGTTCACTGAAAACTAAAAACTTATAATTTGTCCTTCCTTAGACCCAGACGAAAGGCAAATATTTCGATCGAGGCGCTATTTATGATTGACTTCCCAACTCTTAAGCATAAAATGTCTTTCTTTTTGCATCGTAAGGAGCATCGATTCACGATGGATATAAGCGCTGCTGGAAATGCTGAGTCCTTAAACTTCGACGTACCACATATAAATGAGACCAGTACTATTCGCTCATTGGCTTTGCATTTTCACAAAAATCGTATATCATTGTTGGTGGATTGCAAGGAGACTTCGTCGCATGAGGTGGATATGAATCTCACTAAATTGTACATACAAATGGATGATCCAATGGTAAAATTGGTGAGTTAAAAATTTTAATGTTTTCTAAACATTTTAATAAGAGACTTTAAAGTCTTCAAAGTTTTTGGAATTAAATTACAATTTGACAATATTCCTACATGTATTTGTACTTTAGTTCCTTGGCAAATGAATTATATACACAGTGACGGAGGGATTTCTCTGTGTAAAGAAATAATGAATTAAACTGACTGACTACTTATTTGCTTAGAAGTAACTGGAATGCTGCACTTTTCAGAGAACCAAATGAACTCTATAAGTGATTTGACAAACTTTTAAACTCTGTTCTGGATTGCATTTTAGATCGCCTATTTTTCTATTTCAGTCTTTTTTAGTTCTAAAAACATGCCAAAACATGTTTCGTTGTGTTACTATAGAAAAGAGTTTGAAAATTTATTCAAATTTTGTTTTATACGAGATTATTTATCTCCCATTTAATATCCTCTGATATTTATGATCACTAAAAATCTAGTTGGGGTTGAAGTACTTTGACAATTTACTCACTATACAAGCGACTTGATGAAACTTTAAATCTGGCGTCATCAAACAATAAGGATCCGCAAGGAATAGTATAAACGTGAAAAATAAAAAGTACTCCTGCGGCTTGAACAGCTTATTTAGATCTTACGAAATACGAGTAATAAAAAAAAGTATTGTTTGGTGTGGCTTTAGCTGTTCATATGCCGACATTTCATTGACGAATTGGAATGAGCAGGTAAAGCCATACCAAACAAAGCATTTTATTACAGAATATTATTAAAGAATAAATTTTAAATTTTCAAAAAAGTAATAAAGTGTGTCGTAACTTTTAATTTTTAGTTCCGTGAACGAAAATATCCTTTACATTTTGATAGCAATGTGGAGAGTGCTTTGCACAGAGTTAATTGCCAAAAAGGTCATCATCGCCGAGAGAATAGACGCATGTTGAAGAATAAAACTTCCGGAAGAGGTATGATTTTTGTCCTATAAAAGTCTTTACTCTGTTTTCATTTTCTGGTAAACCTGAACTAATAAAACTAATTGAATTAAAATTTTCTTTGGTTTTGTTTAATTGTATTGAAAATATGAATAACTTTTTTTTGTTTTATTTATTTTTCAAATGTTTATTTTTAAAGAAAAAAACAAGAAACGTGAATTACGCAATTTGTTTATTCATGAACCTGGCACAAGCGCTGAACAATATCAACAACAGATGCCCCTAGATATAGATCGTAGAGGTGATATACCGATAATGAGTGGTGATTGTGAAGGTGAGATAATTCAAAGTTACTATTCCTAATCGTAGTGTCATTAATAAAAAAAGAAAAATTAAATAAACGTTAAAATGTAAATGGAGTGTGATTGCTGTCATTCATTCATTTTCAATATTACAATGCGTCTATGTACATGAAGTAAAAATGAATCAGTGACTACACCAACTGAGACGCACATAATACTGCCAATTCGAAGTTAATTATCAGTTTCGCTAGACGTCAGCATCAATAAGAGCAGCAGCAACGTCGTATCGGTTGAATAATCGACATAAACGATCATTATGTGGTAAAAAAAATGATTAGAATGTATTATAGGAGTGATAATCCTACCACATGCGACCATAAGTATAATTCTTTTGAATGTGTGTCCTACAATTTATGTATTTACGCATCAAGGTGGCCTTAATCTTGTCAATTTGTTTTACGAAAACAGTACATTAAAATCTTTTTATTAATTTTTTTTTTAATCGTGTGTAAACATTTTATTGTACTACACTGAATACTTGTTTGACGGGTAGCACTTAAGAAATTTAATAATTTTAAATTATAAACTTTTATATGACAGAAATTATTTCGGTTATAACGGGTTTCGTTCATTGTGAACTTTTGCTAATACGAACTTTTTTTCGAACTAACACAAAAATACGTATAAGTACAAGATCGCTTTAATGCTCTACTTACTTCCTAAGGCGTAAAGACAATTATAAACTATTGTGTGACAAAAAGATTAAAATATGAAAATTTAGAAGCACTATAGAAAAGATTTTTTTTAATTTAACTGCTTTAACAGCGAAAGTGCAGGACTTAGTGTAAAGTAACAATTGTAATACATATATTTGACTATTGACTACAACAACTACGATGGCGTGTATTCAGCCAACATAATTTAAGTTTTCTTGAATAATACGCTTGCAATACAACAGACGACCTACACTTTAAACGGGTTGTATGTCGTATGAGCAATTTTCGTTCTTTTCATTACTTTATGCGGTATTGCACACATGTTGCACTTTTGGCATGTGTCACTGTGAGGGAATAAATGAATGAATGAATAGATAGATAATTGTACAAACACACAATGTCATACTTAAATCCATGTGTGTACATCAAACATTTGCTTTAGATATTCGTAGTTGACTTGTAAAAACCTCTTTTTGTTAAAAAAAATAAATAAAAAAAGAATAAAGAATAGTATATACATATGTATACATATAATAATATTTATAATCTTGCTACAGCATTACCATACTTTTTGTTAAATGTATTTCCATGAAGACGCCCTCGCAAAATCGCTGAGCGATTTAATGGCTCTAATAAAGCTACTACGTGTAGATATCGCCCACCAACGTCAAGAGATTGCTTATTTGCGCATGCTCCTGGAGAATTGTGCCGGTTGCAAGGACAATAACATACACATAGGGGCAACATGTCGCTCATCAAATCCTTGCTATCTTGGTAAGTTAGAAATTGTGGCAAAATTATTTGTATACTGACTGAAATAGAACTGTGATTAAGCTAGTTATTTCATTGCTGGAGTAAAAAGTTGTACGTACCTGGCAGGGCTATAATTAGAATCTAATGAATTGTTGTCGACATTGCAAAAGCTTTAAACTGGATTTTGTTTGATTTGTTTTACTGTATAAATAAATAATAAATATTTAAAAATTCAAACATTTAATAAACGTTTGCTTTGTTTGCCATAAATGTTCCATTTTAAACTGGGTAACATTTATTTTAAGCACCATGTGGGAGTTTCTTTTTCGCCACCACACGGTTTTGAAGCTGAAATATTTGCAAAAAAAAATATAATCGCTAATCTTTTTTATTATAAAAATTATTCAAAAGACTTGGAATTTTTTTCATATGTAATATTTAAGAATCATTGGAAAATATGAACAGCAATAACTAATGTTTCAAGTATTTACTTTCGAGTTTGAATATTTGGAAACTCCTTATTGTTTGCTCTTCCAAATAGAGACATTTCAAAAACAAATGCTTATATATTGGTTTATACCATTGATACAACAGGTAATAGAGCATTATGAATAACTTAATTATCTTTTTTTTTTAATTGTACCGACGCAGGGAATTATTTTGAAATTTTTCCTGATTTCCACCATATTTATGGCAAATAGTGTTTCTCATATAATTTTATAAACGTCTTATTAATTGTTGCAATTGTTGCAAATTATTAAAATAAATAGAATATTTACATTGCTATTAAAAGTTATCAAGAGTCTCAGGTGTGTTTTGTTATTAAAGCTCCATATTACGGACAATGGGAGCAAAAAAAAAAAACTGGAATCCCATTCTTATTCGCGTTGCTTTAACATAATAAGGATTACATTTTATTCCAAGTGTGGACATAAAATGTTAAAAGTAATTAAGTTCATTAAAAGATTTGCTGCTCCATAAGCAGGCGCTTGCACTTAATAGTCAATAATATTGAAACTATCATTAGTATTGTTTAAAGTAAAATCTTTATGTTTCCCATTCGATAAGAAAATTTATTTATGTATGTGGAATTCCTTGATTTGCTAAGATGACAGTGATATTATTGTTTGTTTTTAAGGTGTTGAATGCTATGATTCTGCTGCGGGTCCAAGTTGTGGCAGCTGTCCTGTGGGCATGCTTGGTGATGGCAAAGACTGCAAATCAGTACCTTCTTGCAACGAACGTCCCTGTTACATGTAAGTAAATCAATTTTTAATGATTTTATTGCGAAAGAACTGAATGTAAAAAATAAAGCAAAAATTGTCTACCTTTTTTTATTGAAAGGCACTGTAAAGCACCGACACAAAAAACAAATGAAAAAAAAATACATAAATAAACAAATATACATAGTGCGAAATAAAGTCGAACTTGATTTTAACATATTAAAGGGCTTGGCAAGTTGGGGTACATAGGAGTCTACTATATTTAAAATAGTGTATTTATGGCAAGGTCCTATGTAATGAAGTCATGGACCATGTCGTTTTAAATCAAGTATTTGTTGCTATAACAAATTCGTTTGTGTTTTCACGAGCTTAATCGGGGTCCTGTGGGAGGTACATATATGGTCTCATTATAAGGAAGCCATTAGTAAGTATTCATAGAAAATGTTAGGACCATCCTACTCTTGGCATAGTATGGAGTGTAGTTTACGTGACGTGTCAAGTATTTTTTATGATCGGTTACTTGCGATTTCTGTTTAGAATATCATATTGTAATAAAAAGATAACGCAAATGAAAATTTTCTTATAGCAGAAATTCACTAAAAAAAGATCGGCTGTATTCATTTTGAGATCATTGGCATTTCATTTAAAAGCTGTAAAAAATTAAACATTAAACACTTTAAAGCCGCTCAGGATATTAAAAGCAAAAAAATAACAAAAAGAAGATATGTGTGTAATAAAAACACTTCGGCTAAAACATTGTGTTGTTAAAATATTTGATGGTTTTGTAAACTATTTATTATTTGCTTTAATGTTCTAAATGGCTCATAAATTCTTTAAAAAGTCAAATTATTAACAAAAGCCGACGACTGCCTATTAAAAACTTCAATTTGGAAACGAACAATCGAATAGAACTCAACCAGATATGAAAGGATCAACAGGTGATCTAAATATATTTTAGCTCTTCTGACAGGCAACACACATTTTTTATACAAGTATTTACATACATATTCAAATATTTAGTCCGATAACAATGACAACATTAAGTGAAACACACAGAACGATTTTGTTATTCTTTTCATTTATTTGAATTGGTTTTTAATAGAAAACCATGTTCTTGTTGTACGTTTTTGTTTTTCTTTTGGCCCATAAATAACTTGAATGCAACACAATGGGTTTTGGCTTTCTGTTTGGTGAGTTAATAAAATCAAATGATTAAATGGATTTTAAGACGCCTCTACCTACAACAGGCGGCAGAGGAATATTAAATCAATTTTTATTTTTTTACATTGGAAAAAAAAATCATTCAAGAACAACCATTACAAAGGGAATTTCGTTAATATAAATAATCTCAACTGTATTATTTATGACAGATAAATGTCTTTAATTATTCAAGTCAAATTTTACGACTTGCCACAAAAGTTTCTAGAATGTTATTGAAGCTATTGAAATTCAAAAGGTTTGTGATTCAATTAATTAAAAAATTAATTGTCTCTGAGATAGTTTTGTTATGATTCCAAAATTATTTATTAATTTATTTTATTTTATTTTTCGTAAAGTATTTACCTTTACATTTTTGTAAAAATTTTGTTTAAAATTAAGAAATTTTTTTTGGAAATCAGAAAGATATTTTTTCCAACTGTAGAGAAATTAAGAGATCGCCTTCGTATATTCATAATGCTATCGCCTCAGTTAACAACATTTAAACGTAGACAGTTCCCACAGTATATTTGAATAGAGCTCCAGCTAAAAATATTTGCTTTTTTCGTCTAATAATTTTAAAGAGTTCTTAGTATCGAATATGAATGGAGGAATGTTTCCCCTTAATTTTTTTTGTAATTTCCTTTATGAGGTTTTTATTAAAATTAAATTAAATTTATATCACAGCATTTCTTTGGTTATGAATGTTTATTGGATGCAGGTTCTTAAAAGTGATAATGAAAAATGACATTAACGACATGCTGTTGATACAATGGTGCAAGCTCAGTCACACACGTACACACGTACTCACAAACACACTCCTCCTCACTAATTCCCATTGTTGGTGACAACGATCCACAAAATACGAAAAGACAAACGTAGCATTTCAGATTTTATGCAAATCAATTCTGTTTCAAAGAGTTAAACGAGTAAACAAAAGACAAGACACAAATAACAGCCAATGATCAAAACAAATAAAGTGGAAACAAGGCGCACCTTGTTGTGTTTTGTGAAACATACACAACCTGAAGGGTGATAGTATAATTTCTTTAAGAGGCCATCTTCCCTACACCTACAATGCTCTACTGCTAGGCCATCAACACTAGTATCTGCTAAATACTTACATACACACACACACACACACACCCATACACACACATACAAATGCGTACAAGTGCGTATTCTCGATTGACCGTGAAGTAGATCCCATATCAATTTCTTCATTTATTTGTTTTGCTGCTCCTTTTTTCAATGCAGGTATTATGGGTTGGTTTTCTTGGCCCTTTTTCCTTTTTCTTTGAGGCACTGCCATTATATAAACTGAAACAGAATATGGTTAATTTGAATATTTTATTACTGTTCATCTTTGTTACCCAAAAGAATGCACTTGTTGTTTAGATTTTTACTATTTTGGGTTTCACGTTACACACAAATAAAAATTTCTTGTGACCCATCTTTTGACGTTTATGCTCAATCTGTTTATTGTTTCGCTTTATTTATGTTACTCGTTCGCAATCATAACTTTTTCGTAGTAAAAATAAGTAAACGAGGAAAGACGGATTTAACTTTACGAATTTTTATTGCAATCCGGTCTCGCTGTTGAATTATAGTACTGTGTTTTTAATTTTTATTTTTAATAATTTCTTGAATATTTAGTAGGTTTGGTTTTGGTTTGGTTGTCTGGTTGGTGAGTGTATTTGAGTGTGACAAATTGTAAATTTATACCGAAAACAAAGGAAAGCTGCAAGGAAGGGAATTGGGAAAGACTGTGATTTTTTTCTGTATAAGAGTGGGTGTCGTCGCAGTATCTTACGGCTATTGGTGGGTAGTTAGTGCCGTTTTTGAATGTTAAAATGAAATAAGTTTTCTTCTCACAGTTGATGTGAAACAAATTTATTGTAAGAAAATATGCAATCATGCAACTTTTGCATGCATTTATGTATGTTGTATGGATTTCCAAGTATTTTAAAGCTTTGAGTATCCTTGCTTAGATTTCAAATGAAAATCAAGTAGAAAATGCACCAAGAAGGTGGAAAAGTGTGAAGCGCAACAGAAAATGTTCTGCTCCCTCTGCCGAAATTGCAATTATCGTTGCACTTCGTTAAATCCTAAAAAATATGTTAAATAAAGTAGTATTTGAAAGCATAATTTTACAAATTTTCCTAACTCTACTCATACCCATATGGTTTTTTGTCCTGGCAATGTTGCTGATGTTAATTTCATCTTATTAGAAGACATTTAAGCATATTTTTTGAGTGTAGGAAATTTTAAGTGAAAGCACAGAATAATTTTTGTGAGAGTGGAAAAGTAAATAAGACAAAGCAGAAAACACTCAGAGACTACGGCAAGGATCGAACACCTGCAACACTTTGACTGTAATCTAATACACTAGCCACTAGTCTACGAGGGAACCCTTCAGGTGCATAAATCTTCAATTATTCCATGTTTCTATAAAGACTCCCTTCAGGTGCATAAATATTCAATTATTCTATTTTTCTATAAAGACTCCCAACTCTTTAAAAAAAAATTTAAAATATGCCTGCAAAAAAGATTTGCCAAGGAAGTCATTCAAATGCAGAAATTGTTATTCAAAAATGGTTCGAAAGCGGATCATTTCTAATGAACTTTCAAAATTCTTTTCGTTGATGTCTGTTCACTGAATTGCTAAGGAAGTTGAAAAATTAATATTTGCCCAATTCACAAAGTGTGCCATCAATCATATTGTAATAAAGTGCTAAAATTTTCAAATAGCATTTTTAAAACAAGAACAAACTAATTTTAAAAATGTTAGAGCATAATTTGTGAATCGGGAAATTGTATTTAGACAAATCTCTCGCAACTTTTGAAAAGCTGAAAAAAATTTGGCGTCAAGCTGTAGTCTGAACCTGAAACTACTCGTCGTGGTGAATTTTCAGATGTTTGGAAAATAAATTTGTAAGAAAATTAATTCCAAGCTATTGCTTCAATTAAGCTCCAGTCACTATTAACTGAAACAGCGTTAAACCCAGCATTCCTCCGTTTAGGTTTTAATAAATTCTGTTACAGTCGCTTGCTTGCAACCAAGAACTGAGTTTCTTATTTTAGCTCAAATTAAATAATACAGGATTAGATAAGCGCGAAACCAACATGCTCCAGTTGATTGATGAGTTTCGATTTTATTATGCAAATATATATTTTAGAAAATAAATTAAGAATATTTCTAACTACCCAACCTCAAAAAATGGTAGATGTCCTGAATTTGTCAATTCAGATTAATAGTTTTATTTCAGTTAACCAGACTTATTAGATTTTCAATATAATCAACATTTAACTTAATTATATTAAGAGAGGATTTACACCATGCGTTTTTTCATGAAATTTGTTGCATGCAAACTGTCTTATTTGCTGATAGAAGGGACGTTGCAGCAAGCGAGCACATGATATTACATACGATTTCTTGCATGATTTTTTATTCCAACTGATTCATTCTGCTTTATATTGGCAAATAGATAAAGTTTCATGTGATAACTTTTATGAAAAAAACCTTATGGTAAATACGGTCTAAATGTGTTTTATATGAATTTCACTAAAACACATTTTAATAAATTATTTGATGTCGGAAATATTTTGTGGAGGTGGAAAGAACTTCTTCAATGCAATGCTTTTTATTATTATTTATTATTCATTTAAAAATTTTATAATGCAATTAATTGTTTTGTGTAGATTTTACGTTGTTTACGACTGACAAACAACAATATTTTAAATAGACACCCAGATGCAAAATCACTTAAGTCACTTAAAGTAAAGGAAGCTTTTTATGCACTTGCATTAATGTTTAGGACTTAAGAACTCTTTATTTGGTGTTTTTCAAAGCAAAAAGGCAGTGTTTAATTTTATTGTTACGACTATTCGTATTGAGAAAACACATACGCAGACTTCTTGAAGCTCTATAAAGAATAAAAGCGGTCAATTCATTTCTTATTGCATCTTGCTTCACAGGCAATGCAATAGAACATCGATCTGAAATATTTACGCAATTAATATTCTAGAACAAAACTCGTCATTACCTTAAATCTTCAAGCCCCTTCTTCCAAACATACTTATTAACAATTTGTTGCATCCAAATATTTGTAAAACAAAACTAATTTCGCTTTCTTTTGTAAACAACTTGTCTGTGTTGTTTCATGTAATTTTTTTGTGACTGTGAGAAGTTTCCACTTTTTACAAGTTCGTCTTATTTCGTTGTGGTCTTGGGAAATTGCCATTAAATGTTTACTTTTGCAACAGTGGAAGAAACAAAGATCTCGCAAAGGATTAAAGAGTCTTAAAGGAAATCAAGCTTGGAAAGACAAATATTTTTCTATTCTCTTGTTGTGTTCGTAGTTAAAGGGCGACCAGTATTTTCAAATAAATAAAAAGTGGAAAAATTTAAAACACTTAATTTTACAAGAATAGAAGTAGTTATTTACTCCTTGTTTTATTATCCTATTGCTCATATTTCATAATTCTAATTTGCCATTTGGGTTGGGTACTTTTCTAGTTGTTATTTTATTCTTTTGCAGCCAATATCAGCACTGATCACTTGGTTGTCGTGAATAGCATTTAATCAAACACGATCATGTGTAAAAAAAATTTAAGGCGAGTGAGCGTATATTAGTAGAGCGTATATTACTTAAATCGAATAAAAAATGGACTTGAAAGTACTTCTTACTTTCCCACAATAGATAATTATAAGATGGTCTTGAAAAACAGTGTGTCTTTTTGAAAAAAGCTTTTCTTTTTAAAATTTTATTGTATTACATGCATATTGTTTTATTGATGATGTTTTAAATATTAAGAAATTAATTAATTAATGTAATATAATCTTACGAATCCCTGGATAAAGTGAACAAAAAATTCACGAAACGTCGGGAAAATAGGAAATAAATAACTTTTTTAAATTTATTGTCATATAAACATACTAGGCCTGACTAGCTGAAACAAAACAGGAAAATAACGTAAATAGATAATTATATTTATCAACAAATTTATAGACTTAAATATTTAAATAACTTCCAAAAAGCTGGGCGATACTGTTCTATAATAGTTTTTGAAATGAAAAAAATTTTTATAAAAAATTTAATTTAATTATATAATTTTTATTCAATTTTTACATAAAAACACTATTTATTTATTTATTAAATAATTTTTTTTATTATTTAAAAGAATATAGTATGCAGTGATAAAATCTGTTTCCAGCATTCAATTGAATATAAAATCATTAGCTGGTAAGGACTTTTCTAAACATATTGACGAAAAAAGGCATCAATAGAAAGTATTTGCTATAGCTGGCCTATGTTAAAATCATTGGAAATGATTTGAGTGTCCACGTCTTCAGGATCAGTATTTATGCAATTTAATGACTTATGAGCGTAAGCTTTCGATCACGATCTCATCCCCATTGTTATACACAACGAACAGAAAATTTAATCATTTTGTTTTGCCGAAAGGCTTTAAGATGTTTCCAACTTGGCTAACTACCTACACATGAACATTTTGGCATCAAAACTTGCAAACTTGCACGCACAAATACACTTTGGACCAATTGGCTGGATGAGAACATTGTTTTTTTTACTTGGAGTGCGTTTTGCTAAATAATGTGTGAACAAAATTCTAAAATGCGTACAACAATGCAAGAAGAGAAATCTGTAATAAAATTAAAAAAAAAAGTTGGGGTGATGGAAATAAGTAAAAATCCACATTTTATAACAACTGTATTGGAGGATACACGTATGAAAATAGGTCGTACAAATTTAATCTAATTTAAAAAGTAAAGGAACAAAACGGTTTCAATTATTTTGGTGCAGTTAATCAGATGGATTTCGGCTGAGTTGCTATTTGGCAAGCACAAATTTGTAGTTGCCACTCTCAGTTCCCAGAAGCCCCTCATAAACATTTGGCAACTGGCAACAATACTGAAATTCGGTTGCCATCCATAATAGAGCCATAAGGCTGCGTTTTGCAGTGGGCAGTCTCGGAGATGTCGCACAAATAGTTAATATAGTACCCACTGCATTTATACCTTAACGTCGCTGTATACGCCTGATTGCAAGATATCACGTAAATCCCTTTTTTTTGTAATGTCAAAGGATGCTACACGTATTAAAAGCGACAGTCTTGAGCAACCTGTGTGCTGTTTGCTTTAACATATAAAACTAATCCGAATCAAAGGATGTCTAAAATCCTTTAAATTATTGTTATTCAAAATATTGGGCAGCATCATCCACGGATGCTACAGAAGTAAAAGGTATCTACGGAACTCTAAGGATTACAAGTTCTATACTCTGGAAAATATATCCAAAAGACGTATTGGATCAATAATATGTATCAAAAAAATTCAAAGTTGTATATTCTTCAAAAGAGTTTTTTGTGCGACTTTTAGGTTTAAGCTTTGATCGTCAATAAATTAAAATTTAAACTCGTCTAGGTGGCTGTAAAGTAAAATTATAGGTTCCATTATTTATCGGATTAGCAAAAGTTGCAATCGAAAATTTCCGAAGTGTCAAAATGGACAAAGTTTTCAAATATTACCAAATCAATTCAAAAATGATTCTTTCGGTGTAAATATAAAAAACTAATAATAAAAGTATGTAAAATTGTTTAAGAGAGTATTAACGCTTCTTTTTTACTTCAGCAGGAATGTCAATGTTTTACTTGGTTGTATTATTGTTTCTTTGTGCCCTCAAAATAGTTTCTGATCTGCCTAGCAAGGATGCCTTTTTGTTACTGTGGCCACATGTACAACGCCCAAGGCATCCATCTTTTTTCGCTTAAGAGCGCACGCGCAAAGGCCTTAGAAAAGTTGAGTATTAATTTAAATTCAAGCAGTCGAACAGCAACAGTCTCACAACAACAATTATGTTTGATGGCATAGACCCGCTTTAAGTGAAGTAGAACAAAAAATATATGGCTTCATGGGAGTGAGTAAATATGTCTTTATGTATTGCATGTACATATGTATGTATGTATGTAGGTATATGAACCAATGCTTTGCGTTAAAGAAATTGCGTAGGCGAACTCGTTTATGACAGTTGTTTTAGATGGCTGCTTGCAACACTTAGATTTGGCTTGAATGCGCTCGTGGATGTGCATCATTGCAAAAGCATATCGCGACTTTACAAATGTTATTAACGCAAAGCCAAGTTAATTTTTATTCGTATACTCGTATGCCATCAGAAGAAAGAAAATTAAAAAAAATAAAAGTGAACACAATGTTAACAACATCAACTAAATATATACTTTTGTATTTACATACTAGGATAATTCTTTCTTACATAAAGAATATATTTGATCAAACAAAAACTTATCACACAAGAGCTAGTTTTTTCTTGTGGACCATTACTTTGTGGGTTTTCGTTTGTTGTGGCTGATAGAGTGTGGGAAAGTTGAACGTTTTTTTTTCTCTGTTTCATACCGGGCGAACTGTTAATGATCTTTGATGTGATAAGTTTGTTTTTTTCTATTACGGTTTTTCACTTTTTGTTTGGCACAACTTAAAAATAAACCGATCAATGTCTGTGATAATCTTTATAGTCTTCCCCCTCAATCGAAAATGATATGCCTATTGAAGCATAACATTTAAAGCAAAAATGTCAGAGATGTAAAGTCGGTACAGTGAGATGTTTAAAGCAAATCAGTTTGATATACAGTTTGATCCTTTAAATATATCTCACTTACAAATATTCACATGTTTGAAAACTTCCAATTTTAGTAGTCTGATTCAAAAATGATTCTAGACTTAACACCCATATAATTCGAAAGAAAGATCATATTAATAGTTAGTTTGATCATATATATAGTATATATATAAAGTAGAGCTTGGGATTATTTCATCAAATATTTGCTTTATTCAATCGTTCCTTAAGATAAAACTCCTGTTACGCCTCATAACTGCGACAAACCTTTTCTACTCTTCCTTTTTGGAGTAGATTATCCCCTGATCTTCTCTATGGGATCAAAAGACTTTTTTGATATGTTGTGCGATTAAAATTATTGACAATTTTTTTCACTTTTATCTAAGTGAGCTACGAGTATGTAGAAGTTGGTGGAAATCATTTTGAATTTATTGTTTTGTTGTTGTTGTTGTTAATACTTCGGCCTTTAAGTCTTTAATCTTTGATTTTCTTTGATAAATGGCCTTAAGAAATGTTTTCCACATCTTCTTTTTAATTTGTTAGACGACTACCAACACACTTATTATTACACACTCAATCACTCACTCATATTTAGAGAAAATGTATGTATATATTTGTAATGAAACATTAGAATACGTGTATCTGTGTTAATAAGATTTTCATGTAATTGTTACATTGTTTAGAAGTGTGTAACAGAAAGCAAACAAAAGAAAGCAAAATTAACAAAAGATCATGTACAAATGTTTGTAAATAAATTTTCTTTCATACTTCAAAAAACTCCAACAAAACATTAATTTTACACTTTACTCGTATTTTGCCTTTGTGCCGATCTTTTGGTTGTAAGTAAATACCGGCCGCCCGTCATTTCTTCGTGGTTGTCAGTCAAAAATTTGAATATTTTTTTTGTGCTATTACTTAATGTTTATTATTTGTTACTCACAAAGCTTTTTCCGGTTTCTTATTCTTTCTTCTCCACAGAGGCGTTCGTTGCCACGATACTGCGAATGGGCCGCAATGCGATCCTTGCCCCATTGGCTATGATGGAGATGGACGTACTTGTACTAAACGCAATCCTTGTATAGAAAATCCATGTCCTTCAGGTTAGTATTAGAGACATCTACAGGATGTAACAAGTGATACAAATATTGCTTAAACACAAAAAATCTCACAAGCGTTTTAGGAAATATAAAAAATATATCTTAGCAAATCAGTTGTATTGTTAAAGAGTATGAAATTTGGTAGATATTATATGTATTCAAACTGGGTCTATTAAATCGTTGTGATACCACATTTTGTGGCATCATAAGAAATTCTCATTCCACAAGCTGAAAAATTTTATATTATGTAAATATACTTTTCGTTGAAGGGTATTTTTTGTTAAAAGGTACTTTTTGTTGAAAGGTACTTTTTGATGAAAAGTATTTTTTGTTAAAGGTATTTTTTGTTAAAAGGTACTTTTTGTTAAAAGGTACTTTTTGTTGAATTTTAGTTTTTGTTAAAAGGTACTTTTTGTTGAAAGGTACTTTTTGTTAAAAGCTACTTTTTGCTAAAAGGTACTTTTTGTTAAAGATATTTTTCCTAACTGGTACTTTTTGCTAAAAGGCACTTTTTGTTAATAAGTACTTTTTATCAAAAGGCACTTTTTGTTAAAAGGTACTTTTTGTTAACGGGCACTTTTTGCTACCGGCTACTTTTTGTCAAAAGGCACTTTTTGCTAAAAGTTATTCTTTGCCCTTTTTAGCTGAAGGAAGAGACTTTTACCACATATTTTCAAAATTTAATTTGGTATTAATTAATTTGGTAATTATATTTTATAAAATTTCTAACAACAGGCTTTCATACCTGTTTGATCGAGCAATAAGAAATATAAAGCCTTGTCACAATTATTTTCTTCTACGTTTCTGAGTTTTTATGCTTCACGATTAACAACTATCTCCGCGGTGTTCCGAAACTAAATACAGGGTAAATGTGCGAAATAAATTTTTGACATTATACCAATTAATGCCAAAGGAAGGTTCGCTTTGCTTTTGTTGCAGCATTTTTAAAGTTTTGATTTATTGATTTAAAATGTTTAGGTTTCAACCTTTTTATTGTTTTCTTTGTGCAAAACGTAAAATTTGTTTTATTAATAAGTGTGTTGTGACTTTTATAGGAAGCATTATAATACCAACTCACAATGTAGAGCATTATCAAAGGAAGTATACAGCGCGCAAGTATTCGATAATGACATCATAGATGAAAACATCAGTTATATGTTTTCCTAAAATATAAGATTAAAATCTTAAATACAAATTATACAATTCGCAATTGATTGGAGTCTTAAACAAAATATGTAACATGAACACAAGCAGATCAGGGGAAAAAACACATTTCAAATGTTTATGAGACCCCATGTAAATTCACATTGAAGTATTATATAATCCAAAATAAATTAAAGCAATTAATATGTTTAAGTTTATAAAAAAAAAACAGTAAAATAGTTGTAATGAATAGTTATTGTTTGTTCACAAATTCTTAATAAACTACACATACGAGGAGGAAAAAGGAAAATAAAAAAAAAGTAATTTTAAGTCCACCACACCAGAAAGTGGAATTTATATATAAATATTAATTTGTAAAACTATTAATTTAGAAATAAGGAAAACAATTTGTTCTTTAGTTATTATTTTGTCAAAATTATGGTTTTGTAAAATGCAAAGTTCACAAATAAAACATTTTGAAATTTTTTTCATAAATGTTCTAATTTAAATCATTCAATTGTGTTTTAATTTTTAAAAGGAACGACTTCGACTTTTTGGTAAATAAGAAATTTTCATTACTTTTTTGGGGTTTTATTTTAAATTATTAATAACTTTAGTATTTTAGATTTATAACTTTGGTGTTAAGTACTCAAATTTTATTGTTTTCAATTAATTATGTAGCGATTCATATCTAATATTTATATAAATTTTCCATTTTCTGGTTGAATATGTATGTATTTTTTAGTTTTACGTAAAAAGCATGTGATCTAATAGAACTAATATGACGTAGTATCTATTTTATTTCTAATCAAAAGTAATGCAAGGAAAATTACTAAAAACAAAAACTAATAATTTTTAATATCCTTTATATGTTAACAAACAATAATTTAAGGTGTGTGGTAATGCAATCATGAGAACTTATTTCGCATTTTTTTCATATCACAGATGTTCAGTAATAAGTTATTAAATGATCTTTTTGATCTTTGATCTTAAATCGTTACATTCCCTATTCTTTCAATACTTTCTGCTCCTTGTCGTGTCTATATTTTTTATTTGGCGATTCTTGTACCGAGAAATGGCCAATTGACGAATTTATTTAGTTGAATTAACTCACGATATTTTTTTACATGATATCAAAATAACACAATAATTCACATCAAATTTGTTTCAACGAATAAGAAATTATTATTTTGATTATGCCACAAGTGATATATTTAATATTTTTTTGGTTAGTATTGTAAGAATCGTGCTTTACTGATTTATATTAAAAATAACATCCAGCTCATTTTCTACTCTTCTCTTCAGAACGTATCTGCCGCGTAAAAAAAGAGTTGGGTGTACATACGAATACATATTTGTATTTATTTACATACAAATTATTCCTATTCAAGATTAGAGTATTTAGCTTTGCTTTGAATTATAAATAAAAATTAATAATAATAAAAAGTATGCGGAAATGTTTGTAACTGAAATATTCAGCGAATGTTATTTAAATTATTTAAATTTTATGCACAAAAATCGATTTTGAAATTAAGTTGAAAAAGTAGTTGCGTATTTGGTCAAGAACTAACAGAAGTGATACTCGTAAGGTAACAGTTAGTAACACCAGGCAACAAGACAATGAAGTGAATATCTATGTTTACATGTGTATGGGTGAAAATATTGTATTTTGCATTTTCAGGAGCTGCATGCGTACCAATACGTAACTCGTCCTCTTATCAGTGTTTTTACTGTAAGCGCGGTGAATATGCCAATGGCACTGAATGTGTGGATATAGATGAATGTGAGATGTATCAGCCTTGTGACCCGAAATCTAGATGTGAAAATACAGCGCCAGGATTTATATGTCAACCGTGTCCGTTGGGCTACAGTGGCATGCATCACAAAGGTAAATGGTACAAATGAAATTTCAAATCAATAATGTATGTGCATATCAAATGCTTGTTTCCAATGTCACAATCAAGGATATGTTGCTGGATATTGGAGCGTGGATTATCAGAAACAAACCTGCTACGATATAAACGAATGTACGACTGATATGGCCAATTGCGGACCGAACTCGGTGTGTTTCAATACAATGGTTAGTTTAAACAAAGGCGATATGTTGTGTCGTCGAATAGATTTGTAGTGGTATGAAACCTCTCCTAGTTATTTTTCTCTATTGAAAGACTATTATGAATTAAATGGGTTTTTGAATATTCAATTAAATTACTTAATTAACAGGGGTCCTACGAATGTAGATGTCGCGATGGTTTTTTCTCGAAAGGCAATTCGGGCTGTTTCCCTATGGCTGACATGCGTCCGGATGGCGTCATCTGTGATAGTAATGCCCATTCTGTGCAACATGGTAACAACGAGTTCACATGCAAGTGTAAAGTGGGATGGGCAGGTAATGGTTTGATATGTGGTGAGGATCGTGATTTAGATGGTTGGCCCGATAGGCAGTTGCAGTGCTCGGAATTGAATTGCAATCGTGACAATTGTCCGGATTTGCCCAATTCAGGACAAGAAGATGCCGATGGTGATGGGATTGGTGATGGTTGTGATGAGGACGCTGATGGAGATTTAGTTTTGAATGACAAGGACAACTGTCCATTTGTGTATAACGAGAATCAGTGGGACTCTGATTATGATGGTGTGGGAGATGTCTGTGATAATTGCCCTTTTGTAGCCAATCGTAAGCAGCTGAATACAGATGGCGATGAATTTGGTGATGATTGCGATGATGATATTGATAATGATACAATCGTTAATAAATACGATAATTGTCTGTTGATACCGAATCCAAATCAATTGGATATTGATGGCGATGGAATCGGAGATGTCTGCGATAACTGTCCCAGTATTTCAAATCCATCACAAGAAGATCGTGACAATGATTTGTTGGGTGACGCTTGTGATAGCGAGATTGATGGTGATAATGATGGCATACAAGATAGTGAGGATAACTGTCCCATGGTCAGCAATGCTGATCAAGTGGATACCGACAATGATGGCAAGTAAGTCTTGAAGGATTAATTATTTGAGGAAAAGGACCTTTTTTATACAGGAATTTTTTTATAGAGGAGATGTCTGTGATGATGACATGGATGGTGATGGTGTACCCAATTATAGGGACAACTGTCCTTTGGCCAAAAATCCTGATCAAACGGACCTAAACAGTAATTATTAATTATAATTAAAATGAAAACCATTTTTTATTTAGTCTTTCTAATCTGTTTGTTAAGAAAATGGAAAGGGTGATTTGTGTGAACAGGACGAAGATGTCGATGGTACTCCTAATATTATAGACAATTGTCCCAATAATTCTATGGTCTATTCCACTGATTTCCGTACTATTCGTTCGGTGATTTTGGATCCTGAGGGAGAAGCTCAATTAGATCCCAATTGGGAGGTTCATGGTAATGGCACGGAAATTCTACAAACTCTGAATAGTGATCCCGGTCTTGTGGTAGGCCATGATGCTTTCGGCGGTGTAGACTTTGAGGGTACATTCTATGTGGACGACGACACTGATGATGACTATGTTGGTTTCGTTTTCAGTTATCAAAGCAATCGCAAATTTTATATTGTCATGTGGAAAAAGAATACACAAACTTATTGGCAATCCACACCCTTCCGGGCATCTGGAGAGCCTGGCATACAAATCAAACTGGTCGATAGCATAACGGGTCCCGGATCCATGTTGCGCAACAGTTTGTGGCACACTGGTGACACCAAGGATCAAGTAAAACTGTTATGGAAAGATCCCAAAGGCGTGGGCTGGAAAGAGAAGACCTCTTATAGGTGGAACCTTCTGCATCGGCCTGCTATCGGTCTTATACGTCTTAGTATGTACGAAGGCGACAAACAAATATTGGATTCCGGCAATGTGTTCGACTCAACTTTGAAAGGTGGTCGTCTGGGAGCATTTTGCTTCTCCCAGCAAATGATCATATGGTCAAATTTGATCTATAGATGTAACAGTAAGTGCCGTCAGATCACATTCATATAAATTGTGAATGTTTATTTCATTGCTTTGTATTTTCTAGCTCGCGTTCCATCTTTAATTTACAAAAGCTTACCTCATCACCTCCAACAAAAGCTTTGATCAGCCTTCGAATGCATACGGCCAGGAAATATTTTGATTTTTAAAAAATAAATATGCTGTCGTTACAAGTTTCTTTCTTTCCTTGCTGTTACACTTGTACTTAATGTTTAACTAAAATTGCCATAGTTTTTTTTTTATTTTTTGAAACGATATTATGAAAAAATTATTATACTATATAATATATAAAATGATCTTAACTTTAAAGTAATTAAGAGAAAATAAATAATTAATTTTATATTTGTTAATTCGTCCTTACAGTTCTACTGTTTTTCTTTTTCTAGTGTAATGTTTGGGAAACCAGGACATTTTGCAATTTCTTCCTGATTTTCTGGCTTATTTATTTCTTTTGATGCATGTTACTTCCATGTTTGTAATAGTACGAAAATAACTTTCTGTATAGAAGAATTTTAAATTTTTGAAGACAATACCGAATATTATTTTTATGTGTTAAAAAGCTGGCTGGTCCAGTGGTAATGTTTTATAATTCTTTTTGATATTATCGTGCATAACCAAACTGCAAATATGAGGAGGGCATGTTTTCATAAGACAAATCGATTCCGACCCATTGCATTGTTGCTGTCTATGTTTCATAATATCATCCTTGAGCATGTTCTCTATCCAACTGATCAGGAACACAACTTCCAATTAATATTCAAAGTACATATATATAAATAGTCCATTCAAAATGTAATACGAGTGAAGTTTATTTAAAATGTTCAATAAAATATTGGCGATAAAATAATTTTTTTTGGTTTTATTTAAGACTTTATGTGCAAAAATCAATGCTGCAATACTTACAGACTGTTTTCTTAGATGCAAATTTATCCTCGAATTGAGAGATACATGGGCAGTTGCTGATCCAAAAGGAAGACCGATAATATTAAATATTTAAAGTTTTTCATTTTAATTCATGTACTTATACAAATAAAAAAAATATCCCTAATTATTTTATATGTCATTAATTAATATTGGTGATCATGTTCAGATCATGTCACAAAATTGCACCATTCAGGTTTCACGTGAAAATATAGAGTTTTTCTCGGAGAGTACGACAAGTCGAATTACAATTTTTTTACACTATATCTATATTCATATAAATAAACTGATTGAAGTTCACTGACGATTTGGCTTAGCGACCAATGAAATGTAGGCATATGAATAGCTAAAGCTACAATAAACAAACATTTTTTTTTTTAAATTAGTTGGGGAGAATATCACAAAAGAATGAATTTTCGATATTAAGTATTGAAAATAAACAATTTTTATTCAATGATTTACCAGGGAACATATACCAATATTCCATTTGAGTGCAGTACAACTGCCTTCACCAGGTTAACGTTGCGAGACAAAAATATTAGCAATTTTTGCAAAATTTTATAGATGATAATGTATAATTTTATGCTTATTTTTAGGAAAATACAAAAATTTTAGTGATAATTATCGGCTCATTCATTTGGTTTTGCAAATACGGCTGATGAAAATTAGTCGATTCCAGCCGCTTCATTAGCGGCAGCTTGATTAATGAAAATAGTCGATGGCGGCTGTAAGTCGGCTGTTAGCGACACTTATGGAACCTCTCTTGATTTTGCAACAAATGCCATTTTTGGAAATATCCATTGTTTAGAAGCAAATATAAAAAATATAAAGAGAAATGAATATGACAAACTAAACCGATGCTACTAAGCTTTCAGTGACAATATTTTCATTTTGAAAGACAATAAATAAGCGATTCAAATCGATGATATAACTGCTCTATCGCTCCTTTAATGCAACATGGACGTATCTAAAATAACACCGATTTTGGCAAAATGCCATTAAAATCTTTATAGTTTTAACTCAATATCAAAACATTTTGGTACAATTTCGGCTTCAGATATAATCCCGATTTTTTATATCTATAAAATAGATACTGAGAAGCAGTTTTTTCCGGATGATTAAAAAATTGTAACTTTTTGAGTTGTGACTATTTTGCATATAAGAATACGGGCACAAATCTTACGCACTGGCAGCTCTGGTCATGAAAAAGCTTTTCGCACAGATCGAAGCATACTTTCAGGCCCAAAAAGCTTTTTTCCAAATTATTTTTCCAACTATTTACTCGTAAAAAATTTCAACTATGGAAGTATCTGCTACAAAGTGATTAATATTTCATTAAATATAAACATGATAATTATGATCGCTTATTATTATTTTGAACAATTCATACGTATGTACATACTAACGTTCAAATGGTTGCAGGTGAATTAATTAACTGAGTCTTTCTGAATTGGAGTCAATTAGAGATTTTTTTTATTAAATCAACACGATTTATTTATTTTGTTTTTAAAAGGTAAACTACACAGCTAGAAAAAATTTTGAATAACATTATTATTTTATTTGTGGTTTTTCCTATTTTACATGTGTATGTATGTATTGTATGTTTATATGTACGTACTCAACATTTTTATTTAGAATTTTGTTGATAATTTCGAATTTTATAATATCAAATGTAACAAAACTAATGCTTAATAATGTTTTTCAATAAATAGCCATTAGAATTAAATCAATAAAAATTAGTATTATGCATTAATGGTAATATGTATATTCCCCCTTATTCTATTCTTCATCGTCGACGTCACACGAAGTCAACAACAATCTTTTAGCAATTGTTGAATCGTTGTCGACAAGAGTAAGAAGTTATTGATAGACTTTTACTACTACTACTAGAGGTTATGAAAAGAGAAGTGGCTGTCAATATTACTCAGTTATTGTCAACAGCGAGCACAGAACAGCCAATTTTTTTAATGTCGACTTGACGACGACGACGGCAATTGGAATAAGGGAGAATATGAATTTCGTGGCAATTCCGTATGTTGCGATTTTTTATTTAATTGATATTTATGATGATTTTTTATTGTCATTTATTTTTTATTATGTATTTTACTTAAACTATTAAGTATGTATTTACAAATTATATATGTATATTATAAACATCAAAATGATCCTAGTTTCGTTATTTTTTTTAACTTCAAGCAGTTTTAAAATTTTATCTTTAAGTTGATTTTGTTGTTATGGTTATTATTAAAGAGAAATTTAGTTTACACTTCTAATTAATTGTTTATTTTCCTCTTGTATTTTTAACTGCTAATTTACTTCAATAATTATTTATTTTCTTACATTTTTCATAGAACATTCTTTCCTTGCATTTAGTTTTTAATAATTTTATTGTGGTATAAGATCAATTAAATGTTTTTCCATGTCGAATTAATATATTTACATTGTAAATATTTGTAACTGAATTTAAGACCTATTATTTCAATTATTCATTTTCGGTTTTGGCTATTTCAATATCCACTAAGACTTTACAGGAAGTTAAAATAAAAATGGTTGAATAGTTTTCAGAGAAATTCGTTAAGAGTTGTACTTTTGCACAAGAGTACAAAATATTAAAATAAAAAGTTTTTTATTTATTATTTTAAACATATTTTAAAGCGGCGTGCGGCGTGGAATGGGGCGAACACTTCTGTCACTTCTGTACAGAAATAAATTGCTTAACTAAGCAGCACGTCGAGTTTCCGTTTGATTAATTTTTAAAAGTTACTAATAACATATTCCGTTATTGTCACTGCTATGCTCTAGCCATTTTATTCTTTGTCATGGCCATTGGATCCTAGTTCCAGCAGCTCATGGGGTTCAGCGTTTAACTTAAAAGGAAAGAAAAAACATTTCTGTCATTTCTGTAAGAGCAATATATTAATTTAACAAAACTTACTCTATCCACATTTTCCAAATCTTTTTTGGATAATTGATTCACTAAAATTGTACCCAAAGCATCACACATGACATTAATGGTGGTACGGAACCGATCTCTGAAATTAGTTAATAAAGTTAAACGAAAACCTTTTCCTCATTTCTTTCAAAAAGGCTTACAGCAACCAATCAACGGCTATAATTAGGGATACGTCTTTCGGCTCCAAGCCAACTGTGTCCAATACCATTACCATAGTGACAAGACCTGCTTGAGGTATGCCGGCCGCACCAATAGAAGCTGCTGTGGCTGTAATACTGACTGCCACTATAGTGCCAAACGAATAGCTCATCTCTCTGTATTGGGCAATGAAAAGGGCAGCCACAGCTTCATACAAGGCAGTACCGTCCATATTGATGGTGGCTCCCACAGGTATAACGAATCGTGTCACACGTGGATCAATGCCCATGTGGTCTAGGCATTTGATTGTCAAGGGCATAGTAGCAGAACTGGAGCCAGTACCAAATGCCGTGGCCAAAACTTGACTCAGTTTTGCAATGTAGGGATAGGGCATTTTGCGCGTGCCCAAAAAGAATATAATACCAATAGTACCTTTAAGGGGAAAACATTGATACTCAAACATGTTTGTTGTAATGCTCTTGCAGCTTATGTACTTACCAAAACCATGCAGAAATAGTCCAATCATTACGGTTATAAAGTACCAGCCCAGAGACTGTATGGTATCGGCAATGGAGTCCATTTCAATGATTTTTGCTGCAATCAAGAATCCCACACCTAAAGGTGATATCCTGCAGATGATATTAGCAAAAATTAAAATTTAAGAAAATTATTTTAATGTCTGCACTAACCAAATGACCCAGGATGTAATAGTCATCATGGCTTCACTCAATGTTGTGAAGAAATCTTGTAATAACTGACCCTTCTCACGCATTCTGCCAATGGTAGTGCCCAAAATAACACTGAACATAACAAGACCCAAAACATTTGAACCCTCACGCTGAGTGGCTTTAAAGCCCCATTGTTCCATGGGCACTAGAAAGAAGATTTCATTACTCATTTTATTTTCCTGTAATTAACAATTGTTGTGATTTTTTCTGTTCCCTTGTTTGTATAAGTACAAGGTGGCGCAAAAATAATTTCGTAATTTGAGCTCTGTTTTCATAAAAGTTTATTCTTGAGGTGTGTATCATGCTATGGATAGCTAATAAGTAATTCTCTATCCAATGCTATATCTACATCATAAATGTCAACTACAAAATTGGCAGCCAATTCAATTATGATATTACTTTTGTTTTCTGATCCTAAACGGGGCCAAGAGTCTCTATTACAATTGAACAGCTGCAATGAAAGTCTCTTTACAATTTTACAGGACTATACATTTTATAGACCAGTCTATTCGGCAAAATTTACAAAAATTACAAGGACATCTAGCCCCATACAGCCTGTTTCCATTATTTACACAATGTTCGAAGATTACGGGTCTAACAATTCTCTAATAGAGAGGGCCATACACATCTCTTTTCCACCATTTGAAAACTTCGCTGTGAATTTTATTTGCCAATTTTTTAAATTTTATATATGGGTATATCACATTCGTTTTTTATTTATGCAGGCGCTACAAAAGTACTACATACTGTTGTAAGTGAAGTGAGCGAGCGTAAGAGTGATTAAACAAATTTTTTATCGAAAAATTATCTTCCAATGCGCCAACCTTTTACATTTCCCTGACAAAAAAAAAAAAAAAAAATATATATATATATATATATATATATATATATATATATATATATATATATATATATATATATATATATATATATATATATATATATATATATATATATATATATATATAAATTGATCTAAAATTATTTGTACAGAATTTTCATGCAAGTGACGTGAGTAAAATTCGAGTGTCAATGTTATTGACATACAAATTTGAGTATTTTTAATTTAGAATCGAATTATGGAGTAACCCCCATGGATTTCGACGGAATTGAGTGCCTCTTCATCAGTAGACTTCAATCATCTTATTGGGAAAATATTTCAACTGCATAATATCACTAAGTATTTTTAATTTACAAATATTTTAAACGGTGGTTAAAATGCTTTCTGGAAATGATATGACCCTTTGAGAGTGCATTTCTTTAAATAGAGGACATCCTAACATCATTTTACCAAAAAATTGATATTAAAAGCAAATAATTAATGAATTTGTTATACTTAGTGGCGCCATTACTTGGAAAATATTCCTTTTATATAAAAAATATTAGACATTTTGATAGAGAATAATACAATTGGAACCGAAATGAAACAAATTTAAAATATAAAGTAGTATCAACGACAATCTCCACTTCTCAATATTCGCACTTACGAATTTCAATGTCAATAAAATTTAAATTAAATCAAATGCATACAAGTAAATACTTACAGGGTGGCACAATGCTGGTGTTTTCGAAAATTTCTGTGCGATGCTGTAATTAGAAGATGGGCAAAAACACAAAATTATTAATTAAGAATTGTAATGATACTGATGTTGTTGTCAACACTTCAACACACATTTGCGAAATTGAGACCTTTTGTTCAACTCATTTGTGGGGCTTAGATATTTGCATTGCCTGCATTACGAGTGGGGCTCATTAGAATCACTGGAAGAGCTGTGATTCAATTTTGAACAGCAGCAGAATACGCTAAAGTGGATGTAAATGTCAACAGCGAACTTAATTGTATACGTTTTGCAGTTCCCTTTTTCCGTTTAATATATCAGCTGGGTATGGTTGTGACATCAAATTATTACAAATGATACTTTGTACTGCCTGAATTTCGCAATTGTAATTGGAAAACACACTCACGCTCACAGCGAAATGAAGTACGAGTACGCATTCGTTGTGAATTATTTTGATTGAATTGAAGAAAGTACCCCAGAATACAAATTTGAACGCACTTTAGACTCGTCTTAATATCTCCTTCCCCTATGTGCACCATAATAAAAATATCATTGTGATGTAAATATAATGTTATCATTTGTTTTAAACGGAGTAGCAACTCTTAATCTGCAGCATGATTTAGGCTCTTTTTTTAAATTATTAAAAGTTTTATTCATTTAATTTCATAAATTGAATGATTGTTCTTGGTGATCGTGATGGGGATGGTGATGGCTGCAGTTGTATTTTGTTTGAAATAAAAATTGCCAACATTAATACATGTTTAAAAATGAAATTATTGTTGACACAGGGGAACATAAAGTAGATATTTCCGATTATTTTGTTAATTCCGATATGTATGTTGAAGTGTTTGTATTTTATTTGAATTTACCTGGAACATGGTGGATTGTATGATGTTGTCAGTGAACATGTTTCTGTAATCCAAATGTGTGATAATCATTGAATATGAAAGTGTAAAAAAAAGAACATTTACTCTAATGTACTTCAACTTGCCTCACTAAATCCATTAAAGTATCGGGTGTCAGTACTTTGGAAGCCTTATCCACAGATTCCATGCGTGTTTCAACAATTTTAGCTCCTTGGCCAGGTCTAATGGTGGTTACTAAACATATGCCCAAAACTACAGCCGATATTGTGGTAATAAAGTAATAAGCAATAGCTCTGGAAGATTTAAACAAAACATATTTAGTGCGTAGTATCTTAAAACTTTCTTGGTAGTTGAGATCTCACCTGGTTGCAATTTTACTTGACATGCTTAAGTCCAGACCACCAATTGCGCTGGTAATTGATGAGACCAACAGTGGCACAATCAGACATTTTAACATGCTGCAATTTAAAATTGTATAAAAAAATTATTTCGCCTCAACAATTATTTTGAAAAAGTTCTTTCTAAAAGTAGTTCAAAAATTGTTTTTACAATTCAGGTCTTAGGAAGCTTTATTTCGAAAATGGTTAAGGATATTTTCAAGAATTAATGTTATAAGTTATTATAATCTTACTAAAATTTATATAATTATACTACATTAATTTTAATTTATATTATTGAACCTTTGTTGTTGCACTTTAAAATACGAAGTTCTTAATGAAATTTTAATGGGCCGTTGTCAAGATCGTTTCTCCTAAAATTTAATATAAACGACTATTTATTTCTTGATATCATTCGATGTCTTATTGGGAAATCCCAACTTTTACATAATTTATAAATAATGTTTTATAATTTTCTCCATGTTATTGATGCAGAAGTTGGGATTTTCCAAATATCTGGTGAATTAGTACAAAGTTAATGAAGATTCAGTGGCTTCCCTGTGTTGAAAAACATACGTCTAAAAGATAGTTTTGTTGACCAGAAATTTAACATCATTGAGTAGATAAAAGTACGTATTTATTTATCTAAATTACGCATAAAATAAATTTAATTTGCTTCTATGCTACCGTGAAATTCTTATCAAATGTGTCAGGAATTGTTTTAAACACATACATATGAAAAAAATGCGTATAATAATTTTTGCAAATTTCGTATAAAAGTTTAAATAAATTTATGTTTTTTGTTTATTAATATGATAAGACTAAATAATATTAGTTCTTGATTTAAAAAGATATTTTATAAATATTTTTCCAAATGTGCCAGAAAAAATTAAATATGTAAATAATTGCCGTATTCAAAGAAAAGCTTTACAAGCAATTGTTAAGTAAAGTTGAATCAAGATAAATATGTATGTTTGTATATAGTAAGCGAAAGTTTTAAAGAAAACCACATACCAATATTAAATTCAAATATCTATTTTGATGCCACACATATGGCATGTACCTTAATAAAAGCTTGATTTCTTAGCTCTTAGCGAAAGCTTATTTTTACTTTAGACATTAAACTATTCAATTGAATCAAACTCCACAGCAAAATTCGAAAGAAATATTAATGAAAATATGTCTGTACATAAATATTTAATAATGTATTAGTGATGAGAATATAATAAGAACAAAACAAGAAAACCAGATATTCGAATACCCTCTACATTCGAATAAAAATCTTTAATCACTACACTTTTGTTGTTTTTATTTCATAGAAAACTTTATGTAATTTACTGTCATGACAGAAACTAATAATTCTTGCAAATAATTAAACTTCAAATAATATTTTTTTTTACATATTTGAATAAGTACTCGAATTCGAATCGGTTGTGTGCATCATCATGAACTACAAAGTAAGATTGCGTTTTCAATAAAATTTCTTCAGTCATAAAATATGGTAGTTAAAGTAGTGCTTTGAATACAATTTGTTAACAAAACTTTGTTAACCTTAAAGTGTTTACTAACGTTAATGTTAGTTTTAAAAACTAAGTAAAATTCTTTTGAATACGGCTGTAAATAAGTAAGCAAATAAATATAGAAAAAATATATGAAATAGAATATTAAATATTTTTGCTAAAATATTAGACGAATAATAAATTATAATTTTGTTTGAAATATTATACCATTTTATAAATTAATATCTTTTCATGTTAAAGTTTAAATTTCTTTACTTACCGTAAGAATATTTCGCCAGGAAATGAGATATACATAATTTCACGTGGTGTCCATTCGCCTGTGCTGTTTTTGATTATGAAGCCCACAACGCCGCCCAGAAACACGCCAGTGACCGTAAGCATGGTCAGGAGGTTCTCCTCCATGAAGGCTTTGAACTTGCCATTCTTTTTCGGCCGCGCCATTTTATTTTAATTATTTTTATGTGTTTCACTTATATAAATTGTTATCAAACAAATGGCAGGCTTTGAGTTCACAAGAAGACTAGAGCTGTAAGGCTGGATTTTTAAAGAAATCACTGATGCACGAACTTTCAAAATGATGATTTCTGTTTCAAAAAAAAAATTCACAAAAATTATTTTATTGCTTAAAGTATAATCTCAGTTGAGGTCCTCTAATTTTTATTTTATAATTGTTAGTTGATTCTTTTTCTATGTGCTAAATATTGCTGAATGAAAATATTCACGTTTTCCTTAAAATTTTCTCCACTTTTTGTTTAACGGTTGGATATCACGGTCTTGCCTCGACTACGTTTGAAATAATACTAAATATTGTTTGATTCAAAACCCACAATGTCAACATTATCAAACGAATCAACCACTTTTGTCAGATTTTTTTTATCACTCACCAACCATCCGTCAAGGGGTAAACAAGTGTTAAGCTTTTGTTAGTTTACAAATGAAGCTTTACTGTGTGTTTTATGTCTTTTTTCCAAATTAACGTTTATTCCTACCCTCTTAAACATGCGCAGTATTTCAACTCTCTTTTAAGTTCTCTGGAAAACATTAAAATGTATGGGAAAAAGCTTTTTTTGGTGAATGCTCTTACAGATTCTGTTACGGGATCATTGTTGAAAATTATTGGTGCAAGATTATTGTTACAACAAACTAAAATTATCTCTGTAGATCACGTTCAAGTTTAAATAACAATGTAACGAGAAACCGGAAACTTCTAAATCACATATACATATATGTATGTATATGCCTGCACATAATTTATATTTCAAAAATGCTACGCATGTGTGTGTGTATGTGTGTGCAAATATGGAACAATAGTGTACGAGTACTTGTCGAATTAAAGGGGACTATCTCAACAATTTTAAACTTGTTGCCCTAATGAACAAATAATTGAGTGTGAGTGCACTTGTGTATATGCGTTAATAACATGTATTAACACTTAATTATGAATGCATATTTGTGTGTAATTTCACAAGCATGCATACACGCACCTATACACACATAAATGTGCTACTCCCAATTAGATTCAAAGTAAACAAATTAATATATTATTATTTTTTTATATAAAGGGTGTTTTCTTAGACGTTCATATCTTTGAGTTGGCAAACTGTTTTGTTTGACACCCGCTTGATTTGGTTTGCTTTTCTATAATGAAACGACTCATATATATATATATATATATATATGTTCCCATCGATCCTATAAGGAGCATAGGGCCTCAAACGACTCACGGTAGAGCAATAATGATTGCAAACTGTTGAAGTTTGTTAATTATCGAGAGAACTACGGTGACGAAAGAATAATTTCACGTGATGGTATCGTTAATTGTCCTCCAAGATCATGTGCGTAGATAGGTCTGTCTGCGGTCGGCTCATTGCCTCCTAAAAAAATTCAGAGCTTGCAAAGTTTCTCCTTCTTATAGAATTACTAATTAATGGAAGAATTTAACTCTTTTCTAAAGAAAAAATTTCAGTGGTTGTAGATTTCCCTAGAAAGGTCTCTTGCTACACCAAGGGTGAGATCTATCCTTAATAGATTTTCTTTGGGAACATGTCAAGTCGTGCTTATTAAGCAGGAACGATTTGATACTTGGAACCCAACGTCTGTCAAGTTAATGGTGAAATGTGACAGCAATTGCTACAAAATATGTGCGAACTCGAATATCCAAATCGGGTCAACAACATGCCAGCCGCGACTGCCGCATGATCAAAATGATTTTCAAACAAGGATGCCAATATAATCGATATTATTTTATATTGACTCCTGGACCTTAAAAAACACCCTTTATTTGTTCAAATTATAATAATTACACTAATATCGAAATTGTACTCGTATGTAGAGAAATTTTATTTTCAACAACAAGCTAAACATAGATTTTTTACGAATTCAATAAAAACAATAGAGTTTCATTGTACTAAATACTAATTTTAATTATTTAATTAATTTTATTTCTTTACACGGTAGTTGCACGAGTACTTGATTTTATTATTTAAAATGATGGGGACAAATTAAGATTTTCAAAAGATATTGGAAAAGCTAGAAGTTTTGAATGAATCTCTGAATTATACAAAAATCGGTCGTAAATCAAAAAATCTAAATCGAAAAAAAATACTCCCCAATGTCTGCAAATAAGCCAAAGCTACACCGAAAAGTGTTGAGGTAATGGCTTTAATAGCATTTTGTCAAGTTTCATGTTTTTTTTTTTGGAGATGTGATTATGTACGTAAAAAATTGAATTTTTAAAGTTTGTTTTAAGAAAATCTTTAATTTTTAATGAGGCTTTTCAAAGTTAATTTTAAGTAGCTTTTCCAAATTAATTTCTATAATCAAGTATGCTCTCGTACATTTGAATGTAATTTTGAATGTATTTGAAATTTATCGTCAAATAAAATATTATTTATAAATATTTACTTACAACAAAATAAAAAATTCACTTTTTAGGAAAGAGCTACATGTTTAAAATTATACACATTTCATTAGAAGAGCAACTTTTACAAAATGAAATTTCATGACTGCCCAATTTGTTTAAATTCTTTTTTGAGAATCGAGCCAACCATAGTACTAGTCTGTGTTGAACTAATACAGAAGACCAACTATATGTAGATGTTGCAGCAAAGTTCATTAACAATTACACTTAATAAAAATAGTCAGTTGAATCGAGATATTTAATACCTTTTCATTGAATTGACCTCACGGTATCATTTATTAAATACATCTGCTCATAATGTGAGATTAAATTACAGAATTAATTAAAAAAAATAGATAATTTCGACAATGGGGTACTATTTTATTTAAGCAAAATTGAACTAACTTGCGCTAAACGATTTAAAAATTTAATTTTTTGGTGCGAGCTGAGCAGTTGCTCAGCTAATCAACTCATCAGTAGATGTTTAAATGAAAGTTTTAAAAATTTTCATATTGTGTTTGAAAGTTTCTAAATAAATAAAAGAATTTGAACGCTTTTCAAACATGTTAATTGAATACTACTGAGGAATTGGTTAGCATCAAGGTAATGTCAGATACATACAGACAGACAGACCCACAACAAATAACACTATTTTTTATTAGAAACTTTCTTTTCAATCAAGATTATGGTTTGACTATAGAACTGTAGAACATAAGTAAGTTATTTCGAATTTTAGATGTAAACCAGTACTTTTGGTTGATATTCGTGTGCATAGTTTTTCAACTTCTTAGATAAAGTTGACACGATGACTTTTTTTCCAAGAAATTCAAAGATGCTGCGAAATTTCAAATCATGCCAATTTCTTTCTCCTGTTGCTTCTTTAGCCCTCCCTTCTCAATATTTTGGCGAATTTTTTTTACCGCTTTATGTAAAGGACCCAGAGATTTTTAAATAATTTCAATAAAATGTAATCAGTGAAGTGTGTTTGTAAGTAAAGAAGTTTGTTGTAACATTTTATATACACACATCCATACATATTTAATAAATATTATTTCGCAAACCCTTTTGGAAAATTGTTTTTAAAGTAACAAATATTGCATATAGAATGATATTCAACTAATCGACTAGTTTATCAATGTGGGTCATTATTATTAATATTAATATTTTCGTGTTTGTGTATCGGTTCGCTTGTGAATTAAATAGTAGCGCATGGTGTGTAAGCGAGCCTATTGAAATCGCCATTAGATACACCAATTACCGCCTAAAATATTGAAATAATTAATAAGAAAATATTGAAAATAAGTAACTACATCATCATCATGCTGATCATGATATTCATTCTCATGCTTATTAACAGTGTAACAATTTTATATTGAATAAAAAAATTGCGATGGCAAGAGAGCAAAGAGAGAGAAAAAGGGGAGGCAGTAGAAATTCATTCAATTAATTTGCATGTATCACTTTATATGGCGATCTAAAATTGTAATCGGTATGTCAAAGCCGTACCCCCATAAATTTTTTAAGACCTTCAGTTTACATTTCACACAAATTAATTAACAAACAATTTAGAAACTAAGTTTTCATAGTTCTCCAACTATTAAACAATTTAATTCATTCAACACATTCTTTTGCGTTTTTATTTTTATTTAAATTTTAACAATAGTTTATAAAATCTATTCTTAATCACATACATATGATTAGATTAAATTTCGCATAAGTGAAAACTAATTTTTTATCACCATTCGTTTGTTTTCCTAATTCAATTGATTAGTTGTTTAATTTGCATACAACTTATTGGAAAACTTATGAAAAACATGTTAATTATTTAATAGAGCTCTTTATAAAAAAATTAAAAAATTAATGCCATAAAGTTAGCAGGCTTTTTAAGACTATAAGAGTGCATTAGTATGTGAACATATGTACATCCATATATCCATAAGTACATACAAACTTACATATGACTATATTGTATGTATGTAGACAAGTGTTCGCAACTGCTTCTTCTCAACACCAATGTACTTGTCTAGCATACAAATCCATACATACATATGTATGTATGTCAAAGGAGCGCACAACAAGACTTCACTGGCTTAGGTGTATGTCGTGTGACATGGGCTGACATACCCCTCCAATCAACCTAACCTAACCACCTAGGTATGTATGTACATATATTTTATAATTCCCCTTATTATGATTGTCGACGTCGACGTCACACCAAGTCGACATCAATATATTGGCAATTGTGGGATCGTTATCGAGAACTATTAAATATTATAGATAGGATATTAGTACTACTATGGCTTATAAAATTACAATTGTACATACGGATGTATGCACATACATACATACATACATCCACATATACTTTCATGGATCCTGCTTATATAGAAATATATGTACTCGTATGTATGTCAGTGTATACATAATTATGTAAGTACATATGTATGTCAAATAGTTTTGTATTTTCTGTCTGCAGAATGAAACCTGCGACCACCGGACTACTAGTCTAGTACGCTTCTTACTAATTTACGATCTCGTTTAGTTCGATCGATTTAAAAATAATAATATCTACACATACATACATATTTATATTTTTTCTAATTAGTCAAGGACAAATTTGTTTCTTATCTGTGTTTTATAATAAAACAAATTTTATACCGAATCAGTTATTAGCAGTTCTGTAGACATAAACAAAATATTTATTTAACTTCGCACCATTTTTATCTTTGTAATACAGACACTTAATGTTTGATAACACCATGTGAGAAACATATACACAAATTTTAAAATTTAATATGGACTTCACGATTTATGGGCAATTTTCCAGTTTATAAAGTGTCCTTAATAATAAACATCCATTCTTTCATCGTTATTCCTAGATAAGATAGGATTTGACTTGATCTTTTTTTATTTTACTAACTAATTTTATTAAAGAATATTTGTAAGATCTCTATTTTCTTAAATAATTTTTTGTTTTAATAAAGAAAAACAATTACTTGCGTACGTGCACATATCAGAGAACTCCATCCCCGTCACAGAATACATCACCTCAGTACACGTAAAGTATAGTCATGAGTATTCCCACGAATGTGAAATTCATATGAAGAAGTTGCGTTTCAATTCTAACTCACCCGTATGTAAATAGATATTCACTCATGTTAAGCAATCCAGCCAGCATTTGGAAGATCGTTTTAGTATAAATCAGTCAACTGGGTTTTTAGGACTAATTTCGATGACCAAAAACTGGTTAATCAGTTAAAGCCTCGAAAATGGTTCTCACAAATGCTTGCAAGGCGAGTTGATAAACAAAAAACCTAAAGCGGTATGTGTGCAATCGTTAACTGATCATGCAGATGTTGGAAATGTGACGGTTTTAAAAATTATTTTGCAGTCAAGATCACGAATATAAATTAAATACAAATTTTTCAGCGCTTATGAAGAATGCCCCGAGAGATATGGCGGGACAAGTGAGCACTAATGGGTAGAGTGCTTAACTAATAAACAGAAGGTTCTCATGGCTCTATTCCACTCTCAGGTAAGTTGTAAAATAAATAATATTTTAGATTGAAAAAATTAACATTATTTCCGTCGTTATGTCCTAATATATATGTAAAAACTTGTAAGAAATGAAGAGAATCAAAAACTTGAAAAAGAATTTTAAAAATTACCCGTCACAGTTTCGCGATTGATTGCAAATACTTCTGCAAACTGTCTCGAAAGTTACTCAGATGCGCGATCCTTAAAGGTTCGTTCCGTCCGTTCGCATTTACGGACAAATCGTCACCAAAAATTCAAAAAAAAAAACCCTTAAATACAAGAAATACAAATTCGACTTTTTTAATTAATTAAAATGTTATTAACCAAAATGCATCTACTCACAAAATTTAATTTTTTTTACACACATGCGTGTATGTACGTATGTATGTATGTATGTATCTCAATTTTACGTAATATTATTATCGAAAGTAAAAAAGCAATCAAGAATTATATAGTTTTAAATGGTGTTTTTACGGCCTTTTGGATTTTGTGTGACGATACACATACAATATTTTACTGGTTAAAAACATGATAGAAACTTGGAAGTTGTTAGGTTTATTAGTTCCCAGCGATATTAGAATGTTTGAGTTTTTGAAACGAATTTACTTTACTGCGCATTATATCCACTGCGCACATCTCTTCGAATTCCAAATTATTAAGCAAATTTTATCAGAACACACACATTTTCATCGCATTAAATAAGGGATGTAATCGTACCTTAAAAAGATTTATTATTTTTAAAAATTTCAAGGACGGAAAACAATACCAGACAATAGAAACTTATTTTGAGTTCATTGTCATGCTGAATAAGGCTACAGTATTGAGCAAAACAATAGCAATGAGTTCATTGAAGCGAAGTAATTTAATTTTTTTTGGTTAAAATAATTTTTAAGGAAGAATTTACATATGGCTAGATATTTCTACTAATACTAATACTTGATTTTTTAATTGATTTTTTTCTTAGGGTTCTTTAAACGATTTTAACCATAAGTGCACAAATGTGGGCACTTCACGATCAAGTGATACGGATTTTGCCATTTGTGCATAGATTTTTATTTAATTTGAAAACATTTGATCACAATTCTCGCCGTTTAGTAAAATTTTCGATATTTGGTTCTTATTCACATTTAAGAAAATGTTCCATAATTTTGATTTGAACTGTTTTTCCCACGAATTTGCATAGTTTTTGCCGTTCGAGTTTTGGTACTCGCACACATTTGAAGTTTTCAGAATTATTTATTGTACGACTTCGGGCTTTTTTTATTAGATTTTTTTAATATTATTATTCAGTGTGCGTTGCTCCATCGTTACAAAAACGCAAACATATCAAATAAAAAATCAATCATGTCATGCGTTGTTAAAATGCTCGAGCACTTCAAACATTTCAGTATTTGATTCTATTGTATAATAATAAAATTACCCTATAAAAAGCTTTAGCTTAGATCACTTCAAATAAATTACCCCTCACGAAGTGACAACAAAGAACCAGTTTCAATAAATATTTTAATAAATTTAGTTTTTATTTTTGTTTGATCAAAAGAGAAAAAACTGTGCGTGGGCAGACGTTCTTTATCAGATTTCGTTATAGAACAATAATTCAAACAAATATTTAAACCGAAAAAGGTGTGTTATTTCTGGAATAGAAAAATTATTTTAAATGACGACATGCCTGTGAGCTGCCAATTCGAGTTTGCTGAAAATTTATTCAATAAGTTTTCATTTACGTACTTATATAAACAATTGTATTGGTATACATATAATTTTATTCTAATTATTTCTAATAGGTATATTTTATCATATTATAGCACTGGAATTACATGCATATTCATGTGTATAAGCGGTGAATCCTTGTAATTCACAATCAACTACATACTTACATATGTATGTATTTTTCCCAACTTGAGTAGAATTTAAAAAGCTCAATTCAAGTGTAAGTTATTTTTTTCCTTCGGTGTTTTCAAAATAAATTAAATTAATTTTATATGTAATGTGCATTGAGTAGGCATGTATATATGTATGTATGTCAGTACATATCGATCCTTTAATGCAACATAGTCATATCTAAAAAAATCGAACTTGGCAAAATGGAATTAAAGTTTTCAAAGCATTATCTTCCATATCGAAAGTTTTTGGTGTAACTTCGGTTTAGTTTCAGATATTATTCAGATTTTTTATACATACTCGATTTAAGAGAATGTCTAATGTAAAAAATTATTACAAAAAATTTATATTTGTGATATAATTATGTTGCACTAAAGAAGTGGTGATGTACGTATACATATGTATGTACATAATTAATAAATATTTAGTTAACAAAAACACAATGTTTAGATTTGTGTTTTGCATGCAAAACATTATTTAGATTTTCAAATTAACGAGAATTATGTGTAGTTGATATTAAACAGCAATAGCACAGTTATTTGTTAGTTAATCAAAGCGAAAACCCATTTGAAGTCTTTTATTAACATACATATAAAAATATTTAAAAGATAAAATTCCTTAAAAAAATTTTAAAATAAAGAATGAAAAAGATTTCCTTATGTATGTATGCACATATGAATATATATCTTCTTTAAAAAAAAACATATTTTTTCCTAATCCTTCAACATTTTTTAGCTCTTTGTCTTTAGGTGTTTAAATGGCATTCGAATGTTTAGCATTTGTTGGTGTATTTTCAATCTAACTGATAACTGATCGTTTGCTTACTTTGTTCAATTATTATTTGCGTAGACTTTAATTTAGAATGAGCGAACACACTGACCTCAAGAAGTTTTTCATTATACTTTAAAACCAATCCTACTTCTGAAACTTGATGTTGCGCGTCAACGAACATTGATACCGGCTTTAAGTAGTTTGTTCTGCTTATTTTCGGTAATATTCATTTGTTATACACAAATATTTAATGAAATTCGCATATACTCACAGACACAATTTTTTTGCAAGTAAGAAACACCAAAACAATCTGATTTGATTAGGTTTTATAGAACATTTCTTCACACAAAAAATTTAAGAAGTCGTATTTTATTGATAAACACTATCTTCTAACGACAAAACAGTACTAGCCAAGTTATATATGTACATTAATTAACTAGGAAGAGTATATTTAAATCCCAGGTAGTAGCGCGACTACTAAAAAATACAACAATAAAAAACCAGATGGCTTTTAAGTGCTGTTTCTCGCCCCGGAATGTCAAACAACTATTGGGTTGTTCGGAAAGCACTTTCCTTTTTGTTTTATGAAAGTGAATAATAATTTGTCAAATCCGATAAATTTATTCTCTAATCTATCTCAAGGGTTGTTATTAGCCTTTTTGCGAAGAAACGAAACTACTTTCCCAACAACCTAATATTATTTGATCGCATTTGTTTTCTCACTTGGGAAAATATTGCATAAGTGTTTGTAAAAGGTAAAACTATTTTTGCCGTGTTGTTCTTGTCATGTTGTACTTGTAGGTAGCAGCCTATTAAATAAATGTGCCTTGCTACCTACCAGCTTCAGATTTCAATTTTAAAATATAATAAAGTTCGAAAGTAAAATTTATTTTTTTGGTCCTTGATGTGGTGGTTTTTTGAATAAACAGGACAATATTCAACTCAAGAAAAAAACTGCTTTGAAGATTTTTAAGTCACCACACAGTGGCAATGAACACTCAAGTTCCACGTTAAAAATTGATCATGTAATTTGTAGCTTCACTAATGGATTTTGTGCAATTTTATATTTTGGAGTTCAACGAAGAAAGGCCAACGAAAAGCTCGCCAACTTATTTGATATGGCTTAAAAGATATTGGACTTGCAGATATTTATAGCCTTTATACCAGCCCTCAAAAAGGATCACAGGAGAAAATGGAAAGTCTTTAAGACATGATTTTCACAAAAGCCCCTTACAGGAAATACATCCTTTAAAGGAACTTTTCTAAAGGTTGCATCTTGAATAGATAACACTTAAAATAATACCATTCGATAAGGTAATTTTGAGAGGTTCTGTTTGAAAGTCATTTCTTCAAACGATACCGATACCTCTTTTTAAAGATGTTTATGTCAATTTATTTTTTGAAAATGTCTACTGCGAAACGATAGAAATTTCTCAAATGATCGCTCCATTTAAAGAAATATTATTTTTTATATATTTGTGTGTCTATATACTCATTTTATTATAAATTCTTCTTAAGCTTGCAAAATATCCAAGCAATTTTATAAAATATTAAAATGTGTTTATACAACAGTTTTAATAACAAACAACTTAACACGCGGCTGAATTTGTTGTTGTTGAAATGGTTCCTTTTGTGTTTCCATGCATGTATATGACTAATATTTTAATAACAAACAGATAATATACATATGTATACTGCAAGGACAATTGCGGACAATCAATAGAGAGTAATGAAAGAATGTGTGAGTAATTAAAAGCGAAAGTAATGCCGTTTAATCCTAAAAGGAAAAAACCGTTGAATAGAATGGATGTTATAATGAGGCAACTGAATAAAGATACTTAACACAAATCCTTAAGAGCAAACATGCGCTTAACAAATACAACAAATAAACGCAAGTTATTAAAAACTATTGGGAAAAATGTTTTTAAAATCTTACATTAAATTATAAGTTTGACATTTAGATTTATATGAGTTTTTATTATTTTTTTTTTCTTCAAAATAATCAATGCAGTCGAATTCGGATAAGCAAAAATGACATCATATGTATTTCAATAATTGCTTATCGTTGAAGCAAAGATTTTCTTTTAAACGGAACTACTTTTTTAAACAAATTTTATACTGAACATAAAATATATGATACTGGAACATACTAAAAATTTAATAAATATATGCCACTTTTGAATTCCAATTTATTTAATAACCAAGATTTCAAGGGCTGCATGTAATACGATTGAAGTGAGTCGGAACGATATGGTGTTTCATCGGCGGTAAATGAATAATTTTCTTCTTAAGCGATGTTTGTCTCGTGTGATTTCTCACTTTTATAAACAAAATGTGTGCCGCTTAAATGGTGTTCCGTTTGAGGATATTTTCTTAAGCGAAATTAATCAGAGTTTATATTTAAGACTTTTGTTTTCAATTAAGCTTATCCGAATTTGACTGTATGTTAAGTTGGAGGGTTAAAAATTTATTATTTCATATCAATCGGCATATTTATGGTTTGATGATTTAAATTAAGAACAGTTGTAAACTTTGACAATTGACAATTCGTTATAGTTTTTAAATTTGCAAGGGTTTTAAAAATTTTGTCATAGGCGGTCTGCAGCATCTCTGAGTGGAGGTGGAATACAATCCTTTGAAGAAGACGAAAATTATGTCATTTAGTTAAAGTTCCACAAGAAGAAAAATTCTGGGCAATGCCAAATTTCTTCTGGGGTGCTCAGATAAATAAATAAAAACAGTATATTGCCATACAAAATCAAAAAGGTCGAGAATTACACATCCTAAAATTTACGGGAGAGACGTGAAACTTCATACAATGAAGACCAAATCAAGTTTTTTCTTACAAATTTTGAAATTAAGCTTATTTTATATTATAGAATCAGCATTTTATTATTTGCTGATATATAGAGCTTACGTTCTTGAAGATTAATTTTTCTGAAGCCGAAAAGAGCGCCACATCATAAAATAAAAAAGAAATTATCACATTTATTGTTATACATTATATTGTTATATTTTTTGTTTTGCAGTATTTATTATTAATAAAAATTCATTTTTAGCAACAAGGCACATTTTTGGACGAAGGTACGGTCATCCCTCGCAGTGCTGACATCAACTGGCTACAAAATATCGCACGATTTGACCCCGCTAGATTTTTTCTTATGGGGTTTCTTGAAGTCACAGGCCTATGCGAATAAGCCGCAATCGGCCGATGAATATTATTTTATATGCATTACCTACTGAGATATTTAAAGGCGGTGCCAAGAAAGACAAATAAACGTAATATATAATTTACTTTTAAGAATTGAGATGTTTTTTTAATAACCCAAATACAAGCGTTTATTGAATGTCGTGCTCAATGTCAGTCTGTCTGGCAATCAAACATGTTGATTTTTCAGCTAATAATTACTTTCTTGCCATTTTAATGCCTTTTAGTAAAACTAAAACAAACAAAACTTGAAAACTTTTGTTAAAGTTAATAAGTTTTTTCAAATAGAATTAAAAGTTTAATTTTTTTGTTGAAATTTATTGATATGATTACACTGTGCAACAGCAAAAAACTAACCCGCTTTAAAAAGTTCCTTTTGTATAATATTGTAGATGTAGAGTTTGTGATTTTCACAAAATTTAAATAAAATCTTACAATCTGAAATTATTGAACAATGTTTTTCGTTTAATTATTGGCAATACTTATTTTTCAAAGTAATTTTTATATAAATATCTTATGTTCATACATACTCACATGTATTCTTACAATATTCATATAAATATGCATGTATGTATGTTGTCCATTCATAGTTGTAGTTATTGCAATAGCGCAACTGCAATTAGCAATTTTTACGCTTCATAATATCTCAAAATATTGAGAAAAGTATTCCGCAATATCCCCTTTGTATATAGAATTAAATCAGCATTATACTCGTAACTGATGCTAAACCGCAGTTTACACATCAAAATTTTAATCAGTGTTGCATTAAAGAAGCAATATGTTCATGTTTATAAAATTTATATAAATTCATTTCAGCGGCCTGTCCTGATACTAAAAGTTGATGTAAAAAATCAAAGTCATTTGGATATTGAAAATTTATGAAAAAGTTACGCAAATTCTTAAAAAGCGTGTAGCACAGTGTTATTCATTGTAAGAATATCAGATATATATGTACCTTTGTATGTATGTAAGTGTCGTTTTGCTTGTTGTCTTTATGTTTGTACAGTTTTATGCAAAATAATTTACAATTACAGCAACTTGTTGTTACTAATAAAATGTTTACATTGTTAATTTCCGTGCTCGTTTGTTAAATATAGTGAGAGATTAAATAAATAAAAAAAATTTTGTTAAAAGAAAAACTTGTTATCGCTAATAGATTGTGGTTGCGTATGAGCCAGCCCAGCTGTTTATGGGTTAATAGAACAAATATTGCATTAATTGTTGTTTTTATTTTATTGATATTGAAAATAGCATTGCACTTATCATAAATCATTTTAAAATATTATTTATAAATGCATTACACAAGCCGAAATTTGCATTTAAATATTAACAATGAATGACAAGTTCAAGCTAAAATTAGTTTGTTCATTAGCGTGGAAAGGTCATTCCGTGGGCTGCGAATCTCAACCTTAAATCTCTTTTGCCCTCCATAGAATTCTGAATAATTTAAATATTTGATGTAAAGAGACCTAGTCTGGCCCCTCCAATAAAATATTTCCAGGTCGGCTAGTGAATTTGTGTTAAAACTATTAAAAAATATGATAAATTCTGTCAAATATGAACTTTACTAAAATGGAAAAAAAAGAAGCATCAAATGGGGAAATAATTTGAAATATTCGTAAATAATATAATAAACTAGCTGACCCGGGCAAACGTTGTTTTGCCTTCAAATTTTATTTTCACTGCAAGTCTGGATCCGTTGCAAAGTCATGGCGGATTGATATTTCGAAGAAGAATGAAAGGTGCACTAAATCGACATAGCAGTTATTGTTCAAATACCGGTATCTGGCTAATTAACAACACTACACGCTGATTAAAGACCCAACGACTTCAGCGAAACACAGCATAGGCTTATCGTGCTAATCTCTATCGGGCAAAACACAAAATCGGTGCAGTAGTTCTTGAGTTACGGTGCAAAAACACAAAAAAACTAAATATTGCGTCATCTGTCAAATTTTGTCAAAATCGGTCCAGTAGTTTTTGAGTTTAGCGATCACGAACATACACGTAATTTTTATATATGTAGAGATGAATAAAGGAATTCATCTAAATTAATACCATTTTGTTCCTTCCATTAGTGCCATTAATAATTTCAAAGAAATATGTAGTGATCAATTCCAGCGTCACTAGATTTCTCATCGAAAAATTTTTCCAAGCAAAAACTTATCATTGAAAGTCAACTCAGAGGCAAACTGCAGTGGATGAGTCATTAAATCGTAGTTTCAACTATTTGGCATTCTTTAAAGGGATATAGTTTAGAAACGTTGGATGTGCTCGACGATTTTTTGATAGACATGAAAAGTCAATTCCTTTTTGGATACACCTTTCGTGCGCCAAAAATGAAATGTCGTACATAATTCGTTAGTGCTAAGAGTTATATACTTTTTTGTAAAAACAAGAAATATTTTATACATTCCACTTGGCATTAGCGGTATAAAATTTACAGAAATTGACATACGCGGTTGTCCACGAAAACCACAATATTGATAGTTTATCTTATTTTTATTATTATTATTATTATTTTTTTTTTTTTGTATGTACGATATGGAAATAAGACTTTTGCTTTCTTTCTAAAATAATAATTTGGGTTACAAAACAATATTACATATTAGATGACTTGATGATGACTTTTTTATTTTATTAATAAATTCCTCAGTCTGTCCGTTTATTTCTATGTTGCGTAAAGAGGCAAAACTAAAAACAATGCGCAAGTTATAGAACAAAACTACAACAACAAAACAAATATAAAAGTGAAGTTCATTTTATTTATCACAAGCAGCAAGGGAGAAATCCACTTTTGTGTTTAGAAAGGGACAAGGAGAAGAGAGTGACAGAGAGAGTAAGCAAGAGAAAGAGGCACAAAAGAAGTGGGAGAAAGATTCAGCACACTGATCTAATTTAATTATAAATGTTTGTATTTTCCTAATTGTCCATAGAGAAAATTGACATTAGAAATATAATACATACAATATTTTAAGAATCATCCGTCACCAAGGAATAATAAATAATATATGTACAGCATTTTTTATATTACTTTATGCACAATATACATATTTAAATAGAAATTCTAAATATATGTGCATACATCTGACAAATTTATTAAGGTATTAACTGCAAATAAGAAAATATATAGGGGAATTTTTTTCAACGCCATATACATACATATGTATGTACGTACGAACATATGTATGCATGGCTGATAGTTTGAGAACATATAGAGGTTAAAAAATATATGTATATGTACATAAAAATTTTTGTATTTGTTCTGCTTGATGATGAATGCCATGGTTTGTTCAGTCATTGGAATTATATTAATTGATCAGGTAGAAAGGATCGCCTTTATCGCATCAACTGCAAAATATAAAAACCACACGCCTCAAGCACTTGAAAAATTAGAAGTTTGGCTTTAAAATGTCATTTTCAATGGGCTTACTTAAGGGCACTATATCAATAGTTACAATTGGAATCCTAGAAAATAACTAAGCACAAGACGCCATTCGCAAAGTAGACTGACTTACCGCACCGTCGCAGTTGTCTTAATACAATATGTAAATGGGAAACATTATCTCATTGACATAAAATTATTATAATTTCTTGAAAAAGCACCTGTTTTTTTTATTGAAAACAACACAAAATCTTAAAAAAATCACCCATTAAATGACGTATGCTTAAACACTATAATTTTTTCAAACTCATTTGTTTCAGTTTAAACATTTATATAAAATTTTTTTCAACAAACACATTTAAAAAGATATTCAATAAAAAAATTCGCATTTAAAAAGCACCTTTTTCCAAAAATAAATACAATTATATGTACATATGTATGTATGGATGTATGTAATATAGTATATGTAGTTTATTTCCTTTCAACCACAAACGACAGTAAAATTTAATTTTTAGTCTTAAATAACTTATTGTTTTAATGATTTTTCATTATACATTCTTTTTACGATTGAAACTTATAATGTTTTTTTAATATTAAACATTGAAATCTTGCTCCCAAAACAGCGGCATTGTGCAAAATATTATTACGAAAAATAATCAAAAAAAAAATATAACGAAAATATTTAACAGATAAGACACACCGCCAGCCACCTAAAAACTTTACAAAAACAGTACGTGTTATTTCAAGTTGATAACCGAGAAGACAGACAGACCACTTTGCCCTTCAGTTATTCGTTTAGAACTGAACAAAAGCGTTTAACTCAAGCGACAGCAAACATTTCGATAGTAAATAAACTTTTTGATTTCTCAATACATGTGCACCAAACACTCTGCCAGCGAAAAAAAAAATAAATAAAAATAAAAAATAAAAATAATAATAAATTCGTCGTCTTGGGGAGGGCTTTTTAGAATTGAAAAATAAGCTCACTAACTATTAAAGCTATAACAACAACAACAATAATAACAACATGCAGATTTAGTGATGAAATATCGTCTCGTCAGTGATGAGCTTTAAGCATATGTGCATGTGGGTGCATTATCTTATATTTATTTCGTTCAAACGAAATCGATGGATGGATGGATGGATGGATGGATGCTCTTATTAGAAAGCTCCTCATTTCATCAAGACACTTTACGGCTGTTGTTAATATACCATACACTTCTAAACACATACTTTTTAAATACTCACAGTTAATTAATGCTTTAAGATATAATTGGAAGAAAAAAACTTTCGAGAGCTTTTAATTCCTCACTTTAGTTGAGTATCATGAATATATTTTCATCGATAGGTCGTTAGCAACATCATGAAAAGTACTTTAAAAGCAGAAAACGTATGCATATATACATACATATGCATATATGTATGTATATACATACATATGTATGTGTTTGTATGTTTTTTAATAATGTGAATAATTTTACTCACGGTTAACTCGTTTTTTTCAATAATTAACTTGCAAAAGTTGTCACAAATCAGGAATAAGAAATAAAATGTCAAGAAAGTTCTCATCTCTTGTATTATTTAATTTTTTTGGCTAAATACTTGTTTAAGAAATATTTTGTATAAGAAGGCCATAAATTCAATTGATTTTGTAGCGACCAATTAATTTCGTGTTATACTCATATACATACATATTCTTTAAGATTCATTTTTTTCTTACCTAATTCCTTAGTGATCGTGCTCCATGTGATGTAGATACATTAAAAATATTAATGTTTGTGGTTGTAGTGGTTGCTTGATCTTAGAATTCTGATTCCTTCGGAGTCAATAGCTCAAATCAGAAATAGTTCTTTATGAGGGATGTAACTTATAGGGAACAATAATATAATACAGTTCTTTTTAATTCAAAAGGGACAACAGCTATATTTAGAGTTGGTGTAGTACACTGCAAGCCCTCTATTATGCCTTTTTCTCTAACCCTTAAGCGCACTCTACAAAGATCGTATTTCTCAATTTTTCTCTTTTATCAGATCACATTTTACGATAAGAAAAGAACAATTTCCAAAAGAGTCATGAAAATAAGGACTTTATGATCCAGAATTGGAGCCAATTCGAATTATTGAGCACAGGCTTGTCATTGGAAGATGTTGTCTTTTTTGTTGTTTATTAATCGATTTGGATGCTGTCTTCAAAATATTGATAAAAGTACATTCTTTATAATTTTTTCTTATCTGAATGTCACTGCATCCATTATTAATTGAAGGAAGATAATGTTTTTATGTAAATTGAAAAACATAAGATTTTTTTATTATTCAGGATATTGTTCCAAGTAATTTGTTAAGGAGATGTATTGTTTGCTGTTGGCTTAGCTGTATATATGCATGCCTGCATATGATGCCTTGCTCAGCAGCTTTAAATCTTGGTTTAACTATAAGGTTTTGTCTTATAAATCAAGGGAATGAACTAAATCCCTCAACTGCCTCTGTACCGATATAAGCATTGACTCACTTATTCAATAGCTTAATCAAGCACTTTTTGTTGTGGTAAAAGCTTCTAGAAAAAATTATCTGTAAAATTTTATATATTGTGAGAAGGGCATTGACTTTCCATGACTTTATCAGTGTTGTAAATATCTGATATGTAATTGCAACATGTTTAATCCAACTTCAAACGTTTCTCCTTTTAGTTTTAATTTTGAAAATCAATTATCAATTAAGCCATATGAGTACAAATAGTTAATTTTATTTCTGCAACATATTAAATAAATAAATACTTGAACACTAGTTTGCACAATACAATTGCAGGTTCTTGTACTGTAAACAAATATTTCATGCAGCAATGAAGATCGACAGATCCGGTCTATTTGCAACGAGAGTAATTTTAACTGTATATTTATTTTCGGGTATTCGTTCGATTTTAGTTTTTATACGTAACGAGTTGTTGTCAATAGTGCACGTTTGTGTGTTGTAAATATATTTTTAGGCCACCTATTGGAGGCATAATCAGATCTATCACAACAATAAATTATGCAAATTAAAATAAATAAATAAAATAATATAATTTTAGATATTGATAACACACACACGTATATACACACAGATATATTTCAAAATTTGTTCATGTCACTCTTACTGTCGCATTTCCATAGTAAATGTCATCAAAAGAATTGCGAGAGAGTTTTACCTGCTGGTGGGAAATAAATTTAAATTGATGTGATCCCCATTAGCAACGCGTGATTGTGTTAGTGTTTGTGTTTCATATTTGGAATTGTATATTTAAAATTTAGTTCGTAGCATCTGATATGATTGGGGAAAATAATCGTATCAATTACATATATAAATAATAAAGGGGCTGCAAATCGTGTGTTTATTTCTGATCGGTGGATGTAAGGTGTCATGCATCATACGTAAGAGAACAAATTTAAATTTTATAACCTGGAAATGCATAGCAATCATGAATGGAGTCAAATTGACATTTGAACTACTTTAGTTTTTGTAATTTGTGGATAATTTAATATGTATGTTTGTTGCTAATTTCAGATAAATTGTGTTCATATGTTTACATTTGAACATAGTTAAAAAATCTCCTTTATACTTCTAGTTCACATATTATTCTAGCGAAAAATCGATTCGAAAGGATTTCAATTGCTTATAAATATAATTGCAAGGAGATAAATTTTTCCTTTTACCTTTCCACACAACGCTGCCACTCTTCGTCTGCCTGATATTTAACAACGAAGTAAATGATTTTTCTTTTATACAGATTATTCGTTATTTAAACTTTTTAGAATGGGCAACAGACTCTCAGGAGTAGGCAATTCACACCTCCGAATGGCATATCGAAGCCAATTAATTTTTTGCTTAATAATGTACATTACAAACACACGATTTTCATTTAGAATTTTAATCTTACGATGGCACACATAATCTCTATAGGAAAACATCAAAACATTGGTGTTTTGCAAAATATTGAGATGGTGAGTATTAAAAGACGGCTGTTGATGCACCATTCTGATATTCATTACACCCTGATGTTGCCTACCATACGATTAATTCTTACGATATTTCTTAAATGGATGTTGGCCATACTTCGTCGCATAAAGTGATTGTTGACTTCGATATTAACAGTACTGCCAACTCAAGTTAAACTTAGTGAAGGAATACACCGAGGTGTATGCCAAGTATATAAAATGGTTGATGTCGGAAATAGGGAAAAAGGGACATAAAATAGAATTGCTAATGTTTAAAAAACTATCTGTCCATAAGTGAAACACTTAAATTTTTCATGTGCATACAGTTCAACCCCGCTTAACGCAGCAGTGAAAATCGGGTTTGTTGCGGAAACCGGCATTAATCAATGTTTAATACGCTTCTACTCAATCATCACTTGAGCTGAGAAAAAAACCCTTGATTCACAATATCTCGAACGTTTTCGTACAAATTTATCTATAAAGATCCAATATAAACCCTTTCGGTTTCGGTAAGTTTTTGTCGAAGGCTTAATTCCATGAGAACTCATTAATACAGTCGTTAATTTATAATGACATTTCTACGTATAGATTTGTAGTGCTAGATTAAGTAAGAGACTTGCGTATTTATTTAAAAACAGTTGACCTCATTAAAGTGTACTTTTAATTTTTAATAAGTATAAGCTGTCAAGCGTAACGGTAAATAAGCATGTACCCCAAGTACGAGTACAGCTGTTTTTTTAATATCCAGAGCTCTTCGCTACCTGCCTGCTATAGTGGCACTCTGAGTGCCTGTATTTGAAAGTGTTTATAAAGTCTTGTGCCCAAGTGTTTATAAGGTCTTGTTAGTGTCACCAACATTCGTTCAATAAATTTGCTTTCAATTGAGCGCGTTCTTCTTTGTTTTATTAATTTTACTACTCGGCAAATTCACAGATCGATTAACGTCGAACACAAATAAATAATCCGCTACCGTATTAGGATTGTGGTCACAGCTCTTCAGATTTTGTTCAAGTGTTACTAATTGTGGTTTGGAAACAAACCTCGTCGTCAATGCGGCAAAAATGCCTTTAATAGTTTGGGGTTGTCATGTCCAAACACCATTTGTTTAAAATCAAAACACATAAATGTTTTACTATTGTTTTTAAGAGATTTTATGAAAATAGTCAAAGAATTAGTGACCTTTGTACTATAAAGAACTAATGATAAACTTTTGATACGCTTGTCATTTAAGAGCGACACATCGAGTTGTAAAAATGTAATTTTATGTCAATGTCAATTTTCAATCATTAAAGAGCCATTGTGCGGTGAAATGTAAAAAAAAAAATAAAAAATTAAAACAGTTGCATTTTTCAAGAAAAAAAGTGCGAACGTATTACAAAATTTAAGGATATAAATTATTTTATTTTACATTTTTTAGAAGCAAAAAAGAAAATATTTGTGATTTCCACATGAATGAAATGGGGTTTGGCCCAGTGATTTCCACATGCATTGTGTTTCATGTGTCAAAAATGTGTGTGTGTATTTATGTCCAAAAAATCATATAGAAGGTGATGTATACCTTCCCATACATATTTTTATTCCACTTCCTAACATCTTATACAACATATACGAAAATCCTTTTTTCCGAATAGCATAAAGAATTCTAAATGAAGAATTCTAATGAAGAATTGTTTAACTATCAGACGTATATTTGGCAAATGGTCAGAGTCCACACAAATATTTATTTGTATCCAGTCTACAAGCTCGGAGCTCTCTCTCTCTATCTCTAATATTTATTTTCTCTCATTTATCAGTTTAAAAAAGAACAAAAGTCCTTTCTAACATTCAGAGATGGTTTTTCGTGTGTTTTATACGGGTCAATGCTCGACCTATTTGAATAATTATATTTTCTTCTTTGTCCACTTCAACGCTGCATTGATTAAAAAATAAAGGGCTGGAAAATGTCCAATTCGAATTGTTTTTTTGTTTTTACTATTTTTTTCTGTCACATTTTAGCCCTGAGACTGCAACCGTACTTGGCCAACTTTATCGAACCCAATAGTTTAAAGTTTGAAGGTTGAGGAGATAAACTAAAGTCATTTTGAAGTAATACGAAGCACACCTTGTCATCTAGTCTTTGTTGAAGAGGTTTTTCTGTTTCATTTTAAATTGTGAATTTTACATAAGAGTAAGCACTGGTAATAGAAATCCAAGTGATTCTCTTTCAGAGAGCCAACAATTTGAAAATGTACATTGACACAACATGAAATTTTTAAAACTTATTCCCCGAATATGGAGTTATTAATAAATATTTTTATGTATTTTAATCAAAAAGATCTTATTGGTATCTATTTCAAAAGAACTTTTTTAGCCACCATTTTTTTAAGTTCCTTTTCAGGAAATACTTTTTTTTTTAAATAAAATATAGTGCATACATGCGAATTGTACGCGAGTGAAGTGTTCGTAGAGAGAAAAATTTGTATACGACACGCTTCATTGCAATGGATAAAATTATCACAATGTAACCCATCCTTGGCTTGACGCTGTATCTGTTATTCATTGCTAATTTATATAATTAATTTTAAATTGCCTGTCATTGCTGTTTTAACAAATTAATTTATCATTTTGGAAAACAAATAAAAGTGCAAATTTGCAAATACTATATGCAAATTTTCATTAGATCTATGAAAATTTTTGAACTAACAAAAAACATTAAGAGATAATAAAATAAAAAACCCCCGAAAACAGAAAAAGGAAATCTCGCGAATATTGAATTACAAAACAAATACAACAAAGCAATCAGAAAAAAAAGAACAACGAATTTAAAACGAATTTGCATAATGCGATAATAAACAAACGACTTACAACAAAACAAACAAACTAAAGCCTGCAAAGTCAAAATTATAACAAATACAAAATCCCTCTCATTAGCATATTCAAATTATTCCTTTTAACCCAACGGCATGCGAGTAGCTGCCAGATAAATTAGTAGGGGTGAAATCGTCAAATGTTGGAGAAAATATAAATCGTCAGGATCGTCAAAATGATTATTCGGTATCGTCATGGAATAATATCATTTATTTTAAACAATATAATTTATTTCACAATAATTCAAATCAAAAATAAAAAAATCAACAATAAACATTTGAATTCTTCAAAACGTTTAAATTGACAAATAATTCTGGCAAAAAATCAATTTCTATGCAGAGCCAAAACTCAATTATGAAAATCGGAAGAGTAAGGGGATAATAAATATTCCGATTTTCGAAAAAATACGAGATATAATGGAATAAAATTTTGATATATTGTAAAAATATGCATTTTAATTTCCGAGATCGAAACAATTACAATTGATTAGTGTTGAATATATTGTGTACAATATTGCTGCCAAAGACGTTTTTTTGCAAAAATTTCGAATTTTTTTAATTTGGAATATATGACTGAATACTCCTTATACATAATCTCACTTCTGATTGCTTTTTCAAAAATCAAAGTCTTATTTATATATTTCCCATAAAAAGTTTTTGTGTTCAATAGTTTAAATCGGGTCAATTTGGACTCTCAGACAGGTTTCAGAGTTTGTACGAAACTAAAAAATTTTACATTCTTTCAATCCGTAACGTTTTGGTTTAGTTCTCCAAACAAAAACTTTAAAACATCTCTTTTTTGCTTAAAAACATGTTTCCTGTTGGCTCGTGATTAGAAACACAATAAGTAAAACAAGAAAGGAATACAAATAATTTTAAGTATTTGCAAAATAAATTTCAATGCTCAATTTTTTTTTTTCATTGTTGATTTGATAATTTTTGCTATAAAACCTCATTTTATTTATTGTAATTATGTAAATTCATTTATAAACGAGACACTTTTTCCCAACAGGGACGACTATATAGCATAGTTTAAATATATCATAGGTCATAATATATAATTATTCCCTAATGCTTTAAATAAATGAAATAAATATTCTATTTATAGTTCTATGTAATATGTGCAAAAGCAGTAGTTGTAAATTTTTGGCCAAAGTTGCTTTAAAAGTGAAACAAAAAATATGTTGTCAACTTCTAAATTCCAAAAATAGTCATAATACTATTTTCGCGGCTTGAAATCGTCAAAATCACGATAAATCGTCAAATCTGGCAACTGTGCTCATCCTATATTCACAAACGAACACCATTAAGCAATAACAACACCAAAGAGCCAACAATAACATGCAATATTTTAATCCCTTTTGATACTCACTAACGCAATTAAATGAATTAGAATATGAGTAAAGAGTTTCGAGAAGAGTCTTGTCTTTATTTTTTAACTAAATCGTTTTACCCACGTTTTATTTATGCCAATAGACAGGAAGCACACGTTTTTTGTTGTTGATTTGTGATTTATTGCAGCCAAACACACTTATTGCACTCACAAAAATTAACATAAATTCGAATGTAATAAAGAGAAATGAAATCTCAACACTCGCACACACACACAAACACAAACAAACGAACTCTTATTATTGTCTCTTCACTTTATGAATGTTGTTTGTTTTAATGAAACCTAAATAAACTCTTTAAGTGCATACGGACAGGATGAATAGATACACATACATAAATAAATACGCAAGTCAGTCGTAGTCCTTTTTGTTTTTACTGAAGAAGATCCTTTAGCGTGTGTGGAACGTGTGTAAATATTATTTATGCAAATGTTTTTCAAAACACGTAAACATTTTCAAAAACAAAATATTACGCACTATGACCTTGATTGGTTTTGTGCAACAATCAGGGATGGAAAATAAAAGTTTTAAAACTTAATAATACACAATCAAAATTCAATCTAAGGAACATTTCTTGGTTGCAAATAAATACATATTTAAATACTTATCTACAGATTATATCGATTTAAAGATCTACGACAAGCTCGAACTCGTCTGCCTTATTTTATGGCATTGTATGATCACGAGAGCGTCAAAAATTATGTTTAATTTAATCAGTTACATTTTCGAAAATATTTTTTATTTATTTTATTATAGTAACTTGACAGCGGATGTTTCCTTAAATGAAGAGAATGTAGGCAACTACATACTCCTTGTGAATTTTCCAAAACAAACGGACTGAATTTGACCAACAATGACATTTTTCTTAATTCTGTGAACAACGATGTCCGAAAAAGAAATTTAAAAATGCTGAATTAAGCAGTTCAGCTACTTTAGTTACAAATTGTTACTAGCAAAGCGTTCATTTACATTTTATAGTGATCTTACTTGGTACAGTGATGAGTGATTTCGTAAAATTTTGTGTTGCTCTCTTGTTACAAGTTTTAACTGGGAATGTAAAGGACTATATGCATACGTATGTACATGTTGGACAATTTCCAAATTTGTTAACAAATTTGCAATTCTTCCCAATGTTTCACGCCACCAATACAAATCTTGCGGACTATATTAATACAACAGGATAATGCAGTAAGTATATTCTCTGCGCCCGCCTTGTAGTAGGGCAACATCAGTGGAGCACAATAAGCAGCACTAGCCTCAAAAATATTTTTAATTTAAAGGTTTTTTCTATAAAATTAACCTGAGTAACATTGAATGTATTTCATTTTATTAAATGAGATTACAAAAAAATATGAAGTAATAAAATTAAAAAATAGAAACCAACTCTTCATCCCTGACATTTGAAAAAAGAGCAATTGCAAGGATTTTAAACAGGGCAGGATACATGAACGGTAATACACAAAAAATTAAATGGGCGTTTTATTATGGTTAATTTGAGTTTGAAAAATTGATTGAAGGCTTACATACACATGCTTATTTTTCGAATTAAAAGGACACCCTTGAATAAAATTACGCATTAATTAATCTTTCCAAATCCTTTTGATTACAAATAAGAAATTCAATAATCCGCTTATAAATGTTATAAACAAAATGTATGAACCCTTTTTTATAGAAATTAAATTCAAATTAAAGGATATTTTAACAAATCCACTATAAATAGTTTAAGTATATAAAAAATTCAAAACAACTTAATCATTCCGGTAAGGTTTATTACAAACACAAGGATAGTAAGATTGCCATACAAAATATAAATTAAGTATCACTATCCTCGTCCCCTTGGTGACTGCTTTCTCCGCCATAACCGTCAGTTCTATCACCGTGATTGTTGTCTGAAGCGAACTCAATTTCTATTAGATAATTATTATGGTAACCGTCACCGCCAGCTTCGGTATCCACGTCAGCTGACCTTGCTTCATCTTCATCAATATATGTGGCAGAATCACTAATATTATTCTCTGTGGAGCTGGTTGGTTCAACTTCGATCGATTCAAAACCATCACCGCCAGCATCAGAATCGGCAGAAGTTAAAGTTCTCCCATTTTGATCACTATCCATGACAGAGACGCTGAAATTATTCTCAATGAAGCTATTGGACGAATCTTCGATAGATGAAGTCGTACTAAGAGATTCTTGTGAAGAGTCATTGTTCACCTTAATATTTGCAAAGGACAATGAAGTGCTGGATACATTTTCTCTCATTTCCACAAATTCGACAGAAGATGTATAATTGATTGAATTGCTTTTAAACAACTTTGTATCCGATAATACTAAGGGAGCCTCCGCAATTAAATGTTCATTATTCCCCGTATAACAAACCGTGGAACTTGAAGCTTCATTACTTGTATCATCTCGGACTTTATATTGCGAAGATTTTAAGGAAGTCAAGTCTTCATATGACAACGTTTTACTGTTTAGGACTGATGAAATGCTGTGAAATCCTTCAACTTGTAGCGCACTTGGTGCTGGAACTATGTATCCAAAGCAAAAGTCTACAGCTTCATTAGAATTTGTAGCCGATTGCTCTTCTCTAGAATTAACAGAACTATTGTGTGACTCGAAAGCATTAACATTGATTAGGCTTTCATTGTCGCCCAAAATGTTCTCCTCGTTGAAGTCAGGCTCATTTCCCAATTGCTCAATAGCTGTCACTAAAGGATATGCGTGTGATGTACAGCAGGGAACTTCAGTATTTGTACCGACATCTTGACTCTCTATTCCATCAGAGACATCAATTACACTAAATAATGGATTGAGCTCAGGGAAAATTTGCCTGGCAAAATCATTACGCCTCAAATTGCTTAGATTTTGAAAATTTGCAATATGGGACATGTTGTTCCTCGAAGATATGGAATGCTGGTCTCGACTTACATCCAGAATATTATTTCTATTTAGATTTGATAAATTTTGGAATGCCGATCTGTTGTTCAGGTTGCCAAATCTGAAGGAACGGTGGCGCGATTGTTGGCGCATTACTTGCACTAAGTCAACAAATTCACGGCCAGCACTTCGCCGCCGTGCCCGCGATCGTCGATTTCCACGCCGCTTTCGACTAAAACTCATGTTTAGAAATATGTACGTATGTGCTTATGTAAATGTAAAGGATTATTTTTCAATGTATACATATATTTTAGCCCAATTCGCAACAAAAGTCCAAAGAGTATAACTGCGAAATTTAGTAGTCGTATTTTACAGGACTCGGAACTAATTTCAAAAATCTAGGATATATGAAAAGAATTATTTCAAGCAAATTAAACAAAAATTTTCAAACTAAATTTCAGAGCTGTCATTTAATCAAATCATACACTTTAAATAATGATTGCAACTAGAGGTGACAATTTCAAGTTCGATTGTTATTGAAGTCGGTTTCAACGAGGAAATAAATTTTTTATTAAGTTTTATCCTTAGTACCCAGCGTTTACATCTGAGAATATTGGCATGATAATATCGAAAACGTATTAGGTGTCAAAAATGCTGATAATTGTTCGTTTTGTCGTAGACGTCTAGACAATAATTATTGATTAAATTTAATTTAATTTAGCATTTCTTTACAAAGTTTAGAATCCCTTTTAATAATTTCAATAATTTTACGTTTGAATAAATAAAAACTCTTTTCGTTTTTTAATTCTTGAGGCATTTATCATTGAAAACCTTTAGCCCTTAACAAAATATTACATTAAAAAAGTAAAACTTGTTGCTGCATTGCTTAAGCTGTATGTTTAGACTTCAGCTACGTTGACCAAGTATCGACACATATAACAGACCAGGATCTCTGCTCAAGCTTAAATATGAATAAAATAGTGTTCAACGCCAGGCCTTTATTGATTGGAAGCCACTACAAATTAGTGTGTCTATTGCACTTGAGAATACAGCGTAAGCAAAGTTTTGAGTTGTCGTATATATATATATATATATATATATATATATATATATATATATATATATATATATATATATATATATATATGTACATAATTAATAGTATTAATTTTGAATTATATTTATATTTCCTTTTATATGTATTGAATTCATCTCTTTACGCTTTTTAATTTGAGTTATCGTTCATCATTATACCCTAAATATTTTATTTCGTAAACTTTCCAATGCCCATTAATAAGATCTATACATAAACAGAATACAAAATAAATTCTGGACTCAAAAATGGGTCTTGATATCTGCAATTCCCATACGTGTACACAGGGTCTGCACTATCAATAAATTTTTAAATTTGTATGTACGCAACTGTCACGGTTTGTTACTGTTCGTTACGCAAAAAATGACTGGGACTGCAAACACACGTTTGGACGAGTTCTAGTCCTTTATGGATTATGCTTTAGGCGTATGTTAAGCACAAACTGTAGAATTTCTTTCCAAAAAAAGTCACATACCTAAACTTCTTTCACAAGTGATTGAAAATTATGACGAGACATGAGGTTGTGGAACTCAGAAAATAAAACTTGCATACATACATTTTTGTGACGCCATTCAACATTTATAGATGAGTGTATCATCAACGAACATACAATTTTTATGGTGTTTCTATCCCTTTATATAAATCGAAAGTGTTCCAGCCACTGCAAATTGAAGAAATGTCAAACGATAAAGCAAAATTAAAATTTTTTTACCGTTTTGGATTTTTATGAATTAAAAATAAAAAATTTCAATTATTTAGGCAAAAAATATTTTTTTCTTCATGCACATTTATTTATAACTGCGAAACTGTTGCTTTGTAGCGAAACGTTGTATGAACAGATTAAAGGAATTGTAGTTCTTAATTTTTTTTTAATTTGTTTCAGCTTATTCGGACTGGTGGTTCTCGAGTTATGACAAACAAAAGAACCTAAAACGTGACAAATTCCCCTATACGATACTTACTAATTTCAAATTAATTATTAAATTTTTATTTGATGTACCCTGACCAAACGAATGATGCAGAAGTTCTTCTTTTTGGGGCTACTTTCACAAACAATTGAAGAATTGAGTCCCGAATCAATCACCTGAAAAATGTTGTACTGTGTTAGTGAAAAAACGCAAATTTATTATTGGTGTCTTAACAGCACAGCACCGTCAGATGTAAGCCATTCGTTATCTATTTTACAAATAGAACAAATGGACTATTTCGATTACCCTTAACACTTGGAAAAATTCTTTGAATTAAAACACATTGCATTTCATATTTATAATACTTATATTTAATAGGTGTTGTATGTATGTACGATTAACTAAAATTCAAGAATAATTATTGACATGATTTTTTTTTTGTTTTATTCGTTTTCTTACTAATTACACAATTTAGTCTTTGGCTTAACAACTATTTTAAAAAGTCCATCTTTAAAACAATTTATATTTAAGGGGCTTTTAGTTCCTATTCAGTTATAAAGTTTTTTAGTTTTAGATTTAAATTTAAATATTCAACTGCATACTCGTATATAGTATATGAGATTAAACTTAAACAAATTCGTGGTGGTTGAAGGGAACGGTTCTATAAAGTATTCGATAGATGAAGCAAGTAATCGGGAAAACGTTAATAGACCACAAACACTGAGATAAAATTTCATTTCTGCTGAAACAGAAAGATGATAAGGGGAAGGTTTAGTAGTGACTAGACTAGAACAATGCTTGATAAACTACATGCTATAAATGCTTGGAGGAGAAGGCTTTATTTGAGTTTAGAACAAACTTATTTTAATAATTCTCTTACAAAGTGATTCCTGGTGAAATTGGTACGTGACAATAGATAACAAAACATTTGAAAGAGGCAAATACTTGACGTGCGATGGTTGAGTGGCTTTTGAAATGGAATTAAGTTTTATTAAAAAACTCCCGTTGAGATGGGCAATATTTGTTGTTGCATGGTGGGCAGTGTTGCATGAGTTGGATAGAGAGAAGTGTTTGAGGAGTCCACTTGTATATTCCACTCACCGTTATCGCCACCCGAATTGCTGTAGTAAAAGTCGGGGCCTGCATCGGAAGTATATGGAGATAAGGTTTGATACTGCTGCTGCGGCTGCTGGGTATGGTTGAGAATGTTATCGTTGAAGCCAGTCTGGTAGTTATCGGAAGAGCCATACAAAGACGAGCTTGTTGGAAGGTCGGCATCAAACATCGTTGTATATATATCGGCCGTTGTAGGTGAGCCAGTAGTTGAGGTGGCGTTGGAGTAATAAGAGGGGCTTTGTTGCTGCTGATTTTGTGCTGCATTGACTACGGGTACAGTAGAGTTTACCTCAAAGCCATTGAGAGTTGAGGAGAGAAAGCTGGGGAAGTAGTAGTCATCGGAATTGTAACCTGAACTGCTGGTAAGACTAGATGTATCGTCACAACTTTCGTGCATCCATTTGTGGTTGTCTTGCATCGGAAAGTCTTGATTTAAAGTCTGTGAGTTTGATTGATCATAAAAATTGGCCGAGTGTTGACACAAAGACGAGTCCTCGAACTTGGAAATGTTGGTTGAATAGTGCGAAGTGTAATTGTAATTCGTTGCAGGAGCTGTCGTTAAGCAGTGTTGATTTTCTGGGTTCTCGTATTGAATTCCGTAGGATATTTGCTCCAACGCTGCATTGTGGTTGCTGTTGTAGTTGAGCTCTGTTAAGGACGGTGTGTAAGCCGGCATATTTACTTCTGTTAGCCATTGCGAGTTGTTCATTGGATTTTGAAAATTTCTGCTACCATTAGAATAGTTTGTAGTTGTGCTATTGCCAGCATCGGTCATATATTTTACGCTGCCTCTCCTTTTAGACGCTTGTTCCGTTCCCATATCGCTACTTTGCCTCTTTGGTCCCCTCAGACTGCTCAGTTTCTCATTTAAGGCAGCATCTCTAGCCAGGATTACAGCCAAACTACGAGTTCGACGGCCACTGCCCAACAAGCGTCTGGCTTCTGAAGAACCTTTAGCTTCCGGCTGAGGATGATCGTGAGTACCTTTGGCTTGGAAAAATATTGCATTACCGGAACGACGCCAGAAATGTGTTACAGGATAGCCACAGTGACCACGACAGGGTAGAATTTCTAAGCGCCCAGTACAATTCCTAAAATATAATAATTAAAGTAAAAAATGTTTCTTAAAAAAGATGATACAATAAGAATTTATTGTCAACAACTTCGAAGCATCTACCTATTTGGACATGGTTTTCCTTGTTGTTTGCGTCGGGCCTTGTCGCATATCGCTGGTCTGAGATGAACACCGTTGCCATTTGGCAGTACGCAATTTTCCGAACACAATAAAACGCCCAGGCAACTTTTTTTCAAAATATTTATATTGTGGTTGTTGGTGTTCCGCATGGCCCAACCAGAAGAATGTTTCTTGGCGTCTTCATTGCTGGCCGAGTACACCAATCTGCAGTGACCGTTGGCCCAATCGTGAAAATCATCAAATTCGCTGACCACGGGTATGACGGTGTCATTAATATCCCAATCGATTTGTACACGAGACCTGGTAGCCGGAGGACTAGACGCGCCACAAGGCACCGTCAATGGCTCGTTAACAACCATGTTGATGAACTGTAACTTCTTTTACGTTTTTCAATTAATTTTATAACTCGAACTTCTTTTATTTTTCAACACAAAAACACTTTCAACAAAAAATTGTTTTCCTTTTCATTTATTCAAGTTCGCACTTTTTAATATCAAAAATTCTTGCTCGAGACTTTTTTATTCCTTTTTCAATATTTACGCCGGACTTAACTTATGACTGTTCGAAACGACTGCGCAATGCTGACTGACTTCACTCTGCAATGCCACAAGCCTAACTTCCTTGCAACCGAATCATTCTACCTATAGCCGCTAAACATTCAGGGTTGTTTGATTTAGTTTCTTTTATGTGAACAACAAATGGTGAACCTTAAACGTGATACACACACACACATATCCACGTTCACACATACAGCAGTGTCTGCCCTAACCGGATTGGTTGTTTTAGAGTGGATAAACAATTATCCATTTATCCATAATCATTTACGGTGAGTAAACTTATCCAAGCACTTCTTTCCTGCCACAGAGCGCAACAGCAAATTGCAGAGTGTGTGCGTGTGTGCGTGTGTGTCCAAATGTGTGTTCTTCAAATGCAGTTTAGCACGAGAAGTAGTTCGTGTGTATGTGTAACTATATACCATATGTAAATAAATACATACATAACAAACAGCAGTGAGGGAGTTTAGGTTTATGGTTGTTTTGTGTTTATTGATGTGTGGACCTTTCACTTACGTTGATACAAGTAGTTACAGTTACCACATTTAAATTATCTAATGTCCTGTTGCAAAACAATGACTAGAGTGTAGATGCAAACAATTATATACAACGATATCGACTACTAATTAATCACTTAAAGATTTGTGAATACAGAGAATATTAATAAATACCTAATTCCTAGATACATACACATTTCGTGACTTTATGAAGAATCAAAGTTAATTAATACGAGAGGAAGTCAGTAAATCGTTACAAAAACATAGAAGAGATTGCGTTCTCTTTTAATTTTTATATTTTTGAACAAATATTATCCGCGGTCCTGTTGTAAATGGCAAACGACAAAATAAAAATGACGTTATTTGAAATAATTTTTTGATATCGAGTCGATTTAAAACGATTCGATTTACAAAACAAGTTCGTGTTACATTTCATCATGGTGATAATAAAGTTTCTACATCTTTCATCGTTTGAAGATAAGTTGAAATTAGTATCCAACTTTTTCTTTGACAATTATTTAATACAATACGATGACAGGTTTGAAATTACATACGCGTACTCCCATATTGATATCAACGTTCTTAACACCTCTTGTGAATCAGACAAAATAGAACGCAATTAATTTCATGAAAAGCTTCCATGGTGTTAACCAATGACAATGACCAGTTAGTTAATATAATGTTAATTAATATTAATAATTCTAGTAATTTTTAAGCCCAATTCATTTCATCTGGCGGTTAGATTTTTTAAGTAGAATGGCAAAATAAGATTTCGTAAGATCTTCAAAGCATATCCGGAGATAAAGCTCTCGTCAGCTGCCGTACAACGATTTTTCTACATTCGGAAGCACAAACAAGTTGTTGGGAGCAAAACCTATGGAATAAGACATATGACAGTGATGGGTGCCAAAAGTGAAGGTTTTACATAATTTTAAAAAATTTTCATAGCGAATGCAAATTTTTCCAAAACGATACGATTTTCTCACATGACCACTATTTTTTAAACATAAAGTATATACGATGTAATTTGTCTCGATTTAACTTTGGTATTCCAAAAACGGAGAAAATATTTTCCAAGGTATTAACTTTCTTTTATGGCTCTGCTATGGATTGCAAACGAACTTCATTTGGGTCGCCAGAAGCTAAAAATAATATTACAGATGGCTACAGGCAACTGCAAGTTGTAAGTTTCACAATGCATACATTTTTGGTTGCCGGTTAATAAGCCAACTGAGGTTGGGTAGCACTCAAGCAGATGGGTCCACAGTCGACCAATCAATATCTGCCCTGTAGGATTTTTCTTTTACATTATTTTTGAATAAAATAAAGTGTTTTTTTTAATTTAACGACTTTGAATTTGTGAAGTCTTTTTTGCAAAAGAATTTATTTTATATCCTAAGAAACCTTCAGTCCAAATTTAAGAAGCTTAAACTGTACCATCAAAAATTCACTATAAATAAAAAAATGAAAACAAAAATGTATCGCCAAAACTAAAAAGATCCACCACACAACCATGTCCTCCCTGTTTGGTACCTTTCATATGCATATTTAAGCATACAAAGACATTTGTTTGGCAATGATCCACTCCACTCTGTAGAAATTCCTTCTCTTCCCACAACTCCATCGGGTTAATATGTGGGAAATTTTGTGAGTAACCTTGATAGATTATTTTACCCAAAATTTTCTTGATTACTCGTATTTTAGGAAGTTTTGTTTGGCACATGAGAAAAAGTTGTGCCATGAATTGCGAATGTACATGTGGTAAGAAGTATGGGAGCCGTGAGTGCAAATCATTTATCAGCGTTCATTCTTCGATTAATTAATTTTATTAGTTCTCCAAATCTTTCGGCCTTATCGTCCACAAGAAAGCCATCATTTAAAAGTCAAGTCGTATTATATCAAAAATGTAAATACATACATATTTTGAAACTTACGTTGGATGAAAGCAGAATCTTGTTTAAGCAATAATATCTTACATACATATTTATTAAAATTTAATGTGGCGAGGCTTTGGCCTTTTTTTTATTTTTTTTTTTATCATTTTTATCATATATGTATTTTTTCTTAATAAATTTTTTAGATATCCTAATGTCAATCAATATGTCATTATAAGAACATGTACATAAACGTTAACCGATTCCTATTATTGTTTCGGATACATTTTCTAAATAAATGAAATATTTCTCACGCATTTAAATATGTACGAGTGTGTAGTCATAAGATCCTTAAAATTGTTAACACCATCAAGATAAACTTGTGTCAACAGCGAGATCGTCCACGATATGGCACGTTACAACCCCTTCAAGGCCATTTTCTTCACTTAGAAGAAAACCAAGGTGTTAAGAACAACACCAAAACAAATTTCATTATTTATGTAAGTCATACATGCAAAAGATTTCTTCAAACTGATAGCGGCTCTGACGTCAAAGTATCAGCCAGGAAATGTATTTACTCAAAAACGTACAATTAACAAAATGGTAAAACGGGAAAAGTATTTAAAAACTATAATTTATGCAACTGCATAATTATAGGAGTCGCAAAAAAATGCACAGAATGTCCTTGTCAACAGAAGAAACTGTTTCAAGGGTGGCATAAGTTCCAAGGAAACTACTACCTAAAGATTTTTTTATGACTAATAATTTAAATTTTCAATTGTAAGGAAACAGCGAATAAAAGGATTAATAGAAATGGCATTGTTCTATGATTTACTTAAGGAAAAATGTTCAAGGCACATGTAGTTTTAAAAAGTTAAACGGGCCGCTAACAACAACTATGTAATTCAAAAGCAATTTCGTAAAAAGAGGTGTCGTAAACAGATCGAAAGCAAAGAAAAAGAGTATAAAGAAAAGGCAAAAGGTAAAAGTAGGTGTGGCAGCTTGATTATGGCAAACAATTAATATTTGACGTCCTCAATTAACAAATGAAGAGATGTTGAATTAGAGACAGAACAATGATACTTAAACGGCTTAATGACAGCGCATAACTGACGGCAGTAATTAGATCACACAAATGAAATGAACGAGTTCATGATTTTTTGCTCACAATAGAAAGGGATCATCATAATAATCGTATTAGTTTCATCGAAATAATTGTAAGTGGTGGTGGCAGAGTCTCAAATGTGTATTACGGATAATGGAAAGGCAGACGAGAAACGAAAATTAAAATTTTTAACATAAATGTCATCGTAAATTTGAAGAGTTTTTGACGATTTCAAAACCGAAACAAAAGCAATTCCGGCCATAAAACCGCCTTGTTTTGAGGTTATAAACACACGGCAGATTCTAAATTTAGTCGCAAGCAGTATCAAACAAACCAGCCAATTGGCATCCTGTGGAGTTCGAATAGAAATTTCCCTGGCCTTATCTTTAAAGTATATCATAACTTGTAGCCGTAAGGGATTTCCATTTAACATTTAACATTTTCACGTTATTAAAATATTCCTCAAATACCATCATATTTCCGTTTAATTGACTTTTTAGCGAATTAGGAAAATTAAGCGCAGAACGAAAGAGAAACTGAATGTGTGTCACCAGCAAAGAAAAATTTACAAGCCACACAAGTACATAATTTAAAAAAATCCCCAGCAATATTAACTACCGGATTTTCATTTGTATTTTAACTTCAAAAGGAGAGAAGATGATCATCACTGATAAGCCAAAGCCATCACTACGATCAAACAATCGCACAGTATACAAAGTGATACTTTGTTCTGTCAATGTTTTTTCCCTTCTATTCTTTCTACATTCTAAGAGAAATCGAACAGTACTCTCAGCGCCAAGCCTTGGCCTTATACTAGAAAAACTCAGTAAGTCAGTCAGTCTTAATTATTGTTAAAAGCCTTCATTGCAAGATTAAACATTTTAATAATTTTCTTTTGTTTAGGAGTTTGGAAATTTCAATTTTCTAATAATATCATGTTGATAAATGAAATGGAAAACACACGGACATGCACACGCACTCACACATTTTCGACATTTTTGTTGTTTCATTGGCGAGTACAAGTAGGTTGGTTATACGATGGTCGGTTACATTTTTCGTAAGTGTTATTGTACACAAGAAAACAATAGACGCAAACAACCTCATAAAGATTTACAGCAACTGATAACCACAAAACAGCAAGGAAGCCAACAAGAATAAACATAGACTAAGAGAAGCTAACCGCTCTGCTCTGCTCTGCTCTTCAACAAAATCTCACCGAGTGAGCATTAACCCTATGAAGGAATATTATGGACACATTATAAATTTCTTAATTTACGCATACAAAAAATCAAAAGCTTGTTGTGGTTTTAGCTCTTCATATGCCGACATTTCATTGGTTGCTAAAACCAAATCGTCAGTGAAGTTTAAGCAGTTTGAAAACATTCAACCTCAATATTAATTATTTCTTAATTTATGTCACAATAAGCAAACAAATGCAAAAGAGAGTCAGTGTCATAAACATTTTTGATATTGGAAATAGCTTGATTGCTTGGCAATAGCTTCCAAGTCATACAAATGTGCAACATCAATTATTGTTGCTAGCGGCAATCTGTAATCTGTAATTAAAATATTATGATTGAACCTTACCGCTCGATCAATATCGCAATACATTACATATGTAATATTGTGATCAATGATTATAATATAATTCAAAATTATCATTATATGATCATGTAATGAATAGAGTTTCTAGTTTCACCTCGCTGAAGTCTAACCGATTAATATGCACTGAATTTAATTTGAACCAAATGAGAATTCCATCAAATATTAGATTGTGCAAGAGTCACATAAATTCAACTTATGTATATGACAAACAATTTTCCTTTGATTTTTAGTCATAACTTGATTGATTTTAAGCGAATAAACTTATTTTTGTTCAATTCAAACAGATTGTAGTTTCTAAAGTTGGTAATAATTTAATAGTTAATTGAAAGAATCGAAATAACTTGTCTAAAATTGTGGTTGAAGTGATTATAAACATACAAATTATTTAGAAATTATTTAGCATGATCATGGAAAAAGTTTTCCAAACACAACGACAATATCTGAAACATGTGATATTTATGAATCTTACGACTTTTCCTGAGTTTGAATTTATTACAACTTCCTTATATTTTCACCACTTGCTTTGACTATTTTGTGTTGTTGCTTTAAAACGTTGACATTTTTTATCTTCTCCTAAGTCACCCCCAATTTTGATTTTATGTCCTCTAAAGGCTCATTTGAGGTTTAAATGAAAATATCGATTTGATTTCACAACAGAGAAGTACTTGTGCGCAAACGTAACTGCAATGTCTACACAACTTCGATTCCCAGCTAACAAAGTCATTATACAGCCGAGTATCCTGCAGGGTCTTACAAACCAACATTAAAAAAATTTATAATAGTCAGTTGAGAGCTGATATTTGACTACAGATAAAACACACACAAAAAAATGTTCATATAAAGATGTGTTTCCAACAACAACTACTAAAGAAAATTTAAAATCATTTGTTTGGACATTTATTTGCCAAACAATTAATTTCCAACAACAAAAAAGAAACAAATGTTAAATGTTATTTAAACAAAACCAAAGTAACGACATGTACAAGAATAATGAAAGTGATCTTCGTTTGAGGGAAATTGTCTAAAAACGGATTTGGCCAGGTTGCAACTGCACGTTCACGCACACAGAGCCGATGAACCTGCCAGTAGTTTTGTTAGGTAATTTAAATTGCTTGACAAGAGTAAATGCTCTAATAGCTATAAGAGGATTAACGAAATTAAGTGAATTTATTTAAATATTCATAAGATCATTGGGTTCTCACGATCGCCAGACTTGGAAACCAATTCAAAAGAGAGGAATAGTTATTAAATTGAAAAACAATGAACATGGTAAATTATATCAATCAAATTTCACTCAGTATTTGTACTGAGACGGATGCGATTGATTTTTAATGTTTACGAGAATAGTGTCAATTGAATTTTTTTTCTCATTTTAATTTACGAGTAATTAAAGGCAAAAGGGAAACAAGAGTCTCACACCCAAATACTATAAATTTAGCCAATAGCAAATATGTATAGATCTATTGTCTATAATGACAACATTCAATGTTACAATCGAGTAGCGAGTACTTATTATTATTATTATTTTATGCATTAATAAGGAAATTAATTTAAATCACTACACCCAACAAACTCTTGACACAATAAAAGAACGATGAGAACCAAATAATTAAATGAAAAAGATTTAAAAAAAGCTGCGGGCGTAGGATCGAAACTGTTAAATTGCAAAAAGAAACTGAATTACATGTCAGAGATTTTTTCCACGCAGGGTGCCTGCCAGACACCAGCAATGAGAGCATGCGTGGCTTCCTTGCCCAGTAAAATCTCTGCTCACACTCTTGCGCGGTCTTCTGTGGGATTTTAAATGTATTTGCTTGTGAATTGGGAAATCGTAATGTTGCATGATGGTATTGGGAGTTTTAATTTCCAGCAAAAATTTTGTTGCGTTTTTTAAAAATCTATATAGATTTTCAAATTTAAAGAGTTGTTAGATTTCAGTTGTGAGCGAAAAGTTTTTGTTTTAAACGTCAAACAACCCTTAAGAATATCTCTATTACTTCTGTGCAATTATCAGTTGTGGGGTCTTGTTGGTAAAGGAAAATTTTGTGTTTTTCTTTAGATCAAGTAGTTTTATTAAAATATATTATGATTTCATTTAAATAAATTATGCGGGTTTTGATAATGTGATATTTGACATGTGAAAGGACGATTAAGAGAAAACATTTTTTTGTTAAAGATTATTTACAACAATTCATTTTTTCCAATATATAATATAATAATATTATTTGAGAAATATCTCATAAGTAACAATGCCAAACCATACAATATATTTAAGAATATATAAATATGTATATGTATACCATCGATATATCTATATCTATTCTATATATATAAAATAGGATGTGTGTATGTATGTATGTATGTATGTATGTAACGTAATGGCTCCAAAGCGGCTGGGCCGATTTTGACGAAATTTTCAGGAAACCTTCAGAATACTCGGGCGGGTGACACTGTGAAGTTTGATTTTTGAATTTCGGTCTGTGGGCGGAGGGGCGTGGCGAAATCCAATAATTCATAAAATGAGAACGGGTGGGCCGATTTCTGTAAAACTTTTTGTCAGTTGTTCATATTTTCGAGGAGAAGGTTTTTATGGAAGAAATTTTTGGAAAATCCCTCCGGAAAAGTCGGAAAATTGGAATAATCGAAAATCAAGTTTTTGTATGAAATTTTGTTTGAAATTATTCCTTAATGGCTTTTTAAATGAAAAAATACAAAAGTTTGTCTGAAGGTTTAAAATTGGGGCGAGGCGAAGTTCGCCTGGTCCGCTAGTCTATATAAAAGTTGCAAAGTTTCCATCAAATTGTGAGCCTACCATTTCTGGTTTTAAAGCAAATGTAGAGAACTCTTTAATTTGAAACAATATATTCGGTAAAAATTTAGCGCCTAAGAAAAAAACCACAGTAAAGCTCAAAAGTAAAACAAAGCTCAACACTTGTATATATGAGTTGTAATAAAAATTTATTTCACATGTATTACGATGTAACAAGTTTTATCTAATGAAATCATCTGATTCTATTTGATTGCACCTCATAGGGTTTTGGGGACAGCCACATAAACCAACCATGGATCGGTTTAGTTCGGTTGCCAGTTGCCTAAAATATTTATGCTGCTCATAATCGATCTATACAAAAGTTTTCACAAGTAAATTTTTTGTCTATGACCCTTGTTAATACATAAGGTGAGTGGCATATAAAATACTATAAAATAAAATATCGGTTGCCATCCATAACCGAATCCGAACTTGAGTGCAAATATTTCCTTGCTTGTTGAACGCGAAAATAATCAAAAATAAGATATATAAAATGCAAGCCCGCTCACTACATTTTTCTAACTCCGTTTCGACCGGTTATCGACATGACTACATCGGTTTCAACGCAGAAGTCATTTGGCGCATGGTCGCCTGAAAAATGGATCTCTAGAAAATTATTATAGATTATGATTTTTGAAACATTTTCTCGATTTTCCGTTCTCATTTCAATCACAAGAAAAAGAAAAAATAATAATTACAGTTGGGCGATCGATTTTCGACTTCTTGCGAGACAAGAATTCATTTTCATCTATATCTATGATATATAAACTCGGCTAACTGGTGCTGTAGTAGTGGATCAATGACTAACTTAGACGAAGTTATAATATTTATTTAATACGAAGCTAATAACAAATTGCCACTAGCCGTAGCGTTTCTCTTTGCAATATGTATCTTAAATTTGAATTTCATATTATGTTTCTGCAAACATTAATAGTATCGTTTTAATAAGCAGCTGCTTTTTGCCTTCCTTGCAATAAACCTCATTGCAACATTCAATCATTTAAATAAAATTTAATTTGAATTTTCAAGTGACCGCCATGCAGATTTCTCAACATTATTTCCATACCAAATACTTATGGTTTTGGAACGCCTTAAGGCGTTACGAATGAAGAATTAGCTGATGTACTTCAGTATTCAATGCGGTATATTTTGCATTTGAACATTTCTAAAGTGCGCGTATGTAATCGATCAAAACAATATTTTGTTGAACAGGCAAATGTGTAACTAACCACTACATTAGGCAGCAACATAAGAAATACAAAAATTCTTAGGACACTTTAAAACTCAATGATATAAAAAGAATACGAAGCAACAAAGGACACACAGATCAAGGAACAATAGAGACGTTTTTAAGCACATTTGCATACACGCCGCCTGAACTTCGACACAGCAACAATTGTTAAACAATACGGCACTATAACAATATTAACAATATACTCGTACATATTAATATACTTAGTTATTTATTGTGGAAGGTTTCTGTTGATAATATTAACAAACAAATTCGAGAAACAAAAGATTTTCTTTAAGACTCGTCACTATTGTAAGTGAGTGGTGCTGTAGTAGTGGATGCGAACAGACTTTTGTAAAAATTTCAAAAATAAATACATATTTTGTAATCTATACTCTAGGGAAATAGGGAAAGGCCTTAGAAATTGCTGATATTGAATAACCGAAAAAGCAGAAATGTTTAATCACTTTGTTACATGTATAACGTAGCAATCAGATACGTTGCACACAAATATGCACAAATTGTATGGTATTTTAACAATCTTATCAAATTCATAAGAAGTTTTCGAATTGAGAAATTACGCAAACGAACGTGTGCACAATTTTCAAACTTGATAATGGATATAAGATGAAAATAATCCATATATACACACATACATACATATATACATATTTGGTTAAACACGAGGCATGAGCAATAAGTGTAAGCAAAATATTAATATAGTATTCAACTTCCGTCATTTGCATTCATTAAACACATTAGGAATAAATAAACATTATTCTGTAATGGTGTCTGATGAAATTTGAATGGAATAAAAATATTCATACTTAAAAAGAATGTCTACAAAACAAATTTAATGCACGTTTTATAAAAGGAGTTTTTAAGATCTAAACATTTTTCAACAATTTTGAAGCCTTCTTAGTACTTTAAAGCTGTTTTTTTTTTAAATAATTGCTTTCCGCAATCGAGAAATTTATTTTCTAAAATCGAGTTATCATTAGATCTCGACATTTTCAGGTACTAGCAAATAGGAACGAACGAACATTTTGGACCCTCTCGAAATGCGGTAGATTTTTTTAAATTAAAAATTCTTCGGTTGAGTAATTAATCATGGTGCTAATTAAGGCATTCGATATCGATCAAAATTGTAAATAAAATTTTGCTGACACGTATTTAGATTTCGATCAATATCGAATGCCGCAATTCGTCCCCAGATTGACAAAAAATTTCATTAAAATTGATAAATTCGTTCGAAAAAAAACTCTCAAACAAGTCGAATAATTCATTCTTTTAACTTTTATCTTAGGCGGCTAATTATTTCGCGAGTTATCGTTTTCGCAAAATGTCAAAAACAGAAAATTATTTTCAAATCGAGTGGGATTTTTTGCAATCTCTACACAGAAATTTCTTCCCTGAATGAGGTACTTATCGCACGACCGTTGTAAAATTACTTTTGTGCCTTTTAGATCATTATTCTTATTTTCCAATCTTTTTCGGTCAAAGAATATTTAAAAATAATAAGAAGTGTGCTAATTCAACCGCAATAGCGACAGTAAGTCCCATAAATACCCAAAACACAAGGAGCGTGCAACTCAATAATTTTCCTTATTTTCAACACAAACAGAAAACGATGTTTTTGCTAAACAAAATAAAAAGAATAAGAAGATCTCAAATGTCTCAGTATCAATCAATTGTGCAAAAACAACAATGATGAAAACGACCTCGTATGCCTTCATGTCGTTTTTAGCGAAATGCTAATTCTTTGGAAATTGTTAATAAGGATTTCTCTTTGATAGGAAATCCTTTCGAATATTAGAGTATAAACCTACATCGGGAGAAGAGATTTCAGAATTTTTTTCATTCATTTCTTATAAATTTGTATTAATTATTCAATTGTTATTTGAAATTTATTTATTTTTTAATGTGGTTTCTCAATTGAATGCACATTTCGTAATGAATTCATCTTTAACTCTATAACGGATCGGAGGGTAAATGTGTAACAATTTATCCAAGGCTATACAAGAATTTACGAATATGAAGGATTTGAGAAGAATTTTGTGTCTTGAAATCCATTAAGATTTAATACTATTATCTCAACGCACCGTAAGTATTTTTATTATAATTGCTATATTTTATAATAAAACTTTTCATAATTTATTTTAAACCTATGACATCTGCCAAATATGGTTCTTCATAGGGTTAAATATAATAGCAAAAATGTATCTTTAAATTATTGTTATAAAAAAAACTCCAAAACTGATCAAATCACACAGTGTCACAATGAAACAACATGTCTGTCATTAAACATTCAACGATGCGTGAGAACTGCTTCTCTCATTAAAAATGGTGCAAGGACTTCAAGCAACTAAAAGCCCATAAAATGTTGTAGAGCTTGCAACCCCTAAGTATTTAAGGAACAATAATTTATAAAAAATACTTATATATTAAATCTTACATATTTTATTGCTGCTATTTTTTCTACCGTCCTGACCGTAGGAATCTTTTCGCTCATGCCGCTTCAAGTGCTTGAGGTCTCTGGGTTTCTTTTAAATAAACTTAAGCGTTGCTTGCAAATGAATAGTTATTTAGTTTATGAGGACAGGGATGATTGTTGGTAGCTTTAATGTGAATTGTATTTGTATCTGTCAAGTGGTCTCTTATAAATTTGCAACATCACAGACACAAGAGGCAGCAAGCAACAAGCTTTAAATATCGTGCTTGCAACTCAAGGGTGGAACCAAATTTTATTTTGTTTTTTTTTTTTCATTTGTGCAGTACCTCTTAGTAATATTGTATTTTAGAATTGAAAAGAGAAATAACTAAAAATGTATGTAATGACTATAAAATTATATATTAATTTATAAAATTTTTTGCTAAAAAAAAGTATATCTCTGAAAAGATATCGTAGCAAATCATTTTAAAATTTCATTTATTTTTATAAAATATAACCTTTTATTTCTTAGAAAATATCAGAACACTTACTACAGTATATTCTTCTCTTTCGAAAATCCCCCGACAATATGACAATTGGTAAAGGAAAGAAATCATTATAATTTTTCTATCAGTCCCATAAATAAATTAAAAAGTGCATTAACCTCGACATTCATTGTTGTGTGATTTGCATTCAACACAAACCAATCGAAAACATAAAAAATAAGTTGAAAAATAATTTATTTAACATTTAACGATTATTTAGCTTAATCATCATTTACAACAAACCTACAACATTTCACTTCCTCCCCACTTTGCGCACTCAAGCTCTGTTCCTTTCTTTCTATCTCAAAATTACACAAAATCATAATTTGTTGCACGATTGTACTTGAATGCATGCATGTATTTATACTTATATGTACTTATCTATGAGTGTAAGTTTCTTTAATAGATCTATTATTATACGAGTATATATTTATTGTTGTTATTTTGGTTATTCAGTGTTTTATTTTTCACTTTATTAAATTTAATTAAAGATTTCATGTGCATGCTTTAGGGTGCTTTTTTCGTTGCTTCCATTATTTTCGCTTCTACACAATCATTTCTAATTTAAACATTTGTTTGTTTATTGTTCAGCTTCTTATTAAAATTATTAACAATTACTGACTTTTGTTCCCCGAAAATAAAAATAAAAAAACACGAAACATAAAACGGAGTTTCTATTTTCCAAGTGTAAAAAATATTAATGCATTTTGAAAATGATGCACACACACAGGCAGATGTATATGCATGTGTTTGCTTGTATGTATAAATTTCCTTTTATATATTATTTATTTTAACGCATACTTTTTCAATTAATTTCAATTAAGCCACACACTCATTTCATAAACTGTTCTATTCTTATACATTTAATATTGAAAATATTTTATAAATTTAAATTTATTTCGTGTTTGGGAGTGCAGAAGAACAGACTCATACATATATTCACAAAAATGTTTTAACTCGAATGCCTTTAGGGATACTTTTCATCAAACGTTAGTAATTTCTTAGGCATTCATTACCATGCAATCATAGATTATTTATGCATATATATTAAAACACTTTACTTGCCACTTGCGATTTTCGCATTCGATATTCGATTGAAATTTTAAATTTCGTCCGTTCGAAACTGTATTCTACCTAGTATTATTATTAATAAAAAATAACTACCACCGCCCCAAAGAGGTCAGAACTTTCAAAATACCATCAAGTTCGCTCTAATAGATGCTAGTACCTCAAAATGACTCGATTTTCGAAAATCGGAATGAAATTAGTAATCAATCATTTTTTCTATTGGGGAAATCAATTATTTAAAAAGTGGCTTTAAACTAAACTAAAAAGGCTTTAGAATTGTTAAAAATTGTTTACATCTTTAAAAAAATCTTTTTTTATAAAACGTGCCTTTAGAGTTTTTTTTTAATATTATTTGTAAATATGATTGAAAAAGTATTATTGAACATTAAAAATAATCACAACTTTTGGCCAATCAAGAAACCAATTTGGAATTTGCAACAAATAAAGTTATTTTCTCTAAAAAGATATCAAGAAATCCTTTTTCAGGATACTTGAGAATAAGAAACATTTTTTCATTCTCTTTGCAACAGAAAGGCAGAAAGGTATGTCATTTATGAGAATTATTTGAAGAAAGGAAGTCCAAATCTTTGAAGTGTTTAATGTTACTAACTTTTTATAAAAATTTCCGATATGCCCTGCTTTGGGCAAATTTTGGAACTATTTCTTTTTATAATAATAACAGAAGAGTTTCGTCATCCGGCTCAAGGTCTCAATTGTCAAATCGATTAAATGCGCTCGTTTAATTGATTTGCCAATGGTGTCATCCATTACCGTAATTTAAAAATAAAAACATTAAATTTTGAACTTATAAAAATTATATTATTGTATATTAAAGTTTCTTCTGTAATTCACTTCAATTCAAAATATTATAAAAATATAAACCCCTCAATATAGAAATAAAGCATGTGTTGAAATACCTTTTTCGTACACTATTAAGTATCAATTAAATGCAATGAAGAAAACAAATTCCAATTTCATGAGAAAGTAAAGTATAGCGCTTATCTTTGATCAGTATTTTCGCGTTCTAGTGTTTCTTTTTATTATTTTTGCAATGTGAGGTAAATCAACGTATTTCGCTTATCACACCAGAGTCGGCCAGTCTACTGCAGCTCGGTAATTTTCACACCTTTAATCAGTGGATTTGTTACAAGCAATAAAAAACAATTAGCGGATTTTTTGTTAGTTAAAATTTTTGTTTTTTATTCTTCTTAATCAAAGAGAACTTTTTACATGCTCTCACCGACTCATCATTTTAAATTTATCCCTCAGTACTCAATATCACCCCTTAATCAGAAGGACATTAGCACCCGAGTGCAATCAAGCGCAAAAAGTTTAAAATTTTTTTAATATTAAAAAAAATAACAACAGCAACAACGATAGCAACAATATGATAAACTCATGCACATAATTGTCATTTTAAAGTGTGTAACGAATTGTAATTGTCTCTGGTAGCGCGCAGGACCAAAAACCATGCCAAATGCTGAACGCACGTTTACGCTAAAAGGCAACACTTTTGTGTTTAAATCCGTATGATTGAGAAGGAGAGACTGGGAAACGCAATCATCATTATGACGACCATTATTGCAACACTGATCGCATTATCCCACTGTCACGCTAATAAATTTGCGCATTTGAAAGTTAAAAAACCCAAAATCAGAAAAGATACACAAAGACAAATGTAGTGACGGGAAAATTGAATAAATTGAAAGTTGTTTTGGAAACAAAGTTTTAAAACATTTAATGTTTATTTATCAATAAGATAGATTAACTCTACCGGGAGGCAATGAACAGCAATAAAACAGACAAGGACTTTAAAAAAAGGAAATGAAGGACAATGTGCTTACATGGGGTTCCATAAAAGGAACGATTTCGCCAACAATAAAAAAGAACTTAAGGTTGACACGCGTTTCAAATGTTATGATTTTGTTTAGTTCTCAAAATGAACGACGGATATTTTTAATTGAAAATCAAAAGCCAATAGTGATAGAAGACATTTTGAAGTACGCATTTGAAGTACGTATTTGTAGATATTCCAGTAATAAAATAAGATGTTGTTTTATATTTTAATTGAGTATAAAAATCCTACAAACTTCAGTGGGAAATGCGGGCCTTTATTTAGTTTCGAACAATATTAATTTTTTTGCGGAAATATTTATGGAGATATAATGTTTAATCTCCCAAAACTTTGTCGGGGTTCTATAAGTTCTATAAAATTCAGGTGAAACCCCAGAATTCAAATCCATTGAGAATTTTAAGGACGAGTTGGTCGGGGCATCCTCAAGCAGACAGTAGCATTTATATTTTAATTAAAATCTAGGCCTTAGTAGTTTGTACTACTAGCCTTTTCAAAAATATACCAAAATATCTGACTGAAGTTGTTAAACAAAGAGGTTATCCTTCACGGTGGTAAAATGAAGGGCTTAATTTTGTAAATCACATAACAAAGTGAAATTTTTAATGAGAGCAGACACAGATGTTTTGCTCTTTATAAAACATACTTCACCGAATAAACTCACAGAAATTCAAAAATCGTTTTACTTAGAATTTTTATGGGGAAAAAATAATTTGTTAACTTTTTTTCACTTGCGAAAAGCATTCTCTTACATTTCAAAATTTAGTAGAAACTTGCAACATACATTTAGCAAAAATATTGCAGCAAAATTTATAACAAATATGTTTTATCAAATCCTCATTTAACTATTATTGCAAAACCAAAATGTGATAACAGCAAAAAGATTTCGTTAATAGTAGCAAATAGTGTCATTAAGATAAAACAAATGTTTGTTGTTCTTTAATTAATCAAACACGATTTAATCTCGCTAAATAAGCTAAAAAGAAAAAATAACAGAAGTGACTTTACACATACTTACATACTCGTACATAATATTGGTGTAATTAGTTTCTCCAGGATTAACAACATTTGCTCCTTTGCAGTTAAGTCGTATAGCGTGTTTACACGACGAGGCAATTTTCTGTTTTCTGTTGGCTTTCTCATAATTCAAGTTAAAATAAATATCAGAAATACAATATAAGGCCTACCTTTATTCCTCGATTTCTATTAAAATCAATAAGAACATCCTTTTTAAAATTTCTATTTTCGATATTTCGCTACCTACTGGATATAATCATTAGGAATACGAGTGACAAACAACGTCTTTAATTTTTTATATTGTGGAAGTTTTAACGAAAATTAAGTGAAATTTAACAATGAGCTTGAACGAAATGTTGTAAGCAGTAGTTGAAACTCGCAAAAAGAAATATTACGAAGCGGAAGTATATTCCCAGAACGATCGAATATTGATCAACGTTAAAAAATAGAAAAAAACATCATTTTTTTTTTATTATTGGAATAGCTGTGTATCAAATCACAGTGTTCTTTTAGCAAAAAATAATTATTTTGTTTAACAAATTAATTTGGACAATATCCTGAATAATTTTTAATGAATATTGTTAAAAAAAAGTATTAAAATTAACAATCCTTGAAATGCAAATTAACGACTATAGAGCCATTACATGTAGGTACTCTACAGCACTTCTTTACATATAAAAACACACATCCATGATGGTGTTTAGAAATTTTTCTTTAAAAAAGCAATAAAAACCATCGTGTAAATTCACTTTGAAGGCATATTTGTAATCTGCTGCTATTTGTTTTCAGTTGTTCTGTTTACTTAAGTATTTATTTATTGTTTGTGTTTTTGTAATTGCTTCCTTAATTGCCCTTTGTAACTCGGTCGTACAATCGCATTCTAAGACATCCTTTTCGATGGCAATACAAACAAACCAGAAGCAACATTCGCTGTGTAGCAAGAATGTGCTGATTGTAGAGGCTGGGTGATGTAGTGTTATTGACATTTGAGATTAACATCGCATTATGCTACTTGTGTAAACACTTTATAAAAGGATTATTTATCCCCCCCATTTAAAACGTTTGTTTCAACAGGGGAAAGTTCCACAACTTCAGAGCGTGGCGAGATAAAACTTTGGACCACCCATGCAAAATATGCGTATAAATTTTTTTTAGTTCTTAGCAGGATTGCATACCTTTTACAGTTTGTTGACTTTCGGTGGGAACAATTTGTTAAGACATCAGTAAAACAATTAAATTAATTTTCATGCGATTGCGAGTTAACGAGTATGTGAACACTTGTTCGAGTAGTATCTTGCTGTCATTGTGTTTGCTTGTCGTTGTATTAGTAATTGCTTTTGTTTGTTCTGCTGTTCATGTTGTTTTGTTTTATGATTATCCTTTGTTTGGTCTAAACTGTTCATTATCCTGTTACTCAAATATGAATATAACACAAAGGACCTTTCACTTATCAGTAGATGAATTTCTGTTTGAAGTTGTTTGTATCTGTATTTGTTGCTGTCCTTTTGTCTGTTTGTTAATTTTATATCAAAGTGAATGCTGTGTGTGATAATTTTCAAATGTTTGAAATGTTCATTAATATACTTTATCGTTTTTTTAAGATACTGAAGTTCGTTCAAAGGTTTAAATATCATTTTCAATGATTAAATCGAAAAGTAATTAATCACATGGTTAAAATAATATTTGGACTTGCCAGCCATAATATATGCACATACATATGTATGTATGTATGAATATTTCATACAAAATAAAAAAAATTGTTTAACTATTTTCTATTTCTTCGAAATGCTGCCTAAAACATTATACTTAATCGATATTTGTGAATAATGAAAAATAATGTTTAGTTTTAATTAATTAAGTCGATTACATCTAAAATTTAAAACAGCTTCTTTAAAGGCATTTGTGATTTATTTTCAATATTGGTTTCCTAAAAAATATAACAAGCAACATTTTAACCATCTGACAGACAATCAAAATCAGCCATGAGTTCGTTCAACAAACCACTAAATAGTCATCAGAATGTAATAACACAACATGCCGCAAAATCTTGATGACTTTCGATGTGATTTTTCAATATTATTTGTTTAACTTTTTCTCCATTATTTTTGGAAAATAAATTACAGTATTAATAACAGCAACCAACCAGTAAAACGTTAAAGACTGCTGCATATAAAACCCTGGTAGAAGTTTACACACCACTCAAGGACAGAAGCAGGGAACCGGTGGCAATCAATAGTTGAAGTAAAAGTGGTGGTGGTGGTGGTGGCAAAACTGTAAATCGCAACACTTTATTGTCACATTAGATTAATAATGTGCTTTTAATAACGTCAAAAGGATACAGGATGCAGCAACAACAGAAAACGTATGCTTTGTGTCACAATCACTACATAAAGTGTTTTTTTCTTTTACTCGTATTATTGCGATTAATAAGGGGAGTGAGTGGTACTCATCTGGCTCTAATTCTATGTCTGGTTCATGGTAGAAAACAACAAGAGTTTTCACAAAATAGAATGCAATTTGAAGGCAAAAAATTAGAAATAAAAAAACTTATCACAAGGGATAGTATTTTAAAAAACCAATAAAATAAAAAATAGATAGAAGTAGAAAGATGTAAAGTGGTGGATTATAGATAAATTTCAATATTGCTTTTCGTAGAATACGAGAGGTGTTGGAATCGCAAGAGGTACAAAAATAAAGAGTTTAAGTGAAAGTTCGCTGCAACTTGGATCAACTTTATTTTTTCAATGTTGTCAAGCAATGGAAATGCAGCATGTTGCCGACACATTCTGCGATAACATGTTGCATTATGTCCAACAAAAAACATAGCTAAAATTTTATTACAAATTTAAAGTTGTGAAAATTAAAATTTAAAATAATTTGCTTTATAAGATGCTTTTTTAACAAACACAAGCGGCGAAACTATAATAGCCTGCCTGCAGAAACACCCAAAGTCTTTAGCAGGAATCGAACTTGCGACTCTCATACTTCTAGTCCAAGCAACAGCTCAGTTACTTTTTTATGTATTCTGGTATTCTGTTCAGGATTACATTTGAAATGCTGTCGAAATTAGAGACCTGCACAGAATATCGCGATGGCATGATTCAGACGTTTGTTTGTCGCTACAATAACGTTGTGATAAGTATCTGTTAGAAGTATAATTAAAAACATTTTGATTGAGGTACTGGAAGCTTTCCATACAGTCTACAATTTCAAGAAATAAATTTCCAATTATGAATTCATATACCAAAAAAAATTGTGAACTTGTGGAATGTGTTGAAATGTTCGCACATATTAACAAATAAATATATCTCTTAATCAAGTCATTTGCAGAGCACTATTGTACAAGTGAGCTTTAAAAAAACTTAATTATTTGAGGCTCAAAAGCTGTAAGGAATATTCCTTAAGAAGAATGATTTGTGAGCTGAATTGCAGCAGTTTTAATTCAAAAGTGTGGAGACACAAAAGCTTATTTAACATACTACGTGCAAGTGGTACAACGCGGACTGTACCGTACATATGAAGTCCTGTATTCGCGTTAAAGAATTTCAAAATAAGCAGATGTTTATGGATTAAGGATTTCACTGAAACATTTTAAAATTAAGACAACTTGGTTTTTTACTTAAACTCTCAACAAAAAGGACAATTGTTCTATTTTCAAGTAAGGAGTTAAATAAACACCTTTTGTTTTTAATTTAATTACGTGCTTAGAAGAGCAAATGTATCAGTTTTTTCTAAATTGTGGAATAGAGTTTCCGTTTAAAACAAAACGAAAACTACAAAGAACGTGAGATGAACCTTCCGGCTGCAAGTACAATTCAAATAACAAACACCAAAGACTTTATTTGATAGAGAATAATTATGGACAACGAGCAGTCGGTGGATGTAGCGTCCCAACTAAAACACAGAAATTCTCATTGAGCTCAGTCCAGCAAAAAGCAGCAAAAGTAAAAATATAAATACGACAAACTACAGTTAAGGGAGTCTTACCCATTATAATGCTGCCAATGATGATGATTATGATCATCGCTATAGCATGACGATGATCGTTATAATGATGTTACGACGTGGGAATTTCTCTAAAGTGGCATGCGGGTGTGGAGTTGGTTGTGTTTCAATCAGCTTTTTGCTTTGTTTTTATATATTTTTACATCATATTTTATAGTTATTCCTGCGTTTTCTCTCTCTTGGTATCTGTAGCAATTAATGAAAATGAGATTGAGGTAATTTTGTTATCTATCGTATTCACTATACGAAATGTTTTATCTATAAACAGAAAGACAGCATACAAACTGACCTGAATCTTTGCAATCCAGTCATCCAGTCAAAAAACTTGAAAAGCGTTTGTTGTATTGATTTATTATTCTTAACTGCACAGTAGTAAAGTTCATTATTATCGACTTTTAAGAATTCAAACTAAAATACCTAAGGGCATTAAATGCACTTGCTACAAAAAATCTAAATGCAAGATAATTAATTATTGGTTTTAGAGGCATTTTTAAGTGGGGTCTTGTGAAAAATTCATAATTGAAATCTGAAATATATTTTCATTTAAAATTTGTATCATTAATGAGCAATTTTATTCAAGTTCAAAGTGATTTTTTATTTTAAATTATACTACAATGATTTCCTTATTCGACGACAAATTTAAAGTTAAAAAATAAAGCATCAACTGTTGGCTTTCAAGTACTGAATTGTTTTTGGCTGATCGGGTTAAGGATTCGGTCTTGGTACGTATCATTATTACAATACTACTGTCTAAGGAAAATTAAAATAAATCTAACTGCGCCGATAATGTGAACACTATTTCATCAACTTAAGAAATATAAAAGTTTGTAAGTGTGTATCGACTCGGCACGATTGAAATCGACCCTTACTTCAAACATCCCCAAACAAAGCAGTCTAATTGCATCATGTCGTGTGAACCTAATCTCCACTTAATAAGTCCATTCCATTAAATACATGTATCTCTAGTGACATATAGTGCTTCAGGAGACTGACCTCCAAAATGTGCTAAAATAGGCCATAAAAGGTTATCACAAAAATATAACGAAACAAGCGTTTAGTTGACTTAAAACACATTATGAGCCTTTTATTGTTTACTTAAAATCATATTCTATATCTTTTACTATATTTTTAACTTTGTACTTAAGAAATTCATTCATGAGTACCAAAAGCTCATATGATATTTTTCCACAACATCTATTTCTTTCAAAATTCAGTTGTACACATGTGTATCGAATCTCCTCGTGCTTTTCTTCCGACGGAGTTTGTATGTATTTGGAACAATTTTCCATCGCTCCACCTCAAATTTGGTTTATAAACAGGCCGTTTTCGGCTATACGCCATCTTCAGAGTTCAGTGTAAGGAAAAGATCACTGAAGATGATGCATAGCCAAAGCCAAATATGACGTGGGATGATGGAAAATCGTTCCAAATTTCTATTAAATGTTGGCCAAAAAAGTAGAGAACTAGTTTTAGTTTTAGCTTTGAAAATATTCTCCCTGCCTCGCCTCCTAAGTTTCTCGCTCGCTGGCCTTTGCATCCCATAGATTAAATACAAAATCATATTTACAAATATCAATTTAAACTTTTCCTCCAACCAAAAGCAAATACATATCACAATCCTTATCACAAATTGATGACATGTAATATGAGCTGGTATTAACAGCCCGGAATGTGATCTCTTGTATGCGTTTCAAATGTATAAACAGATGAAAGTTTTCAACATCAAAATGTTTTGTTATTTTTATACAACAAAAGATCATCAGCACGATGATGACTCTTCTGGCGAAGGAAACAACATAAATGTCGCGTGCCACAAACTAAATAGAAAAGCCAACAAAAACAGTTCAGACAGCTCATATTACAATATTGAAGAAAAAAATTCCAATTTGATGTACAACTCATACGCAAATGGACATCACGCTGCAATAGAAAGTTTTTAATTCTTTTCCTAATAGGAAAATTGTTGCAATGGAAATTTTAAATTTGAATTTTCTAGGGTGTCATTATGTACATTATAATTAATTTAATTTGTTAGTGTTCAATGTTAAAACAGAAAAACCAATTACACTGACTTATTAACATATGTGTGGTTGGATGGTCGAATGGTCAGATGGCTGGTTGATTGGTGTTAATTGTTTTATCGCGCTTTTCTTGCACAGCACGGGTCGAAGGATGTTGTGTTGCCACCGCAACTCTACACCTCTGAAATAATTAACTAAATTTCAATTTTAATTTTTATTATAGCTAATAATGTAGAAAGAGTAGAACTAAATCGTATTTGTATTTACTAAATATAATGAGTTACGTATAACAATCCTTGCAATTCTGTCGCAATGCATGTTTTTCTCTAAAGTGTTTGAAAAATTAACATATATATTATATATCTTTCCAAGATTCACACACCCCATTTGTAAAATTACAAAGGCGTCTTGTTTATTTCTTTCTTTCCCAAATAAGTCATACATTTTTAGCATATTCCTGCCTTTTTTAAGAAATATTATAGGGTCTATTTTGTTCCTTTTTAAATTTCATGGGTTTGTTTTTATTTCAAAATATAGAAGACCAGGTGATGATGATCTGCGACTGAATTATTCTCTCGCTGGGATTAATCCATCTACAAAACTATGTTCTTATAATAAAGGATGTATCTGATGAAGAAAAACATATTAACCGACTTCCAAAACACAAAAGAAGATATGCTAGAAAGTAGCAAATATCGTGATGGGACCAAGGCAAAGGGGTTCCCATTCAAAGTAATACATAATTATCGTATATCTTGCTAACTATAATAGTGAGAGTTTTTAAAACTGAAAATACTTTTTTTGTAGTGGAAAGTGTGTGCTTGATGTTTAATCCCACAGAAATTTAAGTAGAAATCAAACGGACAAGGTCATGGGCGTAGCTAGGTATGGGCCTAGAGGGCCGTGGCACCCACCTAATTCTATAACAATTTTTTTTACATGCATACAATATAAAATTATTAAAAAATACACAGGGTATTGTGGACGGATTACTTTTTTCTATTCAAGAAAACACAGCCAAATTAGGAATAGAGAAGTCTGTTCCAAGGATAGTCTCTCGTCAAACGCACTGTTCAAATCCCCCGTTTTCATCACCTGCTGAATACTGGAAGCGATCTATATACATTCCTTATATAGATTCTTTAATTTCATCACTGGACAGAAGATTTAATGAAGAGAGGCCAGCGTTTGCAATGCATTGTTTGTACCCGTCAAACATGTTTTCTTTGAAGCTGGGAGAGCTTAAAGATGCCACAAAAACGTTTGGGCATTTTTATGAGTTGGATGATTTGGAAGGAGAAATAGAGCTTTGGTATAATTCTTGGCAACAAAAAAAAATTGGTAAAGATGAAATAGCCGACTTAGAGCAGGCGAGTATTTTGAATGACGCTGGATTATTTTATCCAAGTATAAGGAAGGCGTTATTAATTTCATTGTCACAGCCGTGCACTACTGCAACTGTTGAGCGGTCATTTAGCACTTTAAGGCGAGTAAAAACATGGTTGCGCTCCACAATGACTGAAGATCGTTTAAACTTTAAAATAATATGCAATATTGCTTATTATCAAAAAATAAGCATATTGTATATTGCAGGACTATGTATGCTAAGCGTCCACCGAAGATTGGTAACCGAGAAGAAGGACGAATTTTTTGAAAAAATTCTAGCAACATTTTCAGAAGATCCACGCAGATTACTCCTCAAATAGATCGAAATTGTAATAATAATAAAAAATCATAATTTTCGTGGCACCACCCTATTTCATATCCTGGCTACGCCCTTGGACAAGGTGACTGCGTAAGATAATGATACGAAATTACAAAGTCCATTTAGTAAATACCTTTATTTTCCTATAGCATTAAAGTCAATAACTTTTAACTTATATACCATGGCAGATTGATGTAAAGTTTTTGAAATATCCGTTATGAAGTTTAAGTGCAACTTCTCGTCATAATTTTTAGTTCGCTAAAGGAATCCAAAGTGTTTTTAAGAAATAATTGTATATACATATGTATGGTCTTAGATGGTTTGCAATTAATAAATAAAACGTATACATACACACATACATATGAATAGGTTCGTTTGTTGGCGTTTGTATGTATGCAAATTCAACCATTAAAGTTTATTTAAACATTATTGTGAATATGTTAACCACATATTTTTAGTAGGTGAACCTCAACAACAATTGATAATATTCTAATTACAGTTTAACAATACTTCGTTGCGGTAATTTAAGCCTTACGCCTACTTTTGATGAGCAAATGCACGATCTTCAGCATACGGGTATGATAATATGGCACGAGCTATGACTGGTAAATAATTTTTGGCTTTAAAATTCATTGACTTACCTGAACGGAGGTTTCCTGCGCGATAAGGAATGCTTGCAATTAACCCATTCTGTAATTAGATGACCCAATATGGCTTGAAAAAATGTTGATCTATTGCTACAACTTTGTGAAAAGATTTCAAAAAACCATCTTTACAAATTTAAATCTAGACAGTGGTTATTACTTTTTTCTGGTTTGACTAAAAATCCCTTTCAGAGCAGTCATCTTTAGAAGAAGAGACATGTATTTAAAGGGAACTCTTTTTATAATACGTCTAAAATGATTCATTTTGAAAGAAATAACTTAGGAATTTCCAACAAAAAAAATTAAAAGTTCTAAATAGGCTATCTTCTGAATTTCAGTTGAAGTTAAGATAATATAAGTATTTATTACATTGTTACATGCAAAAAAATTATAATTGTAAAGTATCACTAATATTATACCCAACAATACTATCAAACATGTTATTTCGTTCATTACAAACATATTTTGAAATATTGCTATATTCATTACAATAATATAATGATAATAAATTTTTGTTTTTTCCTATATTCTTTTTTTTTAGATATATCTGTGTAGGTGTATACTTACAAACAAGAATTTGCACAATACGCATATTCCACGTTTCCCCCCATGTAGCGAACTTCAAATTTTAATGTCCAGTTTAATAGTTTTGTTGTCAGTAGTAGAATATGATAAATAACACCTTATCTCCGGTTACTTGAGGAGCCCCCATCTTAGGGAGCTCGTATTGTAATGGTTGATTTGAGCACATCTGAAGGTGCCAAAGTTGCTAAAGAGTTGGGAGGCAATTATATTTTGTTTCAGTTTCCATACAGACTAATCACACGCTTACTCGTTTAGATTTAGCTTTATATTAGGCCGATGCTGCTACCGCTGTGCGCACTTACAACTTTAATAAAAAAATACTGCCCAGAGATTAAATACTTTCATTCATGTTGTCATGATCAATCAGGACGGTTTGCATTTTTTACCTTATTGGACTCTTGGCTGGTTTCATGAGCACGAATGAGCCAAATCAAGATTGTCAGCGTGGTGCTCATAATAGCACTTTTGTTGTCGCCTACGATGATCAGATTGGTCAGCCTATATAGTCCGGCTTAAGGCTGGTACTGTTGTTGTGACTTTGTCTGTCGATCGTGACTTAAGGTATTTATATGTGTACCATTGCTTCTACCTCTTCAATACTACCGTATCAATCGCTCTTCCTAATATAGTTCACACCTTCTTGGGCAAATCTATTCGTTTCCACAATGATTAAGTGAACCATCTGAATATAGTCACTTGGCAGAAAGCATCTACGAAAATCCTTTGACCATTGCCGAAACCACTCGTATTGATGGTGCTATTTCTATGCAATCTCAAAAATAGTTTATTTCAATTCTTTATTTTCTTCTTACGCAGACTCGAACCAATTTTAAAACTTAAGAATTCTATTATCAAAAATAATTTCTCATACTAATCCTCTTAACAAAAAATAAAAAAACAGATTTTAAACAGAAATATGTCCTGTATTTTAAAAATAAGTAAATAATTATAGGAGTAGTGACAATATAATGGTATATAATCATCATACATTTAAATGCTGAATGCACAGTGTTTATTTCGCAAACAGAATGCACAGTGTTTATTTCGCAAACAGAGTGTAAGTGATCTACAGACTCAATGCGATCTGTTCTACATAATATATCCAAATTATTTGCCCCTTAAAATTATATATTTCAACGAGACATATTGATAAAAGTATTGAAAATTATAAATATTTTCTCTTTCGAAGAAGAATAATTACAGTTTTCCGTGATCAAATATTTTCCTTAATTCAAGAGTAAAAAATTGTTAATGTTAATTTTCAGTTATTAGTTTTTTAATATGTATTTATATTATATTTAAAATCAGAATTTAAGTGTAAATAATAGGAATTTATTATTAAATTTTTAAGGGTTTTTTCTACAGGCTTCAGATTTTTTCAATTCTATAAATTGATAAGCAAATATAATGCTGAAGCTGATGTTCCCAGAAATCGAAACCCAAGCCAATACAACAAAATTAAAAACAACCACACAACAGACGGACATATGTACAAAACTGACAAAAGATGCTCCCGCGTTGGTTTCTGTTTTTTTTTATTAATTTTTTTTTTTTTTTTTTTTTTTGAAAAATGCATCAATTTGTATTGTCATTTGTAGAACTGATTCACTCTAAATACTAAATAAATAAATTGAGAAAACAAAATGTTCGAACGTGTGTGTGCCAATGAAATTTGATATATTTACGAAATATTGATGAAACAGCCTTTAAAACAACAACGACAACAACAATAATTAAAAAGATGAAAGCTGGGAAAGATACACATCCAAACAAAGAATACAACAATCGAACAATAAATATACTTTTTACTTTTACTGGTAAATAAAATCAAATAAAAAATTACAAAAAAGAAATAAAAATGTTCTGGGACACAACTAGTTGTGTGACTTGGATTCAGTTGAGTTCTGTGTATTTAGTTTGTTGGATTGTTGGTATCACTTACTCCTTTTGCTCTTGAAAATTTCATCTGGTGCTGTTGTGTAATATTGATTCGTTTTGCTTTGCGTGCTGCTTGCTAGATATCCTTACATTGAAAAGGATTTACTGGAAAAACGAAATCAAAACCACCGTCGATGCTTATGATATCAAAAACTAAAACGAATCGAAATCGAATTGTATGATTATATAAAATCTCTCATAAGGTAAAATGATTAAGAAAATGAGTTGGACGATCATGACTACTCGTACGACGGCGATGATCGTGTTGATGATGAGGTTAAATGTGAATTGAGTGCATAAAGAACAAAGACGAAAGACGAAACAATAAACGCCTTTTGTCCAGAAGCAGCTGTAACTGTCAAAGCAAAGTAGAGCTAGAAAACTCATGGTACATTCGTTATTCATTCTACTCACGGACTGACTGGTTGGTACCATGTATGAAGCATTCAACCACCTTGCTTTACGCCAAAGGGGCACACAAATATTCAGACAGACAGACAGACAAACACTGATGACTGAAAGTCAAAAGGCTCGTGCTTGTATTTATTAAATACACATTTTCAGTTCTTGTTCAATTGCAGTTTCGATTTCCATTCAAAATCCTCTTAAAGAATCACACCGAATAAAAAGTAAAACAAATAATCAAAGAAAGAAATAAACTATTGATTGTAATGAATTCATAAAGTGTTAATAGACTTAGACGAGACTCTTCAAATAATGGCAAAATAATTGAGTAACACACTCAATATTCAATATGTAAGTATAACAATGAAACTGCTTTGAAGTAGGGAAAACATCGGGGAAAAAAGAACAATAGTTCACAATCAACTGGGAACGTCAAAACGAGTGGAAGGAGAAAAAGGTGCACTCCCTCTTCATTAATTCAATAGCAGAAGGCTTAAATCCATCAATCTTGTCTACATGTGTCAAAAATTTGCAAAAACTCTCCATAGGAAAAAGTATCAAATTAAAGAAAATTCCCACAAACAAATCTGCCAAAAAATTTTCCTTCATTTAATACGAGCACGTTTGTAGCTCTAAAAGCCACAATTTTCAAGAGATGATAATAAACATTTGTTGTGGCTTTATAACCCTTTTTTATTTTATTTATATCTGTTTTCCGTTGACTGGGCGACCGAATACTTTTCATCAAACATGTGCAACATCATTTAACAACATTTTTGCTAAAGGAAAGACGACAGACACACCTTTTTAGTGTGTGCCCGCCCGTGTGTTGTTTGGTTGTGGTCTAATGTGCCACTGTTTATTGCTGCTAATTTTGTTGTTGTTATATAAGTTAGTATATCCGGTGTCCCAAAATGGGATTAATGTTTGCTTACATATGTTTTGTATAAATAAATGTTTGGTTTGTTAACAAGTTAATTTAAAATATTTTTTCTTTTCTCCATTGTTAGAAACTTGACATTACGACATGTTGCAGGCAACATTCAAGGATGTAAGCAGAACGTTTGTATGTATAATTGTTTGTAGGGATATTTAAATTTGTGGTTTCTTGAAGAGCTGATATGACTTTGTCGGAGAGAAGCCTAACAAAACATAAATTAAGATTATTTACAAATATGTATGAATGTGCAATAGATCAAGCATAAATAAGTTACTGCTTGTAAGGATTTTGTTAAAGATTAACGAAATCTCTTTTTATTTATTTATTTATTTTTTTGCCTCAATGTAAAAGTCTGAAAGAAGCAAGCGAATAATCGAGAAAGTCAAAATTCGTTATTTCGTATATCAGTTGCTGTACGAATAATGCTTTTTCAGTAGCGCATGCCGATCGAAATCAGCCCAAAACTGAAATCGTACACAGTGTGGCCAGCATAATCGATCTGAAAAACTTACAGTGATTGATCATCCAGGTATGATTGAATTTTTTTTAATGTTATTTTTAAATTTTGCAGCTTTAATTTTGTGGCCCTGATAATAAATGGAATTTGAGGTCACAAGTTTTTCAATACCAAAAGGCTTTCATAAAAGCTAGTTAAAGGCCAGTTTTAGTCCTAAAATTATGTTGCCCGTGTCTGATAAGTTACTCACATAATTTTTGTCTATACGATCCAAGTAAAATATAGTTTTCAATATCTGAGGACCCCAATTATAATGAATAGAAAAACAAAGAATAAACTACTTAATGTGCCATTTATGACGTCACACTCAACTAGTCAGATACTATACTTGAAATTGAAGATCACAAGACACATTATCAGTCGAAATACTCGTATAAATAATGGTTTTCTTGTCTTAATTTAATTATACTCGTACAACTGAATTAAAGACAATTTTTGTGAACGTTTGTTTTTCAAAACAAAAGTGATAAAGGCGATGTTATAGATACATATAGTACATACATACGTACATGTATAGAGTATTATTTTTCCTAATAAAACAGAAACGTACAAGTGATTGAATCAGAGAGCCTTCCGCATGTCACAAGTGTATCAAGATTGAAGTTCATTACGTTAGACTAGACTGCATGGAGTCATTTCTTTTATGAGAAAGCCTTTACTTCAATAAGTATTAAACAGGAATCTTTCATGCCATTTGTGCTTATGTCTTCTTGCTACAGGCAACAAATTGAATTTATTTGATTTCGGCTTGTAAATATGATCGTATATTTCGAAGCTTCTTCAAATGGTTGTTAATTTTTTTTTTTTTTGTTGAATTTTTTACACTATTGTTCAGAAAACAAATAGAAGAGAAAATAAAAATTTCAATACAAACTGATCACTTGAGTTGAAGTGATTTCAATCAACCAATATCGCAACAGAAACAGCGTGAAATTTTAAGTTTCTAGCACGACTCACAAATAAATTTTGTGGCAAAAATGCGAAACATGTTACAACAAAACACACAGTCAAACCAAATAGCCAACCAAGCAAGTCAAGCAAGAAACCAACTATTGTCGAAGCAAATAAAACAACGAAAATGACCAGACTACTCTGCCCTGGCCGCCATTATCAGATTCTAGTGTTTTTAGGCTGGAAAACAACTCTATTTAAACACTTCATATTGTTGCGTTTGTCCAACCCATGATGACCCAATAGGTGTATATGTCAATTTGCCATATCCACACATAGACACACGTACACTCACGTTTGTAATATGTACTCAATGCTTTAGCAACTAACAACTCAATGGGCAATTTTTATTTCTATTCACAACCATTTGATAGACGGTTCTTTCTTAAGAAATCAATGAAATGAAAATTCATTGGAAAATTAAACATGTTTATTTGTTCTGTGCTGTTGTTATTGTTATTGTTTTTGTTGTCATCGTTGATGCATCAATGTTGTTCTCATTTCATAGGTAAATTTCCACACACAAATATATAAAGAAATGTGTGCAACATTTTTCAGTTCGTTTGCTCTGCTGGCATATCATCACAACACATCTCTGCTGAAACGTTTGCCATAGAAAAAATTCATTAGATGCGAGTATTCGCCAAGAATTAACTCTTCAATATTGTGGTCCATCTTTATGACCAACTGCTATAGCAACATATGCTACGTTGTTCATTTCCGAATTCCTCTTTCCTCTATCCGTTACATCACGGAATGTGTGCTGCAATTCAAACGTACAATTATTGCAAACACTTATCGCACGAGCTAAACAAATTACTCTGCTCGTCTGTGGCATGTGACAAAAAGCAATTAAATTTAAGTGGAAACGATAAAAATTTTACAAAAATACAAAATTTGAAAGTATTAACTAAACCACATATTGAAGGACATAATTTGAATTTATTTGCATAAATTAACTAATTACAGCCCTTCATCGAAAAGCATCTCTTGCAACGCCACCCTCACTCGCTCACCCACTATATCCACTTAAGCACAAATATTGTATAAAACTATCAACATAAGGACTATTTCAAACGAATGGATGGATGAGTCACTCTGCTAATTTATTCGTTTTTACTGTAAATTCCAAGTCAGCACGCTAATTGGAATAGCATCAGTCGTACGTTTAATCGCACCAACGAAATTCACCTTCTCGTCTGTCATTACAGATGATACATGAAGCCGTGAAGCGTGACTTTAGTCCGATAAGAATACAATTGGTATATGACTACAAAACTCACTTACAACACTGGGGTTAATAGTTTTTTCTTTCAATATTTTTGCATTTTAATAATTTCAAAATAACATCTGTGGCCGATTGCTTTTAAGCTACACGGAACGAAATTTTTACTAGTATGGTGTATGATCGAGTTGGAGTTATTATTGCAAATTCCATTCTTATATTTGTAAATGACCACAAGCATAAAAATGGTTTTCAGGTGTTTAATTTTTTTTAAACGTCTTGTGAATAATGCTGTATTTAAAACATTGTTTGAAAAAACATGGAAGGCTACAAGTTTTAAAAGTTAAATATTTGCATATGGAAAGTCCCTTCCACTGCATTTTTTTTTTTTGACATTCCACAGCCAATGTCCACGTGCGTCAAAGAAAACTCAGAATTGAGCATATTTTGACAGTGGCTATTACATGGACGAAAATATATAGTTTTTCATTTAAGTGAGGGCACAAAAAGACGAAAATACAATCGGTACCTACTATACAATATATCGCTAGTACTACATTCTCCCCATATTTTTCAGGTAACCAGAAAAGCATTCATTAATGATAAAGTGAGCAACGAAATGATGCTTTTGATACTACTCCGCTTTCCAGTATTGGTATATTATTTCTTAATTTTTTTTTTTTTTTTTTTTTTGAAAGTACATCATTCTACAAATAAATGTTTCCTATAGAGCTACTCAATGACCCATGGCATCTCAAAAAAAGGAAGGATTCCATATCTTCGCTCCTGGATTATTAAGGATATCTACCAGTGCACGTGAACTTAAAAACTAGATGAACCCGTCGATCAAAATTTCACAAAAAAGTAGCTCGGTACAGTAAATCGTAGCAATCCATTAAAACGTGAGAGAGTGTAACGCAAAACTCTCAAAGGCCTATCAATAAAACGCAAGTCTAACAGCACTTAAAAGTATGCGATGACGCGTGGGGCTGTTCCCCAGTCACGAGGTGCTTTGAAAATGATATTATTTTTAATGAAATCACTTATATTTACAGATTTCGACTAGCTATAAAATTCACAATATATAAAAATTTTTAGCTACGCTTTATAACACTAAGGTAAAGCATATTCTAGCTTCTCAATACTGATTAATACGCAACCTAATTAACAAACAATGACTTTTTTCAACAAAAGAATATCGAGTTTGGAAACTTCTACCAAAGGCCCCAGTCCCAAGAACTGTAGATACACATGCGCATGCACTATAATATTAAAAAAAAAAACAATTTATCTATCTTTAATAGGATAAGAAATTTCTCTCAGTGTATCCTCTCACATCAACCAACAACAAAACAAAACATAGGAAGGCGAAATATTCCTATGCGAGTATTATTATGCACCCATCACCCAATTGTTGGACATACAAATGAACAAACAAAACTGTGGAACTTTCAACTAAATTGATGGTTGTTTCGTGCATCTACCAATTGCTTTTTTATGACTCGGGATATTCCAATTGTATTTTTTAATTTATTCATTGTTGGCAATAAACAAACTCTAAATAACATCAAATTAAACATTTTTTTGAACTAGAACAATTTTCTACCACACTAAAGCGTCAGACGATTAATGGTATCTGATATTTTTTATTTGTATCATCATAATTGATGACATTTTAATGGCAGGACACAATTGATGGATGATATTTTATAGAAACTTAAAAAGGAAATAAATATTGATATTGGAAACTTGTAGTTTATAAATTTGTTAATGAAAATCTTAATCATAGTCACTGCTGTCACTTGCACCATATTTACTCTGACGTCTCCAGTTCAGAGGGAACAGACGCTTCCATAATTCATAACGTTCAGTGTTGAGACCTCCCTTCATTATCAGCTCATCGCCCATATCTAGATAATGTTGTTTTTTATAGCTGAAGGGACGCCAGCGCACATTTCGCAACTGCTCATCACTTGGCTTGTTAGGATCGCTGAAACTCGAAATTATTTAATATTTTACATAAACACAAATATATTGATTTTTATTTATACGCAACAATTTATTTACCCTTTGTAGGCAAAAGAACTGAACATTCGCGTCAAAGTATTGACCATCGTGAACTCATCATCGTCGTCGGTAAACATACGGCTAACGGAAGGTTCCACGAACAAATACATCAAGTCGTCATGATGGACCACGCCTTAAAAAGTGAAAAAAATTTTAACACAGGTGCAAGTCAAGACACAGTGGGATATAAAAAAGACATAATGCAATGACAAAAATTTCCCACTGTTCTTTTTTGAATATTTTTATCTACCATAGGGGCCATTTTCCGGATAATTAATGTGACTTTTCTGGCCCTGGTAGGAAAACCGATAGTAATAGACCTTTGTTGAACGAGCCGCCAAGTGCACAAAGCGATGAACCGCAAAGCCAGTCAGAGCATCCGAATATAATTTGGTGAGGTTACTCAAAGAATGCTGCAAACTTAAAGGTTGATCACCAAAATAAAAATTCCATAATTCACTGCTAATATTTGAAGCCTTAGGACTAGAGCTGTTGTACAGGAAACATATCGGGGCTACTTGTTCAAAATGGTATTCGAACGAACGCAGTAGATGTTCATTTTCCAAGATATCTGCAACAAAACAGCACATACATTAAGATAAGGCTAGAAATACGTGTATGTAACTATTTATGCCCTTTCTCTTACTTATTGCTGGTCCAACAAATTCATCCTTTGTCATGCCCGTTATAACGGGTATTTTCATGAATTCCCCATTTTGATAGGATCTTATCGGATCGTCAGTAAGGAAACGCTCTTGACCAAAATCTCTCTCTACAACCGGTTTCCATAAGATGAGAGGATTTTGTCGGCCAAACTCAAACATGCCAGTCAAACTGTTGGCATATTGCAAATAGTGTTTCTGTTCATGAGTACAAGAGAATAAATATTTTCTTTCAAGTAAATCATAACAAAACTTACGCTTCGCAAGCAGTCCATCATTTGGGTGATGTTACTCGTAGAACACATTAATAGTTTCGCCTGCCGCTCAGCCAAATGCAGTTGCTCTTCTGGCAATTCCCACTGACCCGTGGCAGAGCCACTCATTATTATGGCCTTGTGAAAGAGATTACGTGACATTGGTGATACCATGTGCAAAGTAATGCTCATAGCACCAGCTCCATATCCCAGTAGTGTAATTGAGCTCGAGTCTCCCCCAAAACGGGTTATATGTAATTTCAACCAACGCATCAACAGCACTTGATCCTTGAAGCCTAAATTACCAGGAGCCTCCCTAGTGCCAGTGCTAAGAAATCCCAAGCTCCCCAAACGATAGTTGAAAGTAACCAACACAATACTACGATCCATTAAGTACTGGGGTCCAGCAAAGTTTTTACTCTGTCCAGAAAGGGAATAGAATCCTCCCGGGTGTATAAATACTATTACGGGGTTTTTCAGATTAGGACTGTTTTTCGAAGGCAACTCTCTCGTATAGATATTCAAGCGCAAACAGTCCTCTGAAACATCCGAGCTATTAAGACCCGGTTGTGGACACATAGGACCATCGATGGTAGCATCGAAAATATCAAACCATTGTTCTACTGGCTCCGCTGGCTTAAAACGCAGCTCCCCCACAGGTGCTTTTGCATAACGTATACCGCGAAATGCATAAAAATTGCGTCCTGCCTGAGAGGTCAACAACGTTCCACGTATTTTTCCCAAAGCTGTTGTCAATACCAAATCCGATAATTCCTTATCACTGCCCATCAATACATCTTCATAGTCTTTGCTTGTCTTCCCACTTGCAAAACTCACTGCCAGTATTAAAGTCAAACACCACGACTGTTTAATACGCGCACGTTTTATAAACATCATCTACGAACGTTCGTTTCCAACTGATTCAATTTAAATCTGGAGCGAAGCTTTTATACTTGCGTTCTGACTGCAAGCAGAGATTTGGCATCAAGGAAATAAACCTTTTGAATTAATGATTCCACAAAACTACTAAAGGCTTAATTTATTAAGATAATAAATGAACTTTTTTGCATTCTTCAAGACCTTTGAACAAAGAATGTTCTGTATTTTTGCCATCAGCAGACAGGGTTTGCAACAAAAGGAATGTGGCAAAGCTGGTATTTGTATGGATTTCTATTTGCCATTTGCTGTATTATACGATAAGTTTATTGTTTAGGAGTTGCAACATTTGCAACATTATTTCAATTTGCTTGCGAAGAAGTGGAATTTTCCAGAAGTCATTGTTCGAGAGAAAACTATCTAGACAAGATAGATTGCTTTAAATAATCTGCTACTTAAATAAAAATTAGAAAATGTTGAGAAATATTTGTTTAAAACGACCAAAATACTGATAGAAATATTACGTCGCTAAAAGAAAAATCAAAACATTTGCTGAAACTTCTCCTCCCAAAAGCTCAGGCTGGATGTGGACTTGGCGTTCAAAATAATAAAGTTAAAATTTCAGAGATTGCTACATTACTAATGTAGGAGTAGCTCATACAAGGATGGTCTTCCAAATAGGAATTATTGTTTATTCCTTGAAGTAGACTTAATACTCGTAATTCGTCAGCAACTTGTTTTACGCCCGATTAAGTAGTTAAATTAATGTAAAATAACCGTCCTACAATATGTTTACTCTCAGAGGTATCCATAATGAGGTGACATTTGTTGAAATTTCCACATGCACCACTAAAGGAGTCATTGTTAGAACTAACAGACCGATAGTATTTGAGGCTTATCAGTTGGAAATTACGAGTTAGTCTAGCAGAAAGGCAAAATTTAATTTTACCAGGCACGAGCTTGGAATCAATTTTTTCAGAATCTAATTTCACTAATCCCTATATCCTTTATACCATTAACTATTTTCCTATTAACACAAGATGAAGTCTGTTAGCACAAGACGAATTCTATTAGGCCCCGCAGACAAACGGAACCTGCGTTTTATAAAATCAAGAATGCCATTAGCTTTGTTAACAGTCAGAGCAATGTGACCAGGAAAATCAAGTCTGTGATCTAACAGAATAGCAAGATCAGGGATACCATGCGGTTATAAAAACCTAAATGTCATCTCAATCTGCTCAGATACACAACATTATCTTTGAAATAAGGATATTAAAGTCGATAGCAGCTTTGGGTGAATAAAGCGTAGAATACGAACAAAACACGGTTATATAGCGACGTATATATTAGCATGCAACTACCTGTGACATCTCAGCTCCCAAATGGCAATAATGATTTGAGTTTTATTTTTTGAATTAAATCATTTCGCTATTAGAACTTTTTTATGTTACATAAATTTTGAGCTATCGAAAAAATTCTTTTCCTTATGAAGAAGCCGTGTACTAACAATTTATATTCTTTCATCAACTTTTCCCAGGATCAAAAGTTTTTTAAATCTTGCATTAAAAAAATATATTCTCTCATAAATTACAAAATTTTAAGTAATCGCCGAAAAAGCGTGTCGAATTCTATAGATATTGTTATGAAGTATTTCTTTACAAAATACAACAAAACTTCCCACACACACACCCCACCCATTTTTATGAAGTGATACAACAGTATTTTCAAAGTTTAGGAGTGAAAAAGATCAGTTTTTGCTAATATTGTTCCAGTTTTCCCACGTTTATCCTTACAAAAAAACATATATAGAGCCAAAAACAATAGCGTGTCATCAACTAATAAGCCAAAGTGTTAAAACTCATAAAAAAAACTTTAACTAAATGCCCTTAAATGAGCACTAATGACTCTAAATAAAAAGAAACAAAAGCCACACTCAAAAACTACACCAAACCCTAATCGCTGGCCAAAGAAGATACCAACACAATATCTTAAGATAGCGAAAACATTAAACGGACTGTTAAACAATTTGGTTTGGTTGATGGTTGATGGTTGAATACAAACATTTATTTACCCCTAAAAATTAAACACAATAATAAACGAAGACATGAGCCAGCCAAGTGGTGTTAAATATTTTCCTTAAGCTATTAATTGACCACAGCCGCTCACAGTACAGCCATTGGGAATATTTAAGAATAAATGTTGGTTTACCCCAAAATATAAACACTTTATATAATTTGATAGAATATTGGTAATTTCTCGTTAACACACCCTTAACATACTCAAAATATATTAGCGGTTTTTGGTTTCGCATTAAAAAAGAAATTTTCAAGTTGCAAGCAATTTAAATCGGAGAAGTATAAATCCCTTCCGAGTTTCTCCCAAGTACTATATATAAAATTTGAAATTATATTTTTAGTTTTTTTCCAATTTCGGCCACACATGCTGCCACATGTACAAATGTCACCTTGACATATTTTATTTTGATGGTAATATGTCAACATGGGCAATTAAATGCTGAGTTTTTCAAATCTCATTACAATTGGGAGAGTCTACTCGTATATAACATTTCTAGACACAGACGTGTCTGCAAAAACACCTCAGGGAACCTCAGCTGCAGTCTCAAAGACGCTCACACATACTCGTATACACACACACATATGAACGATCGAGCAGTGCATTAGTCGATTTGTAATAAAATCATTTAAATGTTAATGTGTGTTTTAACCTCAAAAATGCAACAAAAATCTATATTTATGCCACAATTACCATTACAGAACATAAAATCCCTACAAATAAATATAAAATAAACACTAAAACGAAAACGAAAAACTCAAGTGCCAACTACAAACGATATACATAATTCACACTTCTTCTCCAATGTTGGTACCTTTCAAAGGTATTCGTACCATGATTTCCAGACACAAGCCTGTGGTGTACGGAGAAAAAACAGAGGAAGTAACAACAGCAACAATAAAAACAAAATCAGCAAATGTGTTAAAAAAAATTTTCAAATTAAACTCGTGCTTGGCTGGCTGACTGCTTAAGACGTATGCCACCTGCCGTTGCAGGCTCTTTTTAACTCGTGCCAATACACAGGGCTCTTCTTTTTGCGTTCCTCTTAACCACAGAACATTCAATAAAATATTGCTTGGATAACTTAACAAAAGTTTAAAGAAAACAAAGTCATCATCACTTGAATTTTATAGATTTGCACAGAATTTACTCTAGCAGAATATTAAATTAACACTAACTTAAGCATTCTTGAATCTTACAGTGAGAGAAAAAGCATTCACAGTCTCAATGATTCACTTCGAAACGTTTAATCACATTTTTATTGTGTTCGAAAGGTACTTTTTGTATTGTTCTACTTTCCATTAAGTGATTTTATCTAAAACAAATTTGCAAATGTAATTTTTAAAAGGCTTTTATTACGATCACTGTGAAAGGAGCACGCACTCTTCTTTAAAGGTACTTTTTCAAAATATTCCTTCCTAAAAACAGTACTTATTCAAAATTAACATTTTCTATTTCTTAAAAGAACTTTTTTGAAAATACTTTCCAAAAATACTATTTTTTAAGGCAAATTATAGTTTTTCAAAAAGTAAATTTTTAATAAGAACTTTTTCAAAAGATACTTTTTCACGGTTTCTTTCTACATTTTCAATACGAGCCAACCAGCAAAGCCGCGGCGGAAATTTGCACAATGTTATCTTCCATCTATATTCGTATAATGTCATCAATAGGGCTTTCGAATGAATAAAAAATTTCAATGATATCTCCAACACATCTTGTTGTATTTAAATTTAAAGATCGGAACCGCACCAAACGTACTTTTTTAGAATTAATTTTTTTTGGAAGATAATTGCTTCAAAAGTACTTAAAAGGTATTGACCTTAAAGTGTTTTTAAGGGATTTTTCTGTGGCTTCTTTTATTCATATTTAGGAATTCTTTTAATAAAAATAATTTTACAAGTGTAAATTAAAATCTTTTACTTTCCTTCAAAATGAAGCCATAAAGACTGCAAACTTAATGAATTTATTTATTAAGCAAAACTAGGACACGTACGAGTACTTGCTATTTCAACATCTGCCTTAATTGCCCATAAACAGCCACGAGTATTCATCCGTAATGAAAATAAAGGAGTTTTTGACTCATTAACATCACTTACTGCATTCCATTTGCATTGAAGGACAATTGATTTCAAGTGACAAATGTCGGTCTAGAGTTTGAGCATGAAAATGTACCTCTAAATTTTTCTACTCTTAAGCCAAACAATCAATTGATCCATCGATCATGATGACAATGACAGGAGCATGAATGACAATAAATGGCATGTGCTGTGCTTAATCTACATGGAAGGAGTGATGGAGAAATTGCCATAGATAAAGTCTTTCTGATGGGAAATAACTGGTGAATGTAGGAAGTTGTCAAACTAGAAATATTTATGGAAACAATTTATTTTGTATAATCCATCATATGGGTTCGTTTCTAATGCCATTCCTTCGGTTATTGTGGGTGTTTTTCATTTTTTGTCTGTTTAGTTTTTATAATCTCTGTTTATATTAGATTATCAATTCCATGAGGAAAATAATAATTTCAGTATAAATTAATTTCAATTACTTACATTATTATGAGCCAAGAAAGCAAAAAAAAGTCAATTGGACTACTATCCGATCATTAAGTGGACTTTATTTATAGAAGACACCGCGAAAACAGACAAACTAGTTCGTTATAGTCATAGTATATATTTAATTTTATAATAAATAAAAGTAAGCAACATTAGGAAAGAAAATCGAAAACAACTTAGCTCAGGGTCGAGTAAGATATCAAGGTCTAAAAATTGATCTGCTGAAGGACATAAGAAGCTATACAGATGGACTCCAATTTCTCATTAAAACGGTTAATGTTTTTAAGGTTTAAGTCCATTAGATTAATTTTGCGACTCTTATTTGTTCGTTATAAGTGTTAAAATTTATATAAATTTTTAGATGGGCAAAAGCAAAAGTTGGCTATCACGGAAGTCCTCCAAAACAGTAATTTCCTAAATTTAAATTTCTTTACCTAAATGACTAAATAACTAATCTTCTTAAACTATTTTTAAAAGGAAAAAGGAGCAGCCAATTTTACAATAATGTAGAAGAATAGTACTGTTTTCCATTGTCACCACACCATCATCATCATAAACAGCGTCCATGCGTCTGTAAGAAAAAAGAATTCAAGAATTAAATGTTTCTTGTACCAATATGTGTTAGTACGTAGTTCCCATCTATTGTATCGGTTTGAAGATTTTCAACTTCTTTTTTGTTTGTGTTTATGGTCATAGTAATAATTTCTTTGAAATATTTGTGTAAAACTGGACCAGAGAAGTTGTTCGTTGTTTACGATAAATCGTTACAAACAGTATAATCATATGTTATAAGCGAACTACGACGTAGTAAGTAAGTAGGTAATGTAATGGGGGTTTGGGCCAGGATGGCCCTTTGCACTGCGACCATTGTTGATCTATTGTGCTTCCCCTGACTCTAGCAGTCCAATACGTTCGCAAATAGGATCAGCTCCTTCAATGGGAGCATTAGCAGATCCTCTTCACTCAGCGTATATGCATGTAGAGTCCTGTGTCTTCTGTGGCACAATGCCTCACAATTTGCTATCAAGTGTTCCATCGACTCCTCATCTTCACCGCAAAATCTGCAGATGTCCGTGTCAGATAAGCCCATTCTGTATAGGTGGGCTTTGCAGGTGTAATGGCCTGTGAGCGCCCCTACCAGCGTCCGTAGGCTTTTCCTGTCCAGTCTTAAAGCCAGATCCGCTCTCCCAGCGTCATTTCTTGAAGTGATGTCATTCCAATGTTGTGCAATCCTGGACGATGTCCATTTCGAAATCTCCCTCTTAAGGAGACTTTTGTTGAACCCAAAAGAAGGGATGGGTCCAATGAAGTTCCCCTCAGCCTCTCTACGTACATATATAATTTAAAATTTTGTTAATTCCTACATACTTTTATTTTAGTTACAAACACATTTTACTTTTTGTAATGTATGTGAATATATATGTGTGCAAATTGTGTTTAGTGTTTTTATATGTATGTACGTACTTATATTCATTACATATTTACAATCCTTAAAATAAAATTTATTAAGAAGTCCGGGATTAACGCCACTCAACTATTAATTACTTGAATTTTTTTTTGGAAACAACAGAAATTGTGTACTCTTTGTGTTGCTAAATTTACTTCATACAACTTCAAATAAAGCATTTGTATGCAAACGACGCGTCGTTAAGGTTGCCCCAAGCATTCCATCAACTGATATTAATGGATCAATCAAAAACCAATCAAGCGATAACAGCAATCTATGAAATGTAAGCGCACCAAGCAATTTGTATCCATCAAATTGCAAAAAACGGAACATGTATCTGAAAACAATGATTTTCAGCAACTCTAGTTTGCAAGCAACGTCTACTCGTATGACTCACATCAAAACTTATGTGTACCTCGTGTAAATATTTGTTAAAATCAGTGAAATGTTTTATTAGAAATTTTACTGTATCTAGTTTTGTATCGAATTAAATATTTATTATTTTTGCCCATCGAAAGTGTCAAAATGTTTAATTTATTAGCTAAATCATTAGATCATACTCATACAAACAACAACGACAAGGACTCCTATTTATTGTTGATTGGAAAATGTAACTATTTTCTTTCCATTGTAATTATTGCATTTATTAATGATCATCAGAGCCAAAAATAACAAAAAATTAGCATTCTATTATTATGGATGGTTGATTACAGCACAATTCAATATTTTAACGAACCCAATACAAATTACATACAGGGAAAAATCATACAAACAAACACTCAGTCATACACACTAACACACACACAAACACAAGAACCATAAGTGATATCTATGTTGTTGTAACAAACTATCATTAGAAAACAAAAAATCAAAATATCAAATATATTGTCCAATGAAAAAAGTATGATCGAAACATTGCCACCGCCAACAAAAGGTGATTGCAATGACGATTCTCGAAAATAAAAAGGACATCAGACAATAGGACAATATTGCAGCGTTTTTTTTTTTTGCAGGCGTACGTTCGACATTATCATGATTATAATACTTTGACTAATGAATATTCTGTTCCGGCGAAAAACTAAAACAAATATCAACGTAAAAACCGCACAAAAAATTCGTTTCATAATAAAATTTACGGCATTGCGAATTGATTTTTAGCAAATACAGACAGTATTTAAGTGTTTTAAGGATTATGTGACACAGTTGACCAACAAGGTCGTTAAGGGCCAAATAACTTGAGTAATTTATGACTGTTCCTTGGACACGAAATCAATAGGAGAAATACCAACAAATAGAACTAAATTTTGTGATTCAAGTGTCCATTAGAATGTAATAATCGAACAAACTCTTCACTGAAGTGAGGAAATTTTATGTAAAAATCTTATAAATCGTATAATACACCCTCTGAATATCAGCAATTGAAATGAGGGCGTTACTTATTCAATGTTCAATGTTCATCGCACCAATCTGAGATGACCTTAAAAAACTGTACGTGACGAATCGAGTATATACTGATGTGAGCATTATGTACAAAATACAAGTAGTTCCAAATATCAAAAATTCTAACACATACTCTCCTTAAGCCATCGAAGCTCAACGAGAGCTAAAATTAAGGATTTCTGCGGTCGCTATCATGAATTAAGCACTTTGTAGATCAACAAAAAACCCTATACTTAACGTAATTTGGTATCGTAATACTTAATTTTTCATACAAATATTAATCTGAAAAGTCATCACTCTTCGTTATTGAACAAGTACACTTTCAAAAGCATTTATTTTCAAGATCAATGAAAAGATTTCATTTAAATAAATAAATAATAATAAAATAATTCTGAATACCAGTGAATTGTTTAACATGCTGTAGATCATATTTTACACATATTCTCCTTGGGCTCCATGTCAACATTAAAGGCCAAATTGCACATCATTTAAGCACCTCGTTTAAAATCAAAAAAAAATTAGTGAAATTTATTTAAATAAATTATAAAAGTGCTAATAATAATCATGTTCTGACACTATATATCACAAAGTTAGAAAATAAACATTAAAGTAAATATGATTGCAACACATCACATTATTACCTGGACGACATCTAAAAGAATGAGTCAGATATGCCAAAAGAGTCTTTAAGCGATATGAATGTCCATCAATGTTAATATCCAGCAAATAATATGTGCATTAAGGGTTCAATACGAGGACAATCGCTGATATAAAGGAAATGAGAAAGACGTGTTCATTATGTGAATCAAATTCGCTATAAAATAAATGGATTTCTGCGAAAAACTAAACGAGCAAGTCTTGGCACCCGAATCTTCATAACGTCCTATACAAACATCTTAAATAAATTGGAAAAAAATTAAAGTACAGGCAGTTACAAACACCAAATAAACATTGAACATGGTGATGAGAAAAATTTGTGTAATTTACAAATAATAATAAAGCAGGGCATGCATTCAGTCACCTTTGGAAACTAAATATTTGCTCAAAACATGCCTGCAGCTAAAAAAGAAAAAAAAATATAAAAAAATTACCAAAGACACAACCACCACGCGTCCTTAGATATTATGAAACTCTCAACATGCAATTCATTATTTTAAACAGCAATCAATGTCTTTGACTTGGATATAGTGGAAATAAAAATCTCACACATCACACGAGTTTCATTAAATCTAACCAACTGCGCTCACTCACTTTGTATTTTCAACAAACACACACTCACTAGCGCCAAAATCATCATCTTAATGTTGAAGGACGTGATCTTCCAAATCGATTTTTGTCGCCATTGGTGACAATAATAACAGAGCAGCAGCAGCTCTTGTTTAAACAACACTTTAATGCCTTCAGGCTGGCAAACAGCAAAAAACCCAAATTATTATTTGGAGAAAAAAAGGTATAACTAACATCAACAAGAACAAGAACAATTGCCGAAAAATGCCTCCTGTTCGAGTTTGGAATTTTATTGTCTTTGAAACAAAGTGGCCAGCTAACGGGCATGCTGTCATTGAATACCTTTGCAGCCAACACAGGGGCAGAAAGAAAATTAACAAGTACGATTATATAAGAGCTATCAAAGAGGTGGAGCCATCTATCAATGGTACTGTAAACTAATTTATGAGAGGCAGTTAAGTGCTTAGGGCTATTTAAACAAAATTAAATCGAGCTCATCAGCATGATTATAATGTGATCATGCAAAATGTGTAATGGCTTGTGATTGCTCATAGATTAAGGTAGAATCAAGGACACCCTAAAACTAATATGAACTTACAAGGTTCGATATTCTTTGATAATTCAAATAATAACTTGTCACTCTGGGGCCTACTGATTTCATTTCTGCTAGAGACTCGGCCCATGTCTGTTGAATCTGTGCTATAAAAAATATCGCGCAATAATTTTTAGAAACTAGCTCTAGTTTCTCCTTCTATTCGTTTAGGTCGAAGTCTGATACTGTAACATCGACCCTTCCAAGCCACACCATTGCCTTAAATCCTCCAATATCCAAATGATTTCAATTTTGAATTACTCTCCCCCTATACTTTCCTATTTTATCTTTTATTAACAGGAACAACGAGTTGTTCAAAAAGACATTTTCCCATTTACAAAATTTTTATTATAAATAAACATGATAATAAAAAATTTTCATCAACATTTCCAAATTAATATTAATTTAGCATCAACTTACAAACCAAATAGTGAACTTAATTTATGGAATTTCTCAAATACATTTGTGCTTGCAACAATGTGTGCAAACAATAATTTAAAGTGCCAACAAGGAGTCAAAAACAGAAATAAAAATTTTCATGCTACATACCATTTAATATCTTCTGGCCCAAAGCAATTAATACAAACTTAATATGTTTCTTAATATTAGAACCCTAAAGATAAGCCCTTACAACAAACTTATTGCACTCGCTACTGCTTTGTATTCTTGGCAACAACGTCAGTTCAAATTCCAAACTGTTTTCATTTATTCTTCATTTGTAATCAAAAGTAAAAATAGTCTCATGTTGCAACTCAAACATATTATTGTGTCGCTTGCATTTAATTATTTAAAATTATCCTTATTTTAGATCATCTTCAGCTTAATAAAGCAGTAGGGCAAATAGAGTATATGTATATGGTATAGATGCACTTTTTTTAGTTCTTCCAAATTGGACCACCCAGTTAAATTAGTTGGCCTTATCAGAAAGTCCCGCATATCCACTAATAACTGATCATATATAAATTGGCATTAATACCACTATTTATGTGCGTTGCCATAGATAACAAACGAAAAAAAGAAGATTCTGCTACCGTTGCATTCTATATTTACTCGTAAGTAGTCTCAAAGTCAAACTATTTATTTATTTAAACCATCACTTATCATATCAGCTTAAAGTTAATAATCGATGATTAGAGTTAAACAAACTGTTATTAAGCACTTATAAGTAAAAGAATGGGTGAATCCTTAATTCGAGTCTTTATAAGACGATTTAAATAAACAAAATCTATTTTTACTCATATCACTACAAAGCACACACTTTTGATTTCATCATACAGCGCGTGCGCGTCCAGACATTCATGTCTTCTGCGAGCTGTCCTCTGCCGTTGCTAACAGGTGGAAGGAAGCACACACCAAATACAATTAATTTACTTTTTGTATGCGGTAAAATATGAAATCCCTTCACTTCTCCTCTCGACTACTACCACAGGTAAGTAACATGTAAAAAGTAACAGTGAGCAGATGCGTGAGTAGTATGTGCTGCTGGTTTGTGGAATCATGCAGGAGGAGGCTGTAGAAAAGAAAGAAAAAAAAACATTGCAAAAATGCTTTGTCTTTCGTATGATTTTAAGTCAGGCCTTCGAACTCAGCTAACGTACATATTTAAGCATAAGAGTTACAAGAGATTGTAATAAGACAACACGTGCTTTGAATTTGAAAAAGGACAGACTTTGAATGAGTTACAAGTCAATATACACGTACATAAACACACGTGTTATGCCTTTCCCTCGACAAACGGAACGAAATTTTATTTAAGTTATTCACCTTGGAAAGAGAATTTATTAATTCCAGTAATTTCATTAATAAAGTACATATTATCGATCATATCCCAAGAAAACAAACCTTAACTATTTTTTTAGAAGTAGAAAATTTTAAATTTTCACAAAATTTTTCGATAACACTGACCGATGGAGTATAGAGCGCACAACCCTTCTTTGCATACTAATGAAGAAAAATATTTGTATACAATTTAATAATAATAATAATAATAATAATAATAATAATAATATAATAAAATATAATAATAATTATTATTAATAATAATTATTATAATTATTATTATTATATTTATTATTATTATTATTATTATTATTATGGAATTTTACATTCTCAGCTTGAGCTGGAATTCACGTACCGGGTCTTAGACCAAAGGTTACGCTCTGTTGGGATATAGTCCACGTTCTATATCCGTTATTCTATTGTTTCCCTCATTATAGTTGCTTATTATTATTATTATTATTATTATTATTATTATTATTATTATTATTATTATTATTATTATTATTATTATTATTATTATTATTATTATTATTATTATTATTATTATTATTATTATTATTATTATTATTATTATTATTATTATTATTATTATTATTATTATTGAAGAAGAGCTAAAAATCGCAGCTAGAAGCCTTAAGAGGGGTAAAGCCCCCGGGCCTGACGGAATACCAGCGGAGACACTCATACTTTTAGCCGAAAATCGGCCAGACGCTCTGCTCGAAGTGTATAACGCTTGTATTGCCCAAGGCACTTTTCCCAAAGAGTGGAAAAGACAAAAGCTCATACTGATTAGCAAGGGAAGAGGCGACCAAACGCAACCATCAGCTTACCGCCCTCTATGCATGTTAGATAGCACAGGCAAACTATTGGAGAAGCTTCTGCAACGCAGATTAGCAGAATCCATCGAGGCAGCCGGAGGACTATCGGAGAGGCAGCACGGCTTTCGACCTGGAAGATCGACTCTTGGTGCCATTGAGGATGTAGTGAGAAGTTTTGAAAACGCACAGAACGGACGCTCCTACCCGAAACGTATAATCGTCCTAGCTACACTTGATGTACGCAACGCTTTTAATAGCTTACGATGGGCAAATGTTATCAAGGCATTGCGGGAAAGATTCCGCATACCTAGATATCTTATGAGAATTCTCCAGAGCTATCTTAGGGATCGTAAACTTATATACGACACACCAGACGGCCAGATAGTTAGAACGATTACATCGGGGGCAGCCCAGGGATCCGTCCTGGGTCCTGACCTCTGGAATCTAAGCTATGACGAGATATTAGGAATAGATATGCCAGAAGACACACACCTTGTAGGGTACGCGGACGACATAGCGGCGGTCATTTCGGCACGGGACGCGGACGACGCTAGAAGAAAATTGAATCAGGTAATGATAAGGACTCGAGCATGGCTCGAGGACCATGGGCTCGAACTAGCGGTGAACAAAACTGAATTAATCATGATGACGCGAGGGCATATGCCACTAGAAATTAGCATGCAGATAGATGACATGCTCCTGGTGACAAAAAGGGCGATAAAATATCTGGGCGTAAAAATCGATAGTAGGCTCACTTATTGGGCCCAGATAAAACATGCGGCTGCAAAGGCAGCAAAAGTTTCAGGCATGTTGAGCAGGCTAATGGCAAACATTGGCGGGCCCACACAGAGCAAGAGGAGGCTGATTATGGCAACCACAAATTCTATACTGCTATATGGCAGCGAAATTTGGGGAAATGCACTGAGAGCAAAGTCTAAGCGTAAGGCTCTAGAAGAAGTCCAACGCACAGCGGCACTCAGAATCGCCTCAGCCTACCGTACAGTTTCAGGCGCGGCGGTCTTCGTAATAAGTGGAGAGATTCCGGTTGATCTCCTGGCGCGCGAACGGAAAGAGGCATGGGACTCTAGGGGGGCGGAAATTACTATTAGTGCTGCAGAGCGGAGATCTGAAACCATCCAGCGATGGCAAAACAGATGGAACGCAGAAACGTCCGGTAGATGGACGAAGAGGCTCATTCCTAACATAGAAAAGTGGACTCAAAGGAAATTTGGGGAGATTAACTACTTCCTGACCCAGTTCCTTTCAGGTCATGGATACTTCCGGAAGTATCTACATCGTATGGGTAAAACAAGTAATTCCAGTTGCATCTACTGCGATGCAACAAATGACGATGCAGAACACACTTTTTTCAACTGCATCAGATGGAATACTGAGCGAATCGCATTAAGAGAGCAGATTGGCGTTTTCACCCCTGCCAACATAGTTGACAGAATGCTCGAATGCGAAAACACATGGAATGCTGTGAGTAAATACATCGAGTATGTCTTAAGAAGAAAGAAAAGAGACCTCGATGCACGGCAAAATGAGTCCCCATCAACGGAGACTCAGCAAGAATGAGCCAGCAGCATGAAAATGACGGACCCAGACGTGGGTGTTACGAGCAAAGTCCTTCTTAGGAGGATGAAGTTTCTGGGCCTTCTTGAAGTAATGTAGAAAACAGTCCCGGGAGGGCATCCCACCAGAAACGGAGGAGGGAGTTTTTTAGTGGAAACACCACTCAACGCAGTCGACGACGGTCACTGTAAGTGCGAAGGCATTTTCAACCCTACCTCGCCCGTCAAAAAAAAAAAAAAAAAAAAAAAATTATTATTATTATTATTTTTATTATTATTATAGTAATAATAAGAACCTCAGACTCTTATTAAGTTCAAGATGCTTGTATATATTTTTATTTTTACTTTTGGAGTTATTAAAAATTGTTTGAAAGCATCTGACACACGATACCATTCAACCCAATTAACGGATTCAGATAATAATTAAAGGATTCGACATAATTTTGAAAATACCAAAAGTGACGGAGTTAAAAAAACTTCTTCCGAAATTTTGCGATATTTTGTGAACGAATGAGCCGATTTTTAGCAAATTTGCAGAATTTATAAAATGGAGAATTTTGGAGTTATTAAAATTACATTTTTTTTAATTCAATATCGATACCTCTCGAAGTAGTCAATAGAACTTCCCGCAACTGATTTTGTATTTTTAGGTAGAGAGTTGATTAGATTTTGAGTTCGATCGAAGCGGCTACCGCATCCAAAACAAAATGTTTTTAAATTATTTTTACAGCCATAAGAATGTCATTGCAAAAATAATCAGAATAGCTTTCTAGGATGTGATGAAAACTCGATTTTCAGAATTAAGGGTGAAATAAGTAACTTCTGACTTTTGACAACGGGAAGTTTAAAAATTAAAGAAGTAAATTAGAGCCACTTTTATTAGGATAAAATTGTTCTTAAATTCCACGAAATACCCATCCATCTATTAAGATCATTTAAATATTAATGCAATCAGGTGCAATTTAACTGTATCCCGCCCGTTCAGGACTAATTAAAAAATAACTGGTGTTCGCAAGGATGTCCTTTCGAATGTTTGTGTTCATGTTTGCAAGACTTTCATAACTTTGGCTGCACCGATCAATAATGTTTGCGGCATTCTGGAGAGTTATGCTTCAGTTACATTTGAAAATACATTTTTCGAAAAAAAATCAATTTCCAAATAAATTAATATTAAGCTACCACTTTGACTAAGCCGAAATCGAGTCAGAAATCAATATCAATTGCAGCAGATTTTATTTAAGTCGATTGGTTGACTCCTGTCGAGTAATTTCGAATGGCGTTTCTTCTAAAAACATCCAAATGTTCGAAGATGGTGGATTTTTAATTACTCCGCACACTCTTCTAAGTGCTAGTAAGTTCTAAGTGCTAGTTCATCCATATGTTTTCATTACAGTTTCTTTAAAATTAATCAGCTCAAATAATTGGTCCCCTTCTAACAATATGTTAACCAGTACTAAATTATAATTAAGGTAACGTACCGACATCCAATGAGCATAATTGTTAATAAAGAGCGGCGCAAGTACGAAGTTGATAACAATGGATGGCTAATGTCAAAATAATGTAAATGTTGCCAATGATGTTAAAGCAAAAAATAAAACAAAAACTTTTCACCTGATCAGCCCGCATCACCAAACACACACACACACTCATTCGGATGTGAATTAGTTTAAAAGTAAATAATGAAACATTATGTTAAATTATTTATTTAAGAAATGGTAGAATGAGTACATCCTTAAAATGAACGCGTAAGTATGAAATTTATGTACAATTCAATTTAGAAGAAGTCAACAACTAGAAAATAAAGCAAGTTCATACAAATTAAAACATAAGCGATCATGTTATGCCCTACACTAAGTGCAGATGAATTTAGTCAAGTAGCGATGGACTCGTGGGTGGTCGGTCAAAGAGGATCATAAACTCTATCGAGCAGCACAAGTTCACGCTTATGAACGTCAAATGTAGAAACGTTCTACAATTTTATTGATCGTGAAACAAAATTTCCAATTACATCCCAGCAGTATTTTTTTACTTTTTCCAAAATAGCAAAGTTTCGACAACGGATTCTACCTATGTTGACGAACAAATATATGTACGTGGTTATATGTACACTTTATTGTTGCTTTGCATTGTTTCTAATAAATTTGAATAATTTCGAATGAATTTTAAATGTAATTTCAGATCTTTTAATTTATACATGGTTCAGAATTTTTTATTTTTCACAGTATTAAAATTCTTTTCTTGAATTTAATATATTATGACAAACCTGAACTATCAAAACATTTTTATGACACTCGATTTGACACTTTTCGTTGTATTTGATGGGGTATTTCATAATGGAGCATTCCTCCGGTTAAGTGTTAATGTAAAAAGTGTTTTTGTTGACAAGTAATTAAAATTCTTAATTTTACAATTTATTATATGAATTAATATTTTAAACTAATTGCCGAGTTATACTAAGAAAAATTATGTTGTACAAATTGGTGAAAAAATTTATATGTATGAATGAACAGAAGTTCATTAATTGTTAAATAATAACAGGAAAAATAAACAATAACATAATAGAAACAATACGAACTGTCAACATTCTCGACAATAATCTGAACATAAATTTTTATTTCAGTTGACAGGAAAACAACCCAGCAAAAAAGTCATTCTCTAGGAACGACATTCTCATTGCTTCCAAAAATCCAATAGTGTACTTCCCAGGGAGTTAAGTTGAAAAACTTATGGTTAAAAATACAAATTACTTCTCAAATCTGTGAAACTCGAATTCACATTTATTAAAAATTGTAATTATTTACGTCTACACCAAAAAACATTACTTTTTAATCAGTAAGTGATAAAATTCCTTTCACAGTGGTGAATAACCAATACCAATTTAATATAAAACTATTTTCTTTGCAAAAAAATAATAAAACATTTGCTTTTTTAGGGTAAAACACGAGATCATGCTGCAGTGACAGGCACATGTGAAAATCATAGGAAATGATCCGAGTTCGCACAACTCCGACTTCTAATCTCAGCATTTTCATGACTTTCTTGGAAGCTCTTTTTTACTGGGTATGTATGACATCCATCTACGTGTAATAGGCAATAAATGTCAAAAATTTCATTTACTTTTCCCCTTTTTGATCTGCATACCAGCAAACGGATAATTGCTTGAGAAAGAGTACTTACGGGAACTTATTCGGAAATTAAAAGCGTCCCCAACAAAGTCTTCAAAAATGATGATGGCCACAGGGAGAACGCCGAACCCTCAGATTACACATTTTCCGGCTAAACGAAATTGCATATCAACGTCAACTGTTCTATAATACCACTGCTATGCACGTTCACGTCATGCAACAAAAAGGTTCTCGCGAAGATATATATATATGTGTCCACAAGTGATCTTTCGTTTATTTCATTGTAACGGGCTCAACATTTTATTGGTGTAGGGTGCTAAAATAATTAAAATGTGAAATACAATTGTATAACCGCAGACAATCGCTTTTACAAATGGTTGCATACAACTTCAGCCATTAGGAAATGGTTCGATGGCTAATTGTACACTGGACTGGATGAGAAGATACGTCTGTCCATTTTGTAAAATTTAAGTTCTGAGGAACTCTTTATTATTTCAACTGCTGATGACAGGAAATAGTAAATTCTTAGTTAAAAAGCATATAAACATATAAAGTTTAGAATTTAACACTTGACATGCCACATGTAACCATGAAACAGTGAGAACATTTTTGTGATATTAATGTAAGTACACTGATAAAAAAAATATAACAGCAAATTCGCAGAGATAAAAAGTTTTTAAGAGGGCCTCTCTCATCTCAAAATGTACATTTTTCGAATTTCTGGTATAACACTGTAGTACCAAAAATATATAATAAATTAAATATTAAAATGGTCCCAGAGCAATCTGTTGAAGTGCTCACTAAGAATTTTAAAGGAGGTAAATTTATAGCACTAAGTTTTGAATCAAGCAACTCAACTGATGAAAATCGGAGCACATTCAACTTCATGAATCTATTAAATCAGCAACTGATAGACCCAAAAAATGTAGATGATTTCTCTCAGAAAATAAAGCAATCGCGATAGCAACATGAGCTGAAAATTAACTGGAATTTGGTTTCGCGACCAATGTAATGTCGGCATATGAACGGATAAAGCGGCAACAAACAATAAATGTTTGAAACTATTTTGATAAATATTTATCAATTTCGATATTCGAGATATTATTCAAAATAACTATTTTACAATTTATTGTTTGTTGTTGGCTTAAATAAGTGTATGCCTGCCAAATCAACAGTACTCTTCAGCCAAATCATGTTTGAAAAGCATTCAAGCTCATATAATTTTTTTGTATACGTATATGAGCTTCAATGCTTTTTAAACATGATTTGGCTGAAGGGTACTGATGATTTGGTTAGCGTCAACGGAATGAAGGCATATAATATACTCAACAAAGCCAACAATAAACTATAAGCTTTTGAAACTACTTTGATAAATTTAAGAAATTGTTTAATCAGAAAATATAGTTAAAGTTATTAAAAAATAAGACCAAAAGAAAAAAGTTGTCAAGCAAGCTGCAATTAACTTAAAAAGAATTTATTGAACCATTGATCATTGATGATTGATCAAACACAAATTTGTACTAGAATGCATAATAAGTATTTATTTTAGTTTATACACGAAAATATCAATTATATTTACATTTAGTTTTTTCTCTGTGTGTGTAACGTATATTTCCAAATCATCATTATTATAACTTTTATAATGGAGGCACAGTTTCTGCTAAGCAAAGGTAAAGCAACCAACCAAACAACCGAAAAAAAGTGAAAGAAAATTTTAACTTCTAGCAAAATTTTTATTTATACGGGTGACAAAATGTGTAAACGGCATTAATGAAAAATAACGACAACAACAACAACTATGAAAACATTATGTTGCTGATAAAGATCAGTAGAAAATTGATTAGAATGTTAAGCTGAGGAATACTAATAATATTTATTTTATCAGCCAACAAAAAGAACATGCAGCTGCCACACAAAACCTAAATTGCAAAATAGACATCTTTCGTTTAAGCATCCAGTAATATTATTTAAAAAAATTCAAGTTTTTGTTAGAATATCGACCTCTACGTGTGGTCTATTTAATTTTTGGCTTTCTTTCCTTTAATATTACATGACTAATGCATGTCAATGATACTGACGCCACAAATTAATCAAATCGAAACGAATTTGTTTCAAAGTTTTTTTTTTTACTCTTCTCCACAGCTTAAAGTCGAAAAAGATTTTTTTAATATTTCTGAATTTGATTTTGTTTAAATAAATTAACCAAAACCTAAATAAATTAAATAGCCTAGACCAAGTGTGACTTGTGGCAGCGTTATAATCTGGGTAATTTACGCAATTAATTGGTGTTCACACTGGGCGGTCGTACAGATTAACAGCTTTTTCTTAGCCTTATGGATTTTTTATATTTCATGTCATTTACGGAACAGACAATTTACTTCACAGTTAAGTAAAACAACGAATATTAAAGTCACTACATTTGTTGAGCATTTGAAAAATTAGTACCAGATCCATGTCTATGAGCTTTTTACAGCATGACTATTTTTGATTGCAACAAGATGCCCTCAATAATATTATTCTTCATCAAACGATCGGAGTCTTCAGCGGGAATTGAGCCTGCGACCCTCATACTACTAGTCTAGTACACTAGCCACTAGTCTAGGAGAGTAGTTAAAAATGATGGAGTCAATTGTTAATAGAAGCCTTGGCTTTGTTTTGCTTTAAATTTTAGTATGTTGCTCTTTTTTAATTTTTTTTTTGCTTGATTTTATTTTCTTGTTTTTAGAAAATTAAATTTAGTGCTGTTTTCAACTGACAACTGCTTACTTCCATGAATAATTCATTGGATCCAGCTCAACACTTGCGAAATTTTCCAGTCGTTGTATAAAATGTACAGGCAGGCAACATGATGGCACTATATCTATTTAAAAATTGCATCCATATCATACAAGTATTCGCACACAATAAGTGTTCGTACCTTGAAAATCGTATTGATAACGAAACTAACAGCTTATGGGTGGTTCATGTATTAATGGACCACTGCAATATTACGAAAAGCTAAATTATATAGTCCTCAGAAATCGCCGTTGAGTATTATTTAATGGGTTAAGCTACATGTTCGATATATATTTGAGTTTGTTAAATAAAAAGGATGTACTTACGTGTATGTCAAATGGGCCACTTTTATGTTCGAGCTTATTGGATATCTTTGGGACTACTGACTGTCCATTACAGACTTCTCATGCATACAGGGGTTACACACGATTTAATTTCTAATAATGTTAATGAAAGGTTATTAGGTTATTAAAATTATTGAATATTTTTTTAACTATAGCCTAGTTTCCTTAAAAAACTCTTATAACATAAATGAAATTTAGGAACTGAACTCAATTCTTTCCCTTCGAAGATCCCTACTAAGCGTCATAATTTAATATTGTTAACATTATCATTTTATGAAGATCTCTCTAATGCAGGACTATTTCTATTTGCTTCACGTGATTTAAAAAAAAAAAAAAAAACAAAAGTCAAAACTTTCAAGCAACTCGCTTTGCTTAAATTGAACATGAATATAAATAACCAAACATTTCTCATTCGTAACTTTAGTTTAAGTATCCATATGGACTTCTGCTTATGGATAACAAAGTTAAACTTTGAAAGCTCCTAAAATTAAGGCGATTCCAGTAGCAATTAGGCCTAAAAACTAATTTTACTTAGAGGCTATATGAATGATCTTATGCAGTTTTTTTCTGTCAAAATTTTCTTTTTCCTTGCATGTTTACGTTCTTTTTTAAGATAAAAAATGAGCAGTATTGCTGCAAAAGAGGTCATTATTCAAAAGCAATGACCAGAAATGGCCAAATTTTTTTAAAATTATTGTTATAGATGAAAATGCGATTTGTTAATACATTTAAGGGGTTTTTTGTGAAAAGCTTATAGAAAATTAATTAAATTTAACATTTCATAATGAAGGAATTATTGCTGGTCAGCATTTATTTTGAGCCACATAATTATATATTGTAAATTGCTTGAGCAAAGCTCAATTTTTATTTTATACTCGAAAAGCTAAATATACATTAAGCATTTTTTTATTCTGTTGTGAGCCTTAAAAATCATCACAACTTATAGGACGTGATCTCTATTTTTTAAGAAATCGCCATTAATTTGTTAACTCAAAAAAAAACCGAAAAAAGTCCAGACCTGAAATCCATTGAACACTTGTAAGGTGATCCTAAAAAATATATCTAATATGACAAAAAAAATTTAAGGAAGTGAAGATGAGGTGGGAGGCAATACTAATGGGCCGATTCCATAGTGTTATGACATCAATTCGCAATCGATTTCAAGCGGTATTGAAGCAAAAGGGTTTTGCAATAAAATATTAAAAATAAGTAAAAAAAAATTAGATCGGTATCATATTTTTTCTAATAGTACGTAAATGTTTCTAATTAGATGCCGCAGTCACATATTAAACGATGCGAATTATTTGTACAGCGAGTCTAATGAAAATACATATATAATAGAAATTAAAAAAATATATAAAATACATAAATATAATAAGGCAAATCATATAACTTTAAAGCATTACTAATTAGTTGCCAATAGCCCTAAAGACCTCTTACACCAACTTAGAAAATTATTTTATTATTATTTCTTTGTTTACTTGTGCGTAGACTGAAAACTTTAAACACTTTTCTCTAAAATTTTCAAAATACAAAAAGTAGCATTAACTTAACAAAGTTTAAATGTTTTCACCAAATCACATATTGACCTTTTTATGGGGTTGACAAAAAGTAAAAAATCAGTTTATGGGTGTTTGCATACCCACCTACAAAAAAAAATTATATTTTAATTTAATTAAACCAACAAAAAATAGGTACCAATTAAACTGTTGATAATCAATAGGATAGAAAAAGCGGTAATAATCAACCACCAAAAAATTTTACAATCAATAAAATCTTTTATCTTTTACTCTACTCTCTGGTTCCTTGTGTATGTGTGAAGAAATATCCTCTCTGAAATTTATGGTTTAATTAACACTCATACATTCACATTCATTTTTGCTAACAATGCATTTAAAAATTTATCCGACCAATCACACGATGACCCCTTTACTTTACTGTGAGAATGAGAGTGTGTATGCGCTCTTGAAAATGTGTGTTTGGGTAAGTGTGTGAGCTTGTGTGTACAAATGTTTGTTCATGTTTAGTTTGTTAAACTTGTTAGCAAGCGCACATGCATACATGTGTAGTTAAAATTGGGATTGGAGTGTTGGAGTGTGTTGTGTGTTGTGTGTTGTGTATGTAACGGAATTGGAGTTTGCATTCTTTTGCTTTGGGATGCTCTCTCTCACATCTCTTTGTTGGGTTTAAAGTTCATGCGGGTGGCAATAAAGCAAAAATTTTTTATGAGTTTGTTGTTCCTTCTGGTTTGTTTGTTTGTTTTAATTTTTTCTTTTGTTCACTATTGTCTTTAATATTAAAGTGTTTTTTGCCGTTTAGTTTTAGTTTTTTTATTGCTTTGTAGGTGGAGTCTCCAATTGTTTTAGTTCAGCTTTTGTGGTGTACATGTTCAGTTTATGTAAAAAGTAACCGTTAAATTGTATGAGATTTACGTGTTAGTATCATAAAAGCTGTTTTGGTTTTAACCCGTGCAACGGATTATTTAATAACGCCGAATAATAATTAAAAATTATTTATACTTATCTTAAATAAAATTAAACTGATTAAAAGGTTAAAAGTGCTTGCAACAAAAATATAAACAAAATTCAACCTCGGTTATATTTCAATAATAGATATACTTACATACTCGTACATACATACTTTGTATGTGAAATATAAAAATTATCACTTATACCAGAAGCACTTATACATGTATAAATATAATGAAAATTATTGTATGAAAATCATAGGAAATAAAGAGCAAAATTTTGATAAGAAAATGAAAGAAATGATATTAATTTAACATTGAAATAACAACAGAATTAAATTAAGGAAATTTGATAAAAACCAACATAAAATCTTCTACGCCATTTTGAATGGATTTACCAAAGATCTGCTGATCGAAAAAATATGGTTATATTGTAAGTAAAAAAACAACATTTTGATAATTATAGTTTAAGCACATTCAAACAAATTAGATACAAAAAAGTTAAAAACAAACATCATTAATTATCATTGAAAGTATGGCCAATGATCTTAATGGGATTCGGTTAACGGCTTCAAAATCTAAGCAACTTAAATCAACTGAATGCTATTGTATTCAACGTCTTCACCCTTAGAGACCTTCTAAAGTGCTGTTTAGATATTATGAAACACACTTAGGGTGGTAGAGGATCAAACATTGTCCGTGCAGTTGGGAATTTATCCTCAAAAAATTTTTTGCAACGCTTTGCAAAGAGGTGGAGGCGTTAAAAAATAGCAAAAATAACGTTATGAGTTATGTGTTAAAAACTATACTAGCTCCCACTTCTGGGAATAAGAGACAATATTAACAACTTAAGAATTGCTGAATTTCTTCTCCCGACATTCAAAACTCAGTATTTCTTCATGAATTGCTAACGACATTTTGATCATTTGCGTGTGAGACAATTATAATTTCTACATTATTTAAATAAATTCGAATTGCCTTCCCACTTTAAATACATTTTCTTTTCATTTAAGTCTCAAAATACTCAAGCTTTTCCACAACTCTTTCTTATCCATTTCTTTTTTTATAGTAATTGGAAATTAAAATTTTTTTCTCATTAAAATGGGAATATTCCATTTATTTCGATAAATTAGTTTTCACTGGATGAAATTTTTTATTTGTGAAATTTATAATACTCATCCATACATTTTATTCAACACCTATAACTTTAAAATTGAAAATCAAGACCACACACATGCATCAAAAGTCAGTAAAATAATGGATTCATTTCAAACTCTAACCAAAAAATATAAACAAGAACTATTAACTCTATCAGAAAAAGGCCGTAATAAAAACAAGAAAACATAATTTACACATTGATAAAAGGCAACAACAACATTGACACATTATGATGTCAAAACAAACCAAATCCGAAGATCGAAGATTAATACATACATATCGTTACCTAAAATGCAAAAGGAAATAAAACTATATAAATACAAATTGTGATAATGGTGGCTGCACCAAATATATACATACGTGTTCATAAATATTCAGATGTCTTCTGTTGAAAATACAGACTTAATTAAGGTAATTCAAAAGGACGTAACAACAAAATAGTTTTCAATTTCGTTATATTTAAGCTCAAATAAATATATTTAATAGAATATCTATTTCGGAATTTATTACGAACAACACATTTTTATTCTTCCTGGAAAATGATTAGGTATTGTTAGCCCCCTTGCATTTTAGGTGACGATATGTACCTTTCCCATCTTAACAATACAATTAAGTTGTATTTCGAACTTGTCAAAAAGACCCTAAGAGCAGATAGAAACCATAGACAATAAAGGAAAGGACCGAAACAATAGAATGATGATCATGTAGGTGACAAAGTTATTATGTTCAAAATATTTAAACGATCATCAAAGGCTGAACTATGACACTATCAGTATGTTTGTGTTTCTTAAATCATTAAATTAAATATACACCCCAACAACAGCAACATTGTCATTTGTGAGAAGAAGAATTAATAAGAATTATTGGGGCTTGAGAAAATTGAAATGATGACCATTCAAACGTTTGTTGCTAGAAAACAACATCGACAAAATAGAAACATTAATTAGATACCAAACAACAACACGACGATATTATAAATAAACAAAAGATTTCAACGCCATTAAAACGAACTAATCGAATTTAAACAACAAAAAACTACACGATCACTTACGCGTATTCGCGACTACAGCCATATTTGCTGGAGAAAGAGTTTTCAAAATATTGAAATTTTTTCAATGGAAATAAAACAATGTTCAGCTTGCAAGTGCTCTAATTTTTTATTCCTATTTATAGGACTTGAAAGCATATGTACAATGTGAAAAAATCAATCTTTAGAACTACTTCAAAGGCATTTCGTCTAATGAGACGAAATTATAATGTATAATGATACACTATAATGAACACGATCTAGGGAGTTTTATTTCACCCTCAAATGCTTAAATATCACTACGATACCAACTCAGCCACATTATCATCACGACACTAGCTTAACTTATTTATAAAATAACGATGAGAGCTTCCAAAGAAGTTATGAAAATACAGCAGCTGTTATCCGGAAATGGGTCAAGTTGGGATATTCAAATTCTCCTTTTTATTGAATTGGAAGCATTCTTCAACATGATCGGAAAGTATACTTTTTATGATTTTCAAAAAATTGTTTTATATTAAATTGTGATTGTCTATTCACCACTACGAATTAATATCTGGAGAGGTAAGAATTTGCCAATAGTCCCATTTTGATTTTCTTGTGTGAAAGTCTACAAAAATTGCTGGATTCGTAGCTTTTGGCGCCAATGAAACAGTGGCCTTTTGTCAGAATCATTTCCTCTTGGTTGCTTTGTATATCTTTGAAAGCAGCTGCTGACCAACCAATAGTCTTAATTATAAATAAAATGAAAATAATAGACTAGATTCACTTGGGTCCATAAGTCGGTCCTTTTGTGATACCCCTGATGGATAGAGAATAGAAAATTTTAAACAGAAGAGTAAAGAAAACAGAAAGCAGAAAACACATAGATTCTATAACAGGTACTAGTACACTAACCAAATATGTATTCATGAAAATTCTAGGGAAAAAGTGGATATTTTAATATTGGATGGTGTCAATGAGGATCCTGATTTCCTCAAGGCACCCTGAGTGTTTTGTCTCAAAGAATACAAACTGAAGAGATCCATGAAAGAACACAGATTCGCAACGATTAAGAATATCAAGACTCTATTGCTGAAAGAGCTCAAATTTATATCAAATGGTGATTATCATAAGTGCTTCGAGGATTGTGAGCACTACTTTGAAGGAAAGAACATGAACATTGATAAGTAAATATTTTTTTATAAAAATAAAAATACTCACCTCATATTCTAACTTACTTAAATATGCATCACTCGGATATATTGAAGCAATGCAAGGTCTTTTATGAAAATAGGCCCCAAAATTCCGAAACTTATCGACTAACAACTACCCACGTTAAGTCCTTGCGATTTCCGTGTTAAACATATCAAAAATTTTTTGTAACCTAATGTTTCAATGAAGTATCTGGTGGAGCAGTAAAGAAAACTCGATTTAGTGGGCATGATAAAAATACTCCGGTTTTCTATAGATTCATAGAAGTTTCCTAGCTGAGACCTTTTCCAGGATGTCGTAATTTGGGCTCCTCCACTTAAGGACCCTAAGCCTTACATCCTTAAAAATTAAAATTTTAATTTGAATTTTCCAGCTCAACGTTGCTGGTAACTCTTCACAACCACCCACAATATTCTTAAGCTGAGGAAATTTTTACTTTTGATTTGTTGTGGACCACACTAACTTTATCTTGTATAAAAGCATAAGCAACACAATAACCTGCTGACTTCTAAGTAATAATAAGAACACAAATTTTATGGTTTTCCACTTTCAACATCAAATACTCGTACAACAACAATAACAAAATTAAATAACAAAAGAAGTTTCAGCTTGATACCACATTTAGAAATATTTGAATAATTCCGTAAAGGTTTTATTTGTTTGTGGCACGGAGTTTCGTTTCAGAAATTTCCACTTTCATTAGTGGCATCATTAGAATAATTTTAATTTATTCATTCTCGTTATAATTCTGAAGCATTAAGTGTTGGTTTCGTGCTTTTTTTTTTCTTTTTTTGTTTTGATTGGAAGTCAACACCGCGAATTGATTGAAAGGTTTTAGTGTCAAAAATGTTCCGGAAAAGAAAACCAATTAGAAGTTCTATGAAGAATTCATAAGTACAAGAATTGTTAAGTACAAATATCATTGTCTCAAAATACTCTAACAACTAGCAATTTTCCCTATAGAATGGACTGGCAGATTCGATGTAAATTTAGCAAAAACTGAAGAAGCTGAGAAATCAACTTAAAGATCTATACGAGCGAGGACATGGTAGTCGATCATCTGACTAATAGTTTTAAATGCTATAGATGGACAGGCGTTCAATTGGAAATATACAACGAAACAATGCACAGCACTCGAAGTAAAAAACTTAAATATTGTCATGGTTGCAGCATGCATCTCCAGAGTTTTGAAATATTCACAAACAATTTATTCAATATGGTAGGCAAACAGAGCGCTTAAAATACCCATAATAGCAAGCGCCCACTTCGTTGCCTAAACGAAGATTGGGCAAGAACTTTAACCGCAGAAGGAAACCCTTTTACTAATCACTTATGCCAAATATATTCCTCGATATAAACGAGTTAAACCTATCGAATTATTTATTAAGCTCGAGGTATTTTTTATGAAAATAATATACATATTTATTTTTTAAAGTATTCAATATTTCTACACCGTGTGAGTGTCTTCTTAAGGAAATTCAAAATATTAAAAAAAATTAAATACTAATTTTTATCAAATTTGTTATGTATTGTGTTTGTACAAAAGCTTTCTAAAGCAATTATACTTATGTATGTGTTTTTGTTGATTACAAATAGAAAAGTATGATTGAGTTCTGTTTAAATTCTCATATAGTATTTGTAGTCTGTGGCATAAATATACGAGCTTGATTTCATTTGACACACACATTATGGGACTGAATAAAATATAGGGGTCAAAATTTTGAGAAGTCTGAGGGACCCAAATTCATTTAATTTTCTCTTCTCTGAAAATACTTTCATTTAAAACCATACTCGTATCATTCGGGTGCATAAGAAATTATTATGTCGATTTGAGGCAGCTGCAACTATTGGCCAGCCGCCATTTTGAAATTAGAAAGATTATATTTTGTTTTGAGATCTCGTCTTAGAAAACCCTTTCGTTTGATCTTCGCACTCTTAAAAAAATTTGAGCACATAGACACTGAAATAGATAAAATGGGTAAAAACTAGGGAGAAATTAACTTTCTCGGGATAGAGATCGATTTTGCTCCATTTGCAACAATTTATTTTTTGTTTTCATTTACTCAAATAATGTATATTTATTTTTCAAGCCAGATGTGAAATATATCAATATATCTATGTATATGCAACTTTTTATTCCAGAAATGCCTACTGCTTCAATTCCCGCAAACAGCAGCAACTGAATATGACCCACAGATCGAAACGGGACTGGGACATTAATGATGCTGTAGTGCCACAAGTTAATGAAAGTGATTTTGATGAATTTAATGAATGGACCGACGGCCATATCCGGCTTATCTATCCCATTAATAATGAAGAAGCAAAGAAGCACATTTCTGGCTGGGCCATGCGCAACACGAATAACCACAATGTAAATATTTTGAAAAAAAGTTGCCTGGGTGTTTTGGTTTGTTCACAAAATTGTACACTCTCGAATGGCAATAAAATTAACTTGCGTCCAGCCATTTGCGACAAGGCACGAAGAAAACAAGAAGGCAAGGCTTGCCCGAATAAAACGTGTAGAGGAGGACGTCTAGAGATCAAGCCCTGTCGGGGACATTGTGGCTATCCGGTAACACATTTTTGGCGGCATTCGAACAACGCCATATTCTTTCAAGCCAAAGGTGTACATGACCACCCGAAGCCAGAGCCCAAGAACTCTAGTGTATCTAAGAGAGCTTTTGGAAGAGTGTCACTTCTACCGAAAAATAATGCAGCTGTGGGCAGAGGATCCGGAAAGAAGACCACACTGGTAACAGGCTTAAGCACTCCCTTGAGACATATGAAAACTCACAGCAGTTTCCTGAATAAAGTGTTAAAACGTACTTCGAAAGCGACAAGTTCCATAGCACACTCAACAGCCTTAGAAATTTATCAAATTAACAGTAAGTGTCATTCTATCCATTGCTATCCTGGTAGAAAACCCTAACCCATTTCAATTGTTTTCAACAGCTTGCACCAAATGCACCGCTAGAACACAATGCACCTGCGCCATAACGAACACATCCAACCTTAACTACTCGTCTCCATTGCATCATTATGAAACTCTGGCTGCGACAGTACCTCATCAAAACTATTCCCAAAGTCATACGCATAACATTTACAGCAGCAATGAAAATAATAATACGAAATGTGAGCCGACGGCTTTACTTACGGTGAATCATCAGCATATCACCTACAATTACCCCATATATCATGCCACCTCTGGTATGTTGCCCAACAATAGCACATCTTTGTCTACTGCTACAAGAACAATAGCAGAAGATCTGCAGCAGCACCATACGTGTGCCAATTCATCGTCCTCTGCACTGCACAATGCTTCTCACTACGCCTCACCAGCCCATGGACATATTAGGATGCCCTATCATCACTATCATAGCTCACAGGCCACCGGTTTCGGCTCAGAATCGTCCTTATGTTACGATAACAATTGTGATGGCATTACAAATTTTAATGGGAACTTCATAGCGCCACATGACTATGATATACATCCGCCGCAAGCAACTGCCAGGCATTTGCCCAGCCATCAACCAGTCCATGAACTACATGTCGCCGAACAACAACAACAGCAGCCAGCCGAGTTTATTAATTACTCAGACTTAAAATGTTCGCCAAGACCGCCACCGCCATCAGTAACTCATTTTGAAATAGTTGGCAATGAACCTGAATTCATAAACTACTCTGAATTGAAACATTTTCCACACATAATGGAATCTACTGCAACAACTGGCTCAGTTCACGAAACTAAACCTACTAAACTGTCCATGCATGAGCAACTCACATCTCCTCCTTTATATACAGACAACAATACAGTCCGCGATCTAGAAAATACAACCTCCGCGTACGATGCCTGTTACTACGACAGCACCATACGCACTAAAGTAGAAAAAGCAAAAGACAAATACAACATGACGGATACCGCGAGAAATCATTCTGGAAACTATGATTACGATGAACACATTAGCAGCAGCAGCCCATACAATGGTGGCACAAGTAACTATTTTCCCAACATGAACACCGTTCATACCAATAACAACTATTCTGGCATCAATAACTACTATGACACTGGGCCATCATCCAATCTGCATCATCACGCCACGTCCTACGAATACAATGCCTCAACGGCATCCACTTCATATGCCTCCTCATATGCGAATAGTTATGATGAAATCAATCCGCGTAGTGCTGGTATAATGGCTGCTTCACAGTGTCACACATACGCCCGTTAATTTGGAAATCGAGACACATACATATAAACAAAACTTCATTCCACTAAATACTTAAGCGATATTTTTCTTTTTTATTAGCATTTAATGTTAAATTGGGAAAATATTGAAAATAAAAATCGGAATCTTTTTCATTTAGTTGTCATTATTCAATTAAAGTAAATGCTTTGCCGCTGAATCACATTTCTCCCCATCATATTGCCCCAAAATAATATTTGCCTTGATTGAAAACTTTATTAAAAATGAAACACATACATATGTACATATGTACATTTTTATACAGTTACATTCCATTATTAAGGAATGATTGTTACCGGAGATTCAGACCCGCTACCCCAGAATAATATTTTCTTTGAATTTTCTCATTTTTTTTTCTCATAGAAACAAAAGATTATGCTGTCCAGTGACATTTTTAAACGACAGTTTGAATCCGAGTTTTTACTTGTCAGCTTTTGTGGATTGAATTTTCCTGCTTTCTTCTTTAAAGTTGCATAATTTTTATTGCGAAGTAACACTCAGCCAATTAATGCCTACTATCAAGGTCTATTTATACAGGCCATCCCAAGAGCCCCGTTGGCAGTTTTTGTTTACATTTTATATGTGTCAATGTGTGTGTACCTTTTCTTCTTTTGTTTACATTTTTAGCCGCCATTCCTGTTTTCTTTTGGATTTGTTTACATTTTTAGGCGCCGTTGTGTATTTCTTGCCTGTACTTAAAACATTACTTCTTCGGGAGAAGGATGTTAAGTAGACGTACGAACTTTCTTAAGCTGTAATGTATAGCCATTTTATTGATTGTTTTACGAAGGAGGACGCTGTGCTATACATTAGCATATGATAGCGATGATTGCTGTCAATATTGTTTAGTGATCAGTGCTATGCTTTCATCACTTAAACAGACTGAGTACAACAGCAACTAACACAATGCCACACTAATATATTATGTTAGAAAAATTCCAGATGTTGATGACTTGTCCTAAACGGGAATCGAAAACTAACGTTCTTCAATCATAATTTGCTTGGTGGTCAACGCGCTAACTACTTCAGCTAACAGTATATGATTTTTGTGGAATTCTCACATTACAAAAATTAGTTTTCCATATTATGATGAACCAGAATTTCATGAATTGTATGTACACGAGTGCAATTTTAGAGAGAATATCAAAAAATGCAGGAATAGCGTGAAAGAGGAGCTGATTTCAATTAAAAGAATCGCATATTATGCCAATAACACAAGTTGTTCTACAATATGTATGAGAGCATAGTCGTATATAAATATGTACAAATGTATGTACATAAGTATGTAAGTAAGTATGTGTACTCGTACGTATTAGATATTTTTACAATATAACCATATTGTTTATAGAAATTTATGAATAAATGTTTCCAAATGCTCTTGGGCAAGCATAAAACTCGTTCGTTCTGTTTTCTAATTCGCTGTGTGCTCTGCACTTATTTATCAATTGAATAAAACTCAGACAAATATGTACATATGTACATAAGTATAAACTTACATACGTACATATATAAGTACTTTTTTTACTGTGAGGTTAACAAGACATGTCAGGTATATCATGTACACACACACACCTATGTATTTTGCATATAATCCCTACTAGAAACTCAAAAATTACTGCCAAATTTTGCTTTTATGGAATTGTTACAAGTTAGTGTATCTGGCTGGAGAGTGACATCTATGTAGAAAAATATTCGTCACGAACGAATTAAAAGGTTTGTGAATAATTTCTGACACAAACAAATTCAACTTCATTTCAACTGGCCTCACAACCTCTTACTGCAGTTTCAGATTCTGTCACAGTAGTCTTGAATATCCAAGACAGACACCATCAGAATTAATTTAAAAAATAATAATGGCTTATTATTGGGAAATTGGGTAATTGGACCAACTTCTGTGCAAAGCAAATTGCACACAATTGATAAAAACCAAAATAGAATATTAAAGTAGTATACAGGGATGGACAAATTTATAAAAAATACCGTTGTTGATAATATTTAATATTAGAATGTATCGCGTAACTTTCTTGACTCACCCGTGTTGCCAAGGTAAAGTAGGTGCATCCCTACAAAAACAGGAATTTCTTTTTGCAATATGACGATCTTATGTTGTCGAAATCAGTTTCTTTAGACTTGCAAAAAAAATATTTGCCAACAAATATATATTACACTGTACAATACAAAAATAAAATAACATGATTCTAAACAGAGGGGAGCAAAAAACATAAACGTCTATCGGTCGATTCCATCTAGCCGTTACTTTAGTGGGAGTTTATCTACTTCTCTCCTTTTGCATAATATTATAGTGAACTTCATGTAAATCACTACGGAGAACGTTTTGGAGAACATTTTAACCCCCTAAGCTTTTCTAAGTTGGGTCTTTTTGTCAAATATTCTCGAAACGGGACAAGGACCTCCCCTTAAACAGCGATATAGCATATATATTTGTCATAGAATCTTACTATAGTCCAAAGCTCTGAATTCAACTTGAATGTAAGAAATAAACCAAAATTTAGGATGTGCTTAACAGTTATTCACAGTTGTAGCACCAATCCTAACTCTCATATTTTAGGTATAAGGTGTGTAAAACACTACGTGGAAATTTTTTGTGAAACATGTCCCGTCCTTTTTTGTCTTAATCACTGTTTGCGGTACTTTTAAGAAAATCCATAATGATTACAGGTAGATACATACTTATAACATAAATTGCTACTTACATTTAACATACAAGCCAGCGAGTTTTGACATTTGCTACTTATAACAATGTAATCATCTGATGACAGTTTTATATAGTGAGGTAACTTAGTATTCACATACCTTCCTTTAAAGTTAATTTAATATCGCATATAAATAAACTAAAAAAGTTAATATTAGTAACGAAGAAAGATAATTTTTGTTAATCAATAGCATATATATATATATATATATATATATATATATATATATATATATATATATATGCTTACTATTTTCTATTTACAAATACATTTTGAACATCAAACATTTTTGTTTCAATATATTTTCTTAAATTTAATTTAAAACCTTATATACATATGCAAAAAAATTAACAATATTTTTTATTATTATACCGTGTAATAATAATGAAAGTTGATTAATTATTAAGAATAAATACTTATAAAACATTCTTATAAAACCTACAATAGAATTTGAACTGTATAGTACATCCCAGCTCTGACATTTAGTTTTTGACGTCTCTCTTTTATTATTTTCTAGTTTATTAAAAAAGCGCATTGTAGCAAGGTACGTGTATTAGCGGGTTCATTTGAACGCGCTGTTATTCTATTGTCAAACACAGTATGTGAAAAAATATTGTTCGATTTTCGTATATGGAGTTTGACAAATTGTATGGCACCCAATTTACTTTAATTCACCTTCATTTACATACACCATTAACTACATATTTCTTTCTCTCCCTTTACTTTTTATTCCATTATTGAATAAGCCATTATCTCTGTTTTACTTTATAGGAATATTATTAACTAGCGGCATTAGTACAATACAAGTTAAATCGTGAACTCGTCGACGCAAGCTGCTCCATCCGGTACAGTAACTAAAAATTATTTTAGACATTTAAATTCCATTAATTAAAATCTACAACAACAAAATGGTTTACGCTGTCAATAGCAAGGTATGTACTACGGCAGCAATAACTAAAAAGTGATGAATGTATGTATTTGATAAAATTAAATAATATCTGTGACACAAATGAAAGACATTAAGGATAAATCTATAATAAAAAAAATATATAGTGACGTGTTATTTTTTTCAAAATGACCCCTTTTATTTTGATGTGATTTGCTTGCTTCTAATCAGGAACATGTGAAATATTTTGTATGTGTGCAAGAATGTATGTATGTACATTCATAGTACGAACATACGTATGTAAGTATGTATGCACGTACATACGTATGTATGTACATACATACTATATACTACGTGCTAGTTGAAATGACGGACAGTGTATGTAGTTGGGTAACCGAAGTGTTGGTCAGTCTACTCCACAAAAAGTGAGGCAAAAGTTGAACCTGTGCTGAAAGTTTGCTTTTGTTTGGAGCCCTTCTTGATTATATTAATTGAAACTTCATTACCACCAATATTTCAAATTTTCAGTTAGTTCAGAGATTAGCAGCAAGAAAAAGTCACTACCGCTGCATGATATCATCTCTTAAAGAAAAACATGTATGTATGTGTGTATGTTCATATGTATGTATGTATGTACATATGTATGTATGTATATTCAAATACAAATTATTGATCTAAAAGTTTGATTTTAGTTTTGTTCTATTAAATTGTATCTATGTACCTTCAATTGTTTGATTCAAAACGAATCATGTTTTTAAGATGGAAACATCATTATGATCATTAATGTTGATGTCGATTTAATGTGGATGTTTAATAATGACCACAATTTAATTTTTCACAACTGAAAAACAAGCATGAATTGCAAAAATATTAAAGAAGTGGAAAGGGAGAGCTGCAATTATTTGTAGTAACGAATTCAGTCGTATAATATCAAAACAAATAATTTTAACATTTTAATTTTTATTTATAAAATACCTTTTTTTAAAGTTGTTTTAACTATGATTTTATGTACTACCTATTTCACACACATGTCAAGTTTTCTTGCTTAATTTTTATTGTAGCTGGGAGAAATATAGAGAAAGGAATACATATATACTTTCTCTTTCTCCCTGCTGAATAGACCCTTGATCATAGAAACAGGTACTTGACGTACATATGTAAGTGAAATGGATATGTACATGTACTCTATAACCCGTTTAATTATATCACATTTTAATTTTCCGTGTTGAATACTCGTTTATATACTCTTTCTAAAGGAAGTCTACGGTTAATTCCATTACGCTTAGCTACCCAATTCGTGTAATTGCTTCATATAATTTCTACCGAATTTAAATTTTCTCTTAATTGTTTTTTACCCTGCAAATGTTTATACTGAGTTACTTTTACTTGTTGTATACTTGTCTACAATTCTCTGTGAAATTAATTATTACTACATACATATATAATAAAATGTTTACGTTAATATCCCTGTTTCAATATTTTTGTTTTCATTAAACAATATTTAACACTATTCGTGTTGAAAGTTCTTTTCTCTCATAATTAACCAAGAGTCTAGGAAATTTAGGCGAGATAATAACCGGGGCTTACTACATGCAATTTTTTAACCACTTTTCAGAATCAATACGAAATTTCACTCGCTATTCAAATACCTGAATGCATAGATGCGAATAGATAGAAATATTCTTAAGTACAATATAAATAAGGGTTTCAGCGAAAGTGTTAAAAGATTAAGATGAAAACTTTTTCCCTGAAATGCATACATACGTGATGTATGTACAAATGTACATACATATGTATGTGCTTAATTATGATAAATTATTAATGTTTTTACCATGTTGCTAGTGGTTACCGTACAAATACACACATATATAATTACATATATGCAAGTATAGATATATGTACATATGAATATATGTATGTATGTACATATAAATATTACTACCTTAAAATTAAAACTTAAAATGCAAATGAGTCTAATGCGGCTCATACTCGTATATATGTACACTCATATATATACATACATACATATGTATTTGCAATTTAGTTGTGACATAATATCGCCTGGGTTTGTGTGTTACATTGGAAAGTGGTAAAATATACCTAAGTACATGGTGTATAGAAAAAGTAAGATTTATATTCGGATAATAATAAATATTTATTCATCATTATCATGTTGTCATCTTCAAAGTAATTTACTTCGAACACTTAAATTTTTATAAGCCCTCGTAGTAGTAATATCCTATCAATAATATTTAATAGCTGTCGAAAAATATCTCACAATTGCCAATATATTCATTTCGAGTTAGTGTGATCTCGACGAAAAGGAATATACATAAGTCCTATAACTGTTTGTTGTCGTCGATGTCATACGTCGACAGTAATATTTTGGCAGTTGTGGGATCGGTATAGGTTATTACCACATTACTAAGGCCTAAAAAATAGTGAGTGACAGTCCACAATGAGCGGCAATAAAAATTAAATTAATATTAAACATATTCCTGATTAAATATTCCCGCTTTTTGAAAAACTAAAACTGAATATGCTTATACATATATACGACCATTTGATTTTAATAGTTCTAAAATTTAAATAATTTTAATACAAACTGAATTTCATAACACCATTTATAGAGAAGTAATATTATAAAAATGTTTAAAATGAGAATGTATGTAGTTGATTTGGGATTCTTATAAACGACAAAGTGAGAAACGCTTGTATTTATTTCCAACCACATTTAAGACATTGAGATTGTGTTTTTATTCTAAAGACTATACGATTAAATTTATTATAAAGTTCCAATTTGAGATTTTTAATTCAGATATATAATAAAATGCATTAAAAAAGCTAATTGTAGTCACTTGTTAGTCATTTTGTTGAATCGGTTAGTTTTTTATTTAAAAATTAATATTATACCAACATACATAGTGACTCACAAAATGTAGTAGAAAACAAATACATACAATAGTTTGTTATTTATTATTAACACTACTAAGCAATATTAAAATATGCAGAAAAATTAAATAATTTCTACTTTTAGATTTGAACAATCATCATTAGCTCCCTGTTTTTATATTTTCCAAAGAAAATTTCGTTCGAATATCTACTACTGGTACATAAGCATATTAAAAACAAAAATAAATTAAGTTTTTTATTTAACGCTTTCAATTTAAAGATTTAAATGAAATAATATTTTCAGTGTATTTTATTTAATTAAACTTAATGCATTGTTTTTCCTTAGGGACTCGAGTTAAATTCACATCAGACTCCATTAGAGAAAGATGTTTCTTAATTTTTAATGTGTTTCAAGATTAGAAATTACAGTAAATATAAGTTTGAATACTAGCTGGGGGAGCATGCACAAGTTTTCTGTGCCACCAGATATTTAATTGCCATTAAATTCCAATTGAATGTTGCCGTTTTAATATTTTTATTTATAATGGAGAGCATTATAATGATTTTCGTACGAAACCTGTCCAAGTGATAGGCCCAAGCACGCCAAAACCGTTCTAACCAAAGCCTATTAATATTAATGCATAGAATTTGCTAACCTTTGTGCAAACAAAATGATAATATGATATAGTTGAAGATGTTAACATATGCTCGGGAAGAGTATATGTTAACATCTTGATTACCTTGAGCAGTTTTTTTTTTCATTAAAATTGCATGTTTGAAATTATTCTATGCACACACATACACACACACATATGTATAAGTAATTATCCTCTAGCTCACAATCGCCATGATTTTTTTTTTATCTTATAGTTTGATTATGCATTAGATAATGAAGGGCGTGTACATAAAATACAATTCCAGTTATTATTTTATAAAATAGTAGGAGTTTTGCTCATATGGCGATTAAATTAATTGTAAATAAGACTTACCAAGCGCATTTAACAGTTGATTGACTAACTAACCAACACCCACCAAATCCCTTCAAGTTTAAGAGTAGGAGAGATACTCTCTCCAAGCAAATATTTGTATAAAACTTTTATTAGAAATTAACCCCACTAACCAACATAGTACGAGTATACATTAAGTCTGATAAGGAAAAAGTACTTGATTTACCAAATAACAACAACACGTATCACCTTTTATGGCTATAATATAGATATATAATTCTACTTTCGCACTGTTCACAAATTATTACTTTTAAGCATAAAATTGCAGATAAAATTTTTATATGTATGTATGTACATGATACTCGTATGATAACATATTCAGCTCGTAAAACTAATACTTATATAGACAAGATCTGTAAATGTTTAAAATGACTGGCTAATAATTTTTAATTTGTAGACATTTTTAATAAAAAGTAAGATTTTTATAAATTTCTACACAATACAAATTAATTCGCTAAAATGAATTTGATGAAATGGTCTGGTGAAGTAAAAGCTAAACTTATTTAACTATTGTATATTTATGGAGACCGTGCAAACGCTATTACAAGTTCCTTAAAGGGCTCACAATTAATAGGCGAATATACATATCGACTGTAGGGTCTTGAGTTCGGATCCTATGTGTAAAACAACGTTGCATTATAACTAATAAAAATTCAAATATTTTGCCAAAAATTTCGATTGTTTTAAAGAAGACTCGTTATTGGAAGCAGTACAGCAGTTGTACAGCAGTTCTGAAGACTTTTTAACAGAATATTTAACCAAGATTTTTCTGAATTTAACTTCCAAAAAATGGACTAACGGATACTTTGGAAGTACTGAAAGTGTTATTCTACAAGAACATCTATTGTTTTTCATTAGGCTAGAATTTCACCTATGATTGTAAACGGTAACCTCTAACACAGGAACAAATTCGAAAACATGAACTACCTTCATAAAAATTTGTTATCGTTTTCGACATCTACTGTATAACGAGTGGTTAATGAAACGTGTAAAAGAGCTCGTAGATCAGTGCATTCTTACCGTAGTATTTTTTCCATATAAGTCGTTACAGAGCCATGCTTAACATTGTGTTCAAAAATTTACATTTACAACATACATTAAGAGCTTTAATATTATAATTTCTACTGTATATTATTTTTATCTTTAGACTGACTTCTATCAACAACTCGAAAATGCTGGTGAAAAATTGGTTGTAGTTGATTTCTTTGCGACCTGGTGTGGTCCGTGCAAAATGATTGCTCCCAAATTGGAAGAACTATCCAAGCAGTATGCGGACAATATTGTGATCATAAAGGTAAGATTTAAATTGTTTTTGTTGTAAATAAATAATCATCTAAATAACACTTCAATTATAAGGTCGATGTTGATGAATGTGAAGATATTGCCATGGAATACAATATTTCAAGCATGCCTACTTTCGTCTTCATCAAGAACAAGCAAAAGGTTGAGGAATTTGCTGGCGCCCAAGCCGATAAATTGTCCAACACAATCCAAAGGTTGGCTTAAAATTCGTATATTTTATTGATTTTACACATAGAATTGCATAATATTGCAGCATACATACATTTCTATTAGTCCAATAATTGCTTCAATGTAATTCACAAATACCTTTCTTAAATTTATATTTACATGCATAATTATTTTACAGTTACACATATTTAGAAATTATTACAGTTACAATTTATTTTTAAATTATTCAAAAGAATTTTCCTAATTATTGCGAAGAATACTTACCAGTCATGGTGAAATAAAGTCTTTTTATCATGTTAAAAGTTATGGAACATTCGTTAATCAAATAAAAGACATCCCTATTGTTAATAAAGTCTAAAGTGACGCCATATAAATGTTTTATTTTTTATTTTTATATTTTTGTAAAGGTATTTAATATAGTTCATAACAGTTTAAATGTGTATAATTCATCGTTCTAATTGAATATTTTGTAAAAAAAAATAATAATAAATGTCAAAATCAACTTATTGGTGTTTTAATATTATATAATACTTTTACTGCGGAGCTAAGTACAACAAAAAAAACACAATAAGGAAGTAAGCCGCTTATCCAAGTTATTGGATTCTTTCATTTAAGTATTATATCTTTTTATTTTTCATTTATTTTATGGTCTTAATTCTTGAGATCTAAATAATTACAAATATACTTATATTCTCATCTGTACAGCAAATTGTTCATATTTCTAAGAGTATTGCTGGTATCGCACATTTTTAATCGTCAGTGAACTTCAAGCAATACAATGCAATACTAAATTCTCATATTGTATTTTATTCTTTCGGTATAAACATGTGAGGTTGAATCTTTTCAAACTGCTTAAAGTTCACTGAAAATTTTGTTCAGCGATCAATAAATGTCGGTATATGAACAGCTAAAGCCGCAACAAACAAAACATTTTACAACAATAGTCCTGTAAAATAATAATATTAGCAAGATTCAAAATGAATGTATTAGACTTTTTTACATAAATTTCCCTAAAATTGTCTCCAAGATTTTATTAGTGTAGGAATGATTGCATATTGTAAGCATGAAATTCAGCCAGAACTCGGTACTAAGTTCATTAATAGAACATTTTAAGCGCTATTAACGTAGTCGTAGTCTTACATCTGGCAACTATATTAAACGTCATATGGAGAACATCTCTGTAATTAACAAGCACATCAAATACAAAATATTCACTTCAAAATGAGTGCCCGTTTAGTGCCAGTTTACATTGAACGATTTTTGTCGCATATATTTTATGCATACATACATACGTATGTAATTTTTGATCTTTTCTTTTTTAAGTATATTCTTACGGTAAACAAACAAGGAATTTACGTATTACGAATTGCGGGAAAAACGAATTGCAAGAGTACATGCCTATGTTTACTCTTTTTAGTTTCTCTCCCCCTATTAACTCTTCTCCCCTATTTCCAAACAAACTAAGAATTGCAGCGACAAAATCGTTCAATCTAAACAGGCACTAACTGTCAAAGCTTCTGGCAGCACTGTACGAATATCTGTTCATTGTTGGGAGGGAGAGAAACACTCTCTCTGCTGCACACAATATTTTTTAAGGGTCTATGTATAGTTTATGATTGTTACCCTAAAAATGAATCCATTAATATTAATGTTGTGCATTAGCTGTAGTCGATTATGAGAAAGTGTTAAAAAAGTTTAGTCTACCTAAACCGTGGGCTATATATTGTGATTAAAAAAAAACAAATTGCATCATTTGCCTTCATATACTTAACAAATTGCATGCATTATTAATTGGTTGTACATAGTACATCAAGTGATTTCACACAAGAGAAAAACAACCAAGACAAAATTAGGAATAATTAATTAAAAAATTAAAATGTGGCGTAGCAGAGATTGCTGAATAAAAACATTTTATTTCAGCTTAAATTTATGCAAATATAATTTCGTAATATCGCCTACGATTGAAACAACTCCAAACAATAAGTGACTATGAGTTTTTTATCAAGAAAATTTTGATGTTTTATTCTGGTTTGATATCTTATGCAAAACCGAAGAAACTAGCAACAAAAAAACAAAAGTGCTATAGAATAATTCTTAAACAAGTATCGATAAAACTGTGTAATTGTAAATTGTTATAGTCTATTGATGAAGTTGCAATAGCTAAAACTAGTGTAGAGCGACTTAGCGAAGAGTACGACACAGTCAACGATTGTAAATCAATTAGAAGTGATATCATGCCAAGTGCCCACTATCGTCCACTTGATACTGGTCATGGTAGAGCGGTTCAAAGCACAATTATACGAGGTGCACACGGTAGCAGGCTGCGAGCATTATGTCCTAAAACGGCCAACAGTCGCCGCGTATGTGTGTGTTTCATGCTAATGATTATGTTGCTCGTATATGTAGTGTGGTGTGCAGTAGCTAATTACACCGATGACGGTAGAGGGAACGCATTCACAGCTACAGGTAAATTCTATCTACCTCAAGTACATAGCAATAGACGCAAATGTAATCCAATCTCCGCTTTACTTTAATTCCCTTGTAATTGGATTAGGATCATCATCGCCAATACCCTGTAATGGCAGCGCATGTGATATACAACGCTTGGCAAGTGAGTAAGCCAGTATTTTGTAAAAATGGATTCGCTGCGCATTGCATATCTTGTGATACATTGGAGATTATTCAGACATCTACGCCAAAAACACAATTTAATTCTCTATGAAACAAACATTTGAATTCACCCTATTTATAAACATATATAGATCTTTATAACCTTCACTAGAGGTAAAAGTGTTATTCTAGAGGTGGGGCATTTTCACGTGAAAAAACACTCATGATATTTGCATGTGATCGGCACAACCGTATGCAATATTTTGTCTATCTGTATTCCATTGCATCATTAGTAGAAAGCACATAAAGCCCGATGAAATTTCCCATCGATGCAACTCAAAATAAAATTTGCTTATGTTAAGCATCCGGTATCTTTCATAGATAACTTGAATACACACGTTGAGGACCACCCGCTAATTCTCTACTAGATCGAAAATTATTGAAATTAAAGAATTGCATACAAATTTTTTTTAATTATAAATTACCTTCATATATGCAGTAAGAAAATCTAAGATTAAATTAATAAATTTGCGGTAGTAACTCAGAAAATTCATTTAAATATGGTCGAATATTTGAAATCCTCACAGTTATTGTCTTTGGAGGTTTTTATACAACCACACGAAGATAAATGCTTATTAAATATAATGGTTGAAGTCTACTGATGAGTTGGTTAACACCAACGAAATGTCACAGACAGCTAAACCCTCAACAAATAAAGAAATGTTTGGTTAATTACTAGGGAGAATATTCCGAATGATTTTTACTAAGCATTTTTAGGAAGATATAGATTACTTCATGAGCTTTCAAATGTTACAAAATATTCGGCATAGCCTTATATACAACTTACTTCCATTTCATAAATTCATAAATTTTCAACTGCAATTAAGATTTTGATGAAACAAGTTTGTGAACAAAGTTAAAGTGATGGAACTGTTTTATTATGCAAATATGTACTTGTTATTATTTCTTTTTTTATTATTGTTATTATTTTTTTATTGGTGTTATAACATTCATAACAATTTAGAGTATATTTAACAATTAAGAGTACATTTTCACAACAAACAAGAGTATATAATTCATATATAACATTTTCTCCATTACACGTTATATTTTATAAAATTAACAATTTGTTTTTCAAAAAAAATTCAAGTCTTACATTAATTCACAGGGAGTTGCGAATGTCAATTATTTTAACTTTGAAGAAAAGTGATCGTTGCGTTGCTGTTATTGTTGCTCTTTCACTTCTAATACATCTCAACTAGCAATAAAAATTTACAAAAAGTAAATGAATGATATACTAGTAATATATTTTACACGTGTTATTGTTTTTAAATTTAAGAAAAATATATTTCATGACACACACTCCTTTTGTATTTAAAATTACATTGATGTACTATTTACAATCTTTTCATTTAAAGAAGCATCCGTAGGTCATAAGGTACAATATTATCGACAAATTAGTTCGAGCACACTGGAACAAAGTAGTATTTGTTTTTGTTATTGGATTGATGCCGTTTCCACTATGTTTAAGAATAGATTATTTTTTCCAAAAATATATTTACTTTTGTTTTCCATATTTAGTATGATTTTGATTTCTTAAATATTATGAAATTTTTACAAACTTTTATTTCATAAAAGTTCAAATTTTATTTTTTAAAATTTTATTCTCTAATTACAAGTTTTTCGAGTACGTGAACACTTTCCAGTTGGGCATACTTGTGTTATCTGTTATAGTATATAGCATTAGTACTTTTTCCGTCAAGTAAAACAAAAATTAAAAATTATTGACCTCATCTGCCGATGTACACCAGTGACCAAACTTTCTACCAGTCCACATATCTGTAGTAGTCATAAAATTCTTTAGAATTGTGGTATGGAAAATATGCAAATATGTTAAAGCATAAAAGAGAGATAAAATGCGTTCTATGCATTAAAATATTATCTGGGTGCCAAATTTCATTCAAATCCGCTCAACTCTTATGCGTAATTCAATCGCAAAAATTTAAATATAAGAATTAATTCAAGAGTAGATAGGGAAACAATTTTAAAAGGTGGTATTAATAAAATTACAACTACAATAGCAAATGTAAACGAGTGTGCTCGAATGTCATAAATTGTAAGTTTAGATTTATTGTACATTGGATCAAAACACTAAACTTTTACTACAATTTTTAGAAATTTGACTTTTTCAATGAACATTTCCTTAAATAACGCTATAACTCAAAAAAATATTATTATTATTATTATTTATTTAATCTTCACGAATATAATTCTAAGATTAAATTTAATTAGAGAGCACTAGCAACGTTGGCCATCAGCATCCACAGAGAATATTTAAAAAATTTTCCAATTTATCAATCAAACCAAATATAAAATTGAATTTAATGTCAACATTGTAAATACCATGTTATATATTTATATCATATCACATTCATATTTTAAAAAAAATTATTTTTAGCTAATAATGCTACATTAATCGTCAAATCGTTTTTTATCCTGCGTAAAAAAACTCTTCTTGAGAGAAGAGAGTAGTAAAAAATAATTGAAAATTGATATTAGCATTCTTTTTCTCACATTTTCACAATGTGAAAAGCATAATGATCTTATTTAAACGTGATGATAAACATAAATACATGTTATTTATTGTATTTATTAAAAAAATTAAGTGTTGTGACTTTAAACCAATTAATTGTTAACAACATTTATTTGATGCATTTTCTTATGCTCAAACTCAATCGCTTAGTAGGGTTTGTATGTATGTACATACTTGAATAATAGATTCTTATGTACATACATACATATATAAATAGGATATCTATATATATATATATATATATATATATATATATATATATATATATATATATATATATATATATATATATATATATATATATATATATATATATATATATATATATATATATATATATATATATATATATATATATATATATATATATATATATATATATATATATATATATATATATATATATGTACATACATACATATGTATATATTCATGAATTAAAGATCATGGACACTCAGAAGCAAAAAATTCTCGTATGAATTTTTTACTATCGAGCAGGTTTTTTTAAACGTGGTTAAAACGAATAAAATTATTTGCATTCTGTTTAGAGAACACCAAATATGTTTTAAAATCGTGAAATTTTCTCGGAACCGACTTATAGAACAATTCAAACTTATCACACAAAAGAATTCAATTTGTTCACTTTTAAGATTCTTATTTCGTGTCAAAGAAACAAAACTTTATCCTGGAAAAGGCATAAATATTATGTGCAGTCAAGGACACTAGCACATCACGTGAGTGATTCACATCTCTTGTAGGTACTTATATGAACAATTGACCCTGAAAATAAATAATTTTTTTCACATATATTAAGGCAAAATATAAATCCTTGGACTTTAATTCTAGATAAAGCAAATATCAAGTTTTCCAGGTACATTTAAATTTAAGTTCAATTTAACAGCTTTTTACTATTGTAAATAAAAAAGCTATGTCTGTCTGGGAAACTGCTCGTATACGAATATTTTTAAACGCTGGTAAATTATTCTTTTTTCGAAATTTTTTTTCAGATGTATATGACAACAAACTAGCAGCAGATTTGCCTACAACACCCTGCATGGAACTATTTATGGACTCGCGTTTATATATTCAGGACAAAATGCGTCAAGAATGGGATAACTTAAGTACAATTTATTTTGTTACACCCACATACCCGAGAAGAGAACAAGTACCTGAACTTACTAGATTAGCCTACACGCTCCTGCATGTGCCCCGTTTACATTGGATTGTGGCCAATGATTATAACGCCTGTAATCCCTATCTAGATACTCTTCTTAACAGATTTGGTAGGTATTTAGTAGATGTGCCGAAGTTACTTTTGTACGTACTAATGAATATCTTTCTGTATTTTGTTTCTATTTTCAATGTATATATGTATGTGCATGTATATGTAGGCATACCTTTTACGCATTTGGCCAGTCCTATGCCCGAGCGTTTTCGTAATGCCAAGTCTAAGCCAAGAGGTGTGGCAAATAGGCGGGCTGCAATGCAATGGCTACGACAACGAAATATAACAACTGGAGTACTGTATTTCGGTGATGATGATAACACCTACGACCTAAGGTTATTTAATGAAATACGTGACACGAAACTTGTATCAATGTTTCCCGTGGGCTTGATTGCAAATTATGGAATTAGTGGTCCAGTTGTTCGTAAGGTGATAAAATTTAATATACATTGAATGCCATTATTGCAAAATAAGTTTTTTGATTATATAGGGCAAGGTAGTGGGTTTTCTAGATTCGTGGGTGGCTGGTAGACGATGGCCTGTTGATATGGCTGGTTTTGCTGTAAATTTAGCCTATATGGCAGAATATCCCAATGCTAGTATGCCGTTTAAGCCTGGTTATGAAGAGGACTACTTTTTGCGTAGCATAGCCCTAACTTTAGATAAAATTGAGCCAAAAGGCAATAATTGTACTGAGATTTTGGTCTGGCATACACAAACTAAAAACCACAAACGTGAATCAGTTAAAATTAATCGTGAATACTTGGATAATCGTTCGAATTTAGGAGATTTATTTAAGACTTTGGCTGAAATGGGTGTTTCGGATGCTTCCGATGAGGAAGGTATGTACACATAACTAATGTTAGTTTTACATTTGATATTATAATTGTGACTTATTTCAGGACACAAAGCCATAATTAGCAGTAACGGAAAGGCTAAACCTTTGGGTTATTATCTTAGTTGAGACAGAGATTATTTTCAAGATTTGCTTAACAAAATATTTTTAGCTTAATTCGTTTATTTATTTTACCTTCCTTTTTGTACAAACGCACTGGAGCTGATTTCTATATCTGAAACAAGTTTATTCAGATATCTCAATTTGCATCCCGAAATCGCTATATATAAAAATTCTCATGACGTAATCGTCTCTTGTTTTAGTAATTTATTTATACGTCTTAAAGACTTCGTTTTGTTTTTCGTATGTAACATTATATTTTGTAATTGGTAGATTGTAGTTTTCAATTATACACCTTTATTGTGAATAAACGACAAGAAAATTCTACGCCAACTATTTCCCATTAGCAAAAAAATTAATAGAATGATATCCAAACATAACAATATAAAATTGCTGATAGAAATATTGGAAAAAGTCTTTCTCGTGAAATTGTATTCACAATAAGGGTGAATGTTTTCCCATACTATGTGATAAACATGAAGTCTCTCTACGAGTGTATGTAATTCTATTCGTAAATAGTAGCAAATTGTTTATAAGAATATCATAAGTATCTATGATTCGGAGTAAGGAGGCTTCATAACAAAACACAATCAATAAGCCCTAAAATATAAAACAAAATCAATGTTAGGTAGACATTTTTGATGATCAAAATATTTTATAATTTTAAATATAAGTATTAATTATTTTATTAGGTAGAATTTAATAGGAATTTATTTTTTTTTCTTTTCTTATAGTTTCATGTATGTTTGTTCATATCGTACTTGTATTTGTAACTGACGAGTGTCTGGTGCACAAGTTTTTCTATTTTGTATTTTTTTCTTTATTTCATAAAATCTCCTAATGAATTGTGTCATTGATTATATTTGTTATAAAAACAACACAAATTAATTAAAAAAAAAACATCTGATCAGACGACGTATAACTTATGCAAGTATTTGTGTTGCAAACAATGGTATCATCTTAATTCATTTGTTGCTATGCAACATTTTTTATTAATAATTATTTATTTTGCTTGGAAGTAAAAATAATATGCTCTTTATTTAAGCAAATAAAAAAAGATATTAAATTGTTAAACATAGAATCTCACCTTAATTACATGCCATTTTTTGAAAATATGTTCTTAATTTAAATTAAATATATCGAACAGCCTGATTAATACACATACATATGTATATATTTTCGAAAAATTGTGTGTTACTTAAATTATTTTATAGTTATGAAATTGCACTGTATTTTAAGATTTAAAAAATTATAATTTCGTTATATGTTAAATATATTTTTTTATTGGTATTAATTAAATTTGTCCAAATTAAATGTTCTATTTCTATTTCTATTGGATACTACCAAATTTCTTAGTGGAATAAAGAAAGTTTAAAATGTTGTCCGTTCGAAAACAAAAAATGGAGATGATTGGTCTGCTGTAGCAGGTCCTAGGATAATGGGGCTGCCATCTGCCCTTGCGCTCTGTGTATTTGGTGTACTGGTGAGGAACCTTGCTAATCTTTGATTCCTACTTTTTGGGTGGTGGCTGCCGCACCTTTGCCATGATGTTATCCTCCTTTGCAGGGAGAGGGGTGGTCGGGGAACTTCTTGGATGGATTTTTTGTCCTCCACCAGGGAATAATCTGAGGTACTTGGTTTTGTAGGCATACACTTTAATCACTCTACCACCATGTATGTACGTAATACGTCAATACAAAAGTTTTCTCTGACATCCCTATCAATAAGTAATGCATCTATGTATGTACACTGAAACTATATTCTTAGGTATACTCAAGGCGAATTAACCATACCAATGCGACTTGAGCATATTTATGACATCTTCATATGCGAAATTCATGAAAATGTTGCGTTTTTTGTTGCTGGAGGCCAAAGAATGCATTATACACTAATGGTAAAGCCCGAGGTCTATGCAAAGTGAATTGATTGCAACAAAGCCGGGAATACAATTGCCAAACTCCTGATGAAAAAGTTGACAGAAAAATGCTTGTATTTTGTATATACACAACGCTTATATACATACATACGTTTACATCATCTTACTTATCACCTGGGCTGTTGCATAGATCTTATTAATGATCCTTGGTATATCCTCCAATTACTTTGAATATTTTTTTTATTTGAAAATTGTATTGAATTTATTTTTATTATTTATTATCAGAATAAACTCTTATTTCATTTCACAAAAAGAGCCAAAGAAAATTGCAATTTATGTGTGTATCAAAAAATTTAAAGAGGTAAGTGATAATCAATTCTTGGAAAGTGAAGACTGAAAAATCATATTAAGAAACTATTTAATATTTTAATTAATACACTTAATTTATTTTTTTAAGCTTAAGGTCTTTTAATTTTTATCGATATTTCGGTACTCATCGAGTACCATTTTCAGGATATTTCTTTATTTTATACCTTAAGCTTAAAAAATAAATTAGGTTAGGTTGGTTGGAGGGGTGTGATAGCCCATGTCATACGACATACACTTAAGCCAGTGAAGGTTTGTTGTGCGCTCCCTTTAATTATCAAACACAACTGTCAGAGTTCTGCGGCAGGATTCGAACCTGAGACCTTCGCACTAGGAGTCTAGTACACTACCTACTAGTCTACGAAGGTCAGTCAAAAATAAATTAAGTTTATTAATTAAAATAAAACGGTCAAAAAACGTACAAACGTATATTTAATTTTTTATTAAACATTTTTTGATTTATGGACTTGTTTATTAAGTATTTGTACACATATACATACATATGTACACACTTACATACATATGGTACATACATAATACATATATGCAATATAAAGTAAAATAGTTGAATGGACTTTCAGTGATTGATTGCATGAGTTTATAAACTGTTCAGAAAATAACTTTATGTGACTATAGAAACGCATTAAGAACATGTTGTAACGAATTATCTTATGTGTGTTTTCACACATGCATTTTCAACTACTTCATACATTTTTTGCTGGGTGTTAATAAATGTACATAAGTATTTATGTATGTATGTATGTCGCAAAAACACAATATAAGTACATACATATGTACATATTCATATGTATGCATTGGAAAAAACTAAATAAACTAATATTCCATCGCAATTTTACGTCCATTTATTAAGTAATATTTATTAAGTAATATCGAACTGTTAGATGATAAACTTTAATGACTAATAGTACGTTTCCACTATGAGCAAATCAAGTTGATTTGACGAAATTACTTCAAAGTGTTTCCACTATGTTTTAAGAGATTTCATGTTCGATTTTTCCACATCAAAAATGCAATTTCGAACAGGTGGCAGTTACCTTCATATCAGCATATCAAAATTATGATATGACCAATTGTTTCGATCTAAAGATAAGTAATTATACATACATATGTACATATTTACATAAGTATGTATGTACATACTTAGATATTTTTTCTTACTCGTCCATATCTCACTCAACCTTTGTTGCTGTTTACCATTACTATATTAGTTTAAATAAAATATACGTACTTAAGTACATAAGTATGAATATTGGAGTAGAAATAAATAATTGAATTGAGTTTGAAGTCTTTTTTTATAAAAAACAATAGATTTATTTTTTATGATTTTTTTAATATTTCAACACCCTGTGGGTGTGTTAATTTCCTGAAGAAGGAGTAAATAATCGATACGAGGTCACAAACAAAATCAATATATGTAAGAATGTACATACTTATATCTGTTCATGTACATATGTACATATATCCGTCCAGATGCAAGAGGTAAACAGCTATGGGTTCTATCCGCGATTATTAGTTAATACGAATGCAAATCAATAATATAAAATAAGGAGTTGGGATAGCAACGTAACTTATTAATCAAAATATATCGACTCTAGTTGTAAGCCATAAGTGTGCTGCTATGAGTGACTTTTTAGAATCCTCAATAAACATATAAAAATAAATGTCAAAGAATCGGTTTCTTTTGGCTTCTGGATCACGCATGTCAATTGAAATTGATAACGGTACTTGACATCTAATGATGTGTAGAAGAGGCCATGTTTTCAATTACCACACTGTGGGAAATAAATCGATTAGTGCTACCAAGTCACTCAGTACTTGGAAAAGTACCACTCATTTGTTAATACAATTACTATCGTAAAAACTCGTTACTTGAACGTCACTAGTGGAGGCAAGTATGTCGTCGTGTGAAAGAAAATTGTAAATCTTTGCACAGAAATTGGATTTGCTCCTGAATTATAACCAACAAAAATATAGTGGAAGAGGCTGTTGAAAAAATCAAAATAAAAACATATTAATGTTCCAGCAAAAGTAAAATAAATAAAAACAAAGAAGTGAATTATTAGTGACAACGTCGAGTTGTGAAAAACAGTAGTAGCATAAATTTATAAATATAAAAATTAACGCCGTCTATATAGATTTGTGTTACAGATTTGTGAACTCATTAAAAAGAAAATAATAATAAAGGCTATCGGGATAATATTGGACCTACAGGGACTATAGTTCGCATTCGGAGTTTTCTAAGAAAAATGCGAAAAATATAATTGCTTTTCGCGAGGTCGACTTTTTCAAAGGCAAAGCTCTACGATATGCGTACATCCGATACCGCAGCCATTAAGGCAGAGAAAAAAGTGAAATTGTTATATGTCGTCAATAAATTATATAGAAAATCGTGTCTATATAAAATTGCATACTCATAGAAATAGAAGATAATTACGAAAGAAAAACAAAGAAATCAAAAGGAATTTCTTATTTCGGACCTAATACTCTCCTTTGTGACTCGACGCTGCTAATGTATTTAATTATTTTCGAATAAATTGTAAAGTGAACGTTTCGGTTGGTCGACTAAACGAAAATTATACTGAAATAAGTAAAATAAAATATAATCGTGAATTTGATCCACGTTAGACTTAATATTTGCTTTTGCAGGGAGAAGTAAATTGAGTTAAATATAAAAACTAAATTTTTGACCATTTATGAGAATATTATGCAAAACATACTGTACTAAAGCTTCTGAAGAAAAAAAAAAACAAAAAGAAAGAAACCTGATTTTCATTTTGGAATAGGATTTAAACAAGAAAATTAAAATAAAGGAAAATAACAACGACGCTGTGATTTAATGTAAGTAAACTTGATTCAAATTTTCCGATGTTTGAAAAAAAGAAGAAAAAAGTTGTGTATTTAATTAAAGTTTTGGAACTAAGTTACAGTACAAGCAATGAAATTTTGCTTGAATAGAGAAAACATGCATACAAACATACTAACATGTAGTCATGCATACGACACACATACATTATGCACAAACACACATACATATTGCACATGTGTGCACGTATACACGTCTGCCTGTATGTTTTTCCATACACAGTATTGAAAGAGGAGGTAAAATATTATGATGTCGATTGAATTGAGTATGTATGAGTGTGTAACACTACTCCCAACACTGCTGTAAGTTTTCTTCTTTATACATATTTGCGACTGTCGGTGCATGGATTGTGTTTGATAGAGTTTGTTGTTGGTATTTTTGTTTTACTAGTGTGTGAAGTGTGTAAGTGGTTGTGCATGTATTTTATTTAATCTATTGTTTTGTGATTAATTTTACAATTTTTCACCAATATTATCGTTGTATGATAACTATTCGGTACGCACCGAAAGGTTCTACTATTCAAAGCACAAAAATATCATTTTTATCCTTAAAAGCAATTATTATTCAAAGCTTCTGGTAATACTTTTGATACAGGGTGACAAATGTCTCAGTTCTATCACAAACTTTTACAATTATTCTGCAAATGCTTTTTAATGTCAGTGGGGGTTGTTCGCTTGATTAACAACAGCTATAACAACGAAGATGTGTATTGTATAAGAGCTTAACCGTAAATATATATATATATATATATATATATATATATATATATATATATATATATATATGTATATGTATATATATATATATATATAATATATATATATATATATATATATATATATATATATATATATATATATATATATATATATATATATATACATATATTATTTTATCTACCGCATTAAATTAAAAAAACTTATTAGTGGTATCTTGCATTCAATTCACTTATGGATAATAATTTTTCTTATTTACCGATTGGTGTGAACATGGAATATACTGTTCTCATGTACGTACATACATTGTATGTATATACATATCTAAAAAAAAAGTGTGGTTATAAATGAAGTTTCCAATCCAAATTATAAATATAAATATGTATGTATGTATGTACTTATATGTACATAAATGTGCATATTTAATTTTAATTTATAAGCAAAAATTATTACATACATACATACATATGTATGTACGCATGTACATATGTACATGTATGTAAGTATATACATACATATGTATATACATACATACATATATACATGTGTTTCATGTGAACTTATAATGTTTATAAAATATTTACTTTTGGATTGACTATATATGTATGTACATATGTATAATAATTTAATTACATACTTATATGTTATATACTTAGGTATGAAATAACATTGTTTTGCTAGGAAAGCATACATATGTACATACATTGTGACACTTTAGTCTTACATACACACATAAATAAGTACATAAATATGTAAGTACATATGGTTGTATCCGCAGGTCATATCTATGAACTGTTATTTTTAATAAATACCTACATACATACATATGTACTTATGTATTAATATGATAAATCTAACAAAATTGGACTGTATAATGATGACCTATTTATGGTGCGAATATCACAGCTGCATTAGGCAGTATATACGACTGTATTTTATATTCTATTTCTAATATTTTGTATACAGCATTCATTTGGTTTGGCGCTGTATGACAATAAACCGTCTGATACCAAAGTTTAAAATGCTTTTCTTACCAGGTTTGGAAAAGCAACAAAAATAACAAATACATATGTATCTCGAATATTACGCACGTTTCAGTAAACAACGTACGTCGGCAAATGCAGTACTGCGACGGAACAAGAAACCTAACTCTCTCTGCTATACCGATAAAAATCAAAAGATCTTTTGTTATTTAAATAGTGCAAATGACCAGGATTTAAGATATTTTTGCGACACAATTTTCTTCACTGTTGTACTTAATTAAGAACATTTTATTTTACTCTTGCCCAATTCGTTTCAATAGAACAATCAATAATATTTCCCATAATATTTGTTGATAGATGATCAAAATTTTTTTCCTGAATAAGGTTCCCAAAGAGGCGTCGAAATATTGAATAAATTAAATTTGTTTGTTTTTTGTTAACCTAAAGCTGACCTAAAGCTCGTTTATGAAATAATAATACATAAATACACATATTAAAACAAAAAGGTCGAAAAAATAGTATTAATTAGTTTAAAAAGTTCTAAATATTTGTGTAATAAGAACCGCTTTATCATTCATTCTCTAAGAGCTTCTCAAAATATGAACTATTTCGGCTTTATATTTATTACATGATGTGAGTACGTGTGTATATGAATATGTATGTATCTACATGTTTACATATTCATGCGTGTAAGCGTTTACGATGCACATTGTAAACATTATGCCGCCAACATATTGCAACTCTCATACAAAACATTTAAGCACTTGCGCAATGTTTCTCGATACGTACCACATCTCAAACATAATAACCCTCTTGCTAAATTTGTGCTATGGCTATTCGTATTCTTAACAATAAAATAATTTTTCTAAATCCTGTCTATAACAACAAATATATACATATTTATGTATGTATATATGTAAATAATACATAAAGACTGATTATAATATAATATTTTATTACTTTACGGCTTTTATTTTATTTGTAAATTAATAAATTTACTAATTTTATATTAAATTTACTACCAACTTAATCCAATTATTTTGTGCTCTTTTTCTATATAGAAATAAAATCAATATTTTGCAAGTGTCACTGAACAAAAATTTTTTATAATCATACTTCAGCAAAATATTGTAAAATGTAGTAACGACTTAAAATATGGTTTGAAAATTATAATAATCAAAAATAAAGCTTAGATATTTACTTCTATAAGTTTTATGGTGCATGTTTTTTTTTTTTAATTATCTATAATAAAGTTTATTTGTACTTACATACATTGAATTGATTAAATATTAGAATTGTCAAACAAATGGGACCAAGTTGCGGCAGTTTAAAACACAAGTGCTTTTATTAAGTTCTTTATAATATCTCCAAAGTAAAATTTAAATACTAATGGAAAATTTTGTGGGTTTTCAACGCTTTCTATTATGGTGCTACGAGTAGTCCTATACAGAAATATCTAGAATCGACAGAATATTTAATGGCATAAGTTCCTATTTGTGTTTTTAGTAATATAGTTGTAATAGAAACGGCAATATTTACTTTGTGTTGCTAACGTGGATTAAATCAGGCAAGATTTTCTTAATTTTCTTTATTTTTCATCGTAACAAGCGGAAAATGTGACTATGACTAGGGCATAGATAAAATGACGTTTTTAATTTAGGCTGTTGAAAAATAAGAAACCATTATCAACTTTGCTCTGTAGGGTCAAAAAATCTAAATTAAAAATAGTGTTTTGATATTAGATATTTAGGAAACCCTTAAGTTTAAGAAGAAAAATATCATTAACTTAATTACCACATACATACTTCAAACATTCTACCACCGTCCTGCACGTTTATTTGAAAGCTATAAAAAAAAGTAACAATAACAATAAGAAGCGGACGTAGTCTATTCAACGAACATGCAATAACTTTATGTACATATGTAAGTGTGCGTTGAAACGCTAAATGGGTTCATGTATGTGTGTGAATGATTAATAAAAGTTAGTAAGTTTCATATGTATGTACGAGTACTTTCAACCCCAAAAACTTATTTTTTTCTTTATTTTTTATATAATTTTTGTTTCCTAAACGTTGCTTCCATCAAATGGTCTTATGTAAACAAAATGATTTTTACGATATTTTTCGTTTGCAGACTCCTTGTACAAGCGACATACGGTAATAATATATATCAGAGCGGATAAAATAATGTCAACAAAGATATCAGCGACAGCCGATAGCAGTAGTAGTAGTAATAGTACTACCGCAAGCCCATCAGCAAGTTCGTCTATGTCTGCAGCAGCAAATGGTTCCACAACCCCAGTCAGACGCCTTCGCACTAGAACCTCAACGGGTGGCAATGTAAGCGGTGGTGAATCAGCTCAAAAGAAATATGGACCGATTTCTGAGAAGAGCAGTGAGTCGATTTCTAACGCATCCGGCATGACTGCAGGGAATGAAGAGAAGCCAAGTGCAAGTAAAAAATACCACAACAGTTGTCCTCAGCCGCCGACAAGCTCTGGGCGAAAAGAAAAGAATCATTCACAACCCCACAGCTCCAGCACTTTTAACATGAATAAAACAGAAGAGTTTAACTTTGATACACCGCTAGAGTGTCCAGTTTTTCGACCCACGCCCGACGAATTTAAAAATCCGTTAGCATATATCAGCAAGATACGACCGATCGCTGAGAAATGTGGTATTGCCAAGATTTTACCTCCAGAGTCTTGGTCGCCTCCTTTTGCGGTGGACGTCGACAAGTTGAAATTTACACCACGCGTTCAACGTCTTAATGAATTAGAAGCTAAAACACGAGTAAAACTAAACTTTCTTGATCAAATAGCGAAATTTTGGGAATTGCAAGGATCTTCCCTGAAAATTCCTATGGTTGAAAGGAAGGCTTTAGATCTTTACACATTGCACCGCGTAGTACAAGAGGAGGGGGGTGTGGAACAAACTACCAGGGAACGTAAATGGGCAAAAGTGGCAAATCGTATGTCTTACCCCACCAGCAAGAGCGTTGGTGCTACTCTCAAAGCACACTATGAGCGGATCCTACATCCTTTTGAAGTATATACTTCGGGAAAAGTTTTAGGACAGGGTAATGCTGGTGCAGCCGTATCAAATCCAGATGTGAAACTGGAAGATGGCACCGATTACAAAGCCCATGAGATTCCAACACGTCAACAAATCGCCCCACCTAACGAGACAAATGCCAGGCGTTCCAAACGATTTGCAAATTCAAGTGCCAGCTGTGGCTTAGGAATTAATCGTAGCGGTGTGAAGACAGAAACAAAGGAAGACTTTAAGAGAGATTTGTTGAGTTGTTTTAATGCTTCAGCAGCTTCAGCCGCTTCAGCCGCTAGCCGCACAAATTCCAGCAATAGCATCACGGGATCTACTCAGAAAAAAGCCCCGGATCCTAATGTTGCAGTGGACCCTCTTATGAAGTACATTTGTCACATTTGCAACCGTGGAGATGTTGAAGAATCAATGCTCTTGTGCGATGGTTGTGATGACTCATATCACACCTTCTGTTTGTTGCCGCCTTTGTCAACTATACCAAAAGGTCTGAATCGTTAATTCTAGATTAATTTGTGTGCTAGCCAGACATAAGTTTCATTTAATATATTTTTCCTTTTATTTTGTCACTAGGTGAATGGCTATGCCCACGTTGTGTCGTAGAGGAGGTAAGCAAGCCAACAGAAGCCTTTGGATTTGAACAGGCTGAACGTGAATACACCTTGCAACAATTTGGGCAAATGGCAGATCAATTTAAAATGGACTATTTTCGCAAACCAGTGCACTTGGTGCCAACAGATCTTGTGGAACGGGAATTCTGGCGTATTGTTTCATCAATTGACGAGGATGTTACTGTGGAATATGGCGCAGACCTACATACGATGGACCATGGTTCCGGTTTCCCAACAAAAAGTTCACTCTATCTATTGCCAGGTGACCAAGAATACGCTGAGTCTAGCTGGAATTTAAACAATTTGCCTTTGTTGGAAGACTCCATACTAGGCCATATAAATGCGGACATTAGTGGTATGAATGCTCCCTGGATGTATGTAGGCATGTGTTTCGCCGCATTTTGTTGGCATAATGAAGACCACTGGAGTTATTCTATAAATTATTTACATTGGGGTGAACCTAAAACGTGGTATGGCGTGCCGGGCAGTTGTGCCGAACAATTCGAGGAAACCATGAAACAGGCTGCTCCTGAATTATTTGCCTCTCAACCAGATCTGTTGCATCAGCTGGTAACAATAATGAATCCAAACATATTAATGAACAATGGAGTGCCGGTTTATCGTACTGACCAAAATGCTGGCGAATTCGTGATAACATTTCCTCGTGCTTATCATGCTGGCTTTAATCAAGGCTATAATTTCGCGGAAGCAGTTAATTTCGCTCCAGCAGATTGGCTGAAAATGGGCCGAGAATGTATAAATCACTACTCAATGTTACGTCGTTTCTGCGTGTTTTCGCACGATGAACTTGTGTGCAAGATGGCTCTTGAGCCCGCAAAGCTCACATTTGGCATAGCAACAGCTTGCTATATTGATATGGCTGAAATGGTAGATTCCGAAAAAAAATTACGTAAATCGTTACTTGAATGGGGTGTCACAAAAGCGGAGCGTAAAGCGTTTGAATTGATACCGGACGATGAACGTCACTGTCAAGAGTGCAATACAACATGTTTCCTTTCTGCCGTTTCTTGTGAATGCACAAAGACAATTGTTTGCTTACGTCATTACACTGTTTTATGCACATGTCCACCCGATAAACATACACTTTTATATCGTTATACACTTGATGAGATGCCGCTAATGCTACAAAAACTCAAATCTAAGGCCCAAAGTTTTGAAAGATGGTTATCACGTTGTCGGGACATCGTGGATGCCAATACACCAACGTCCGTGACCCTGCAAGAACTTCAAGAGCTGTGCAAAGAGGCTGAAGTCAAAAAGTTTCCGTCGTCTCTACTTATTGATCGTCTAAATGCTGCAGTTTTAGAAGCAGAAAAATGCGTGACCGTTATTCAACAATTGGGAATCAATAAGGTAAGACTACGTTCTAATGAAATGGACATTTTTATGATGTACTTTTATTATTTTTTAGGTACGCACTCGTTCTGATAACAATTTAGAAGCAGCGCAGTACAAACTTACAATGGAGGAACTTGAACTTTTTGTACAGGAAATCGACAATCTTTGCTGCACCATTGAGGAGGGAGCGTCAGTGCGTGAACTTTTAGTTCTGGGTAAACAATTTGTGGAACGAACCACTGAAATATTAAAAAATCCCTTAGATGCTCTAGAAGAAGCTGAGGTCGAAGCAATCATCGACGAAGGCAACTCATTACGCATAGAGCTTCCTCAAATGCAACAGTTAAACATGCGACTTAAACAGTTAAAATGGTACAAACGATCACAGGGTCTAAGAGATGCCAGTGCGAAACTTACGTATGATGATGTTAAAAATTTATTACATGTAGCAGCAGCTGAAATTGCACCTACAGATCCGATTATAGATGCGGAAATAAGAAAACTACAAGAAATCGGCGCTTCCATAGAAGCATGGGAATGCCAAGCAAATAAATATTTTAATTGCAGCACGCAACGGCATGAGCTGGTAGAAATTGAACAGTTTCTTAAAACAGCTACGGAGATTGAGGGACAAGTTCCTTCTTATGGTATGCTCAAGGATGCTTTGCGAAAGGCAAAAGAATGGTTACGATCCGTTGAACAACTTCAAGCTAATGACCACTTTCCATACTGCCACACGTTAGAAGCAATTGTTACGCGTGGATCTAGTATTCCGATAAAACTGGAAGAGCTGTTGCGCATGCAAGGCCATCTAAAAAGTGCCCATGATTGGAAAGAGAACACTGAGCGAGCATTTTTAAAGAAAAGTACTTTCTATACTCTTCTAGAGGTTCTAATGCCTAGGGCTGAGGCGGTTATTATAGACTCTGATCTGAAGAAACCATTCGAGGATGATTTCGTTAAAGAAATGAATCCCGCACAAATCGTAGACTCATTTAAGGTAGCAGAAGAACAAGAACTTCGTGATATGCGAGAGCTCAGAAGACAAAATATGACTAAAAATCCGCTGCGTGATGATTATTGTCTCTGTAAGTCATCTTTCCAAGGCGTAATGTACAACTGTCAATTATGCAGAGATTGGTTCCATGAGGATTGTGTGCCGCCACCACTACAAATGCAAACAAATTGTGTGTTGGATGAAGGTATTAAATTGAAGTGGTTATGTCCCTCCTGTGTACGTTCAAAGAGACCACGCCTTGAAACAATTCTACCATTACTTGTTTCTCTTCAAACGTTACCAATACGCTTGCCCGAAGATGAAGCTCTTCGCTGCCTTGCCGAAAGGGCCATGAATTGGCAGGATCGAGCTCGAAAAGCCCTCACAAGTCCTGACGTGACAGCAGCATTAGAAATTATAACTACAGCAGCCCAACAAAGAAACAAACAAAAGAAACGTAAGGGAGCCAATAATATTGGATCAACTCGGAAGCCAAGGCGTAGCAGTCAAAGAAACTCTAAAGACGATGGCTCAGATAATGCCGATTCAGATGATGAGGGACGCTTACACATTGTCGAGGAAAACTTTAGTAATGATGAAGAGGAAGACTGTGAAGCGAACCCAACGAATGAAAACACAAACACTCATAATAGCATTCAGCTACAGAAATTATTGTCGGACAGCGAGACAGATAATCTCGAGGAACTGATGATGGAAGGTGACCTGCTCGAAGTATCTCTCGATGAATCAAAAGAGCTCTGGCGGGTTCTTTCCGCAGTACAACCTGCGCATCCTTCTGAAGCGGCTGCTCTAGTCGAGCAGCATCAATCCCTGATAAAACAACAAAACCAGCAGAACCAACAACCGACTTCCAGTGTTAATTCCGCTGCCGAAGATTCAAACGATAGTTTAATGGTACAGAGTAGTCCCAACAGCACTAGTAACAGCGGGAGCGGTAATGGTCGCGGCTCATCCAATTCGATAAAAAAACGTAGATCACTCGATCCAACAACGGGATGTCCTGTACCACGAAAGAAAATCGCCACACCGAACAAACAAAACTTTTCAACTGGGTCAAATACGACATCGGGGAAAAAGTCCGCGAGAAAATCAGATGCCAACAGTAAAATATTGGGCTCTGCAGATGAAAATACGGAGAACTATACACCCAGCAAGCAATCAAATGGCGGTTCTCAAAATCAATCGAATAACAACAGCAATGCAGCTTCAGGATCGCAGAAAAAGCATAGGAAACGTGTTGGTGGGAACAGTAGCAGCAATACAAACGTTTCGGCTAGTCAAAAGAAGAACTCTCAAAGAGCTCAAATGGCCCAGCAGGAGGACGATGAAGAGGAATGTCGCGCTGAAAACTGCCACAAGCCGACGGGCCGTGAAGTTGACTGGGTACAATGTGACGGCGGTTGCAACGAGTGGTTTCACATGTACTGTGTTGGTCTCAATCGTAGCCAAATCAAGGCCGATGATGACTACATTTGCATACGTTGTTCGAAGAATGTAACAGTAACCACCACAGGTGGCAGCACTGGCATAGCTTCGGCTGTACCAACACAACAAAAAGGGCGCTCTCAAACGACGCGATAAATATCATGCCTGCTCATTATAATCAACATTGACAAGCCTCTTGTATACATAGTAAATATTCAATCGATATTAATGATAATGGGCATTCTCTTTAAAAATTACTCTTATCCACCTTCCCTTCTCTTGCTCCTCCTTGTTTTCATACTACTTTTAAGATCTTTTTCTTTGTTCATCTATTTAGTAAGACAAGAATTTCGAATAAAACTCACGCAAACCGACCGACCACACAAATGAAATGAAGTAAATGAATGAAGAGATTTTTTGCACTGAAATCCTAAATCACGCAGCTACAACCACATGACGACGATGAGTCACCGTCATCATCCAATATTATATGAAACAATTAAAAAAAAATATTAAATGATTAATAACGGCAACATAAATGAAAAAGGAAATCTGCAATTGAATCCTGAAATGAAAAGATAGATTTTTTAAATGAATTAAATTTTTATGTTTTATTTCTTAACAGACTTTTCCTGTTCGATTTTGCGCATATACGCTGATTTAGATTAAAACAAAAAATTGGTAGTAGTTTTTGTCTGTATTTTCTTTTAATATTTATATACTTATATATGTATACATCATACTTTATATAATATTTTTATGATTTTACTGAAACAAAGCGATAACTTATATCTAATTTTATTTAATTATGTTAGTCTGTATTTGTTACTTGTATGGCTTAAATTAGTGTATAACAATCTGCCCATATAGATTAGTATGTATAGAAATATATGTATGTATATAAATATATTTATTATTATATGCATATATATTTTAATATATACTTAACGTTGAGAAAGGAAACACAAAAAATATATATAAATAGATTTAAGTACATATGTGTACAGAACATATACTATATGTATGTAACTTTTATTTACAACTAAAAATAAAATTAATAAAAACTTTAAAAACGGATGTTCGACGATAAATCGAAAAAAAGATGAAATTGCTAATAGACAGACATAAGACTGACTGTCAGATTAATTTGTAGACGATCGGACACAAAGAAGAACAAAGAAGAACGTTAGATATAAATACATCTTAATATTGTAAATTTTTTTATTTCTTTTTAAAACGTGTAAAGATAAACTAAATTAATATATTTACTATACTTTGATTAAATTCTTAGCATAAAATAAAACACACACCGTACATATATACACGCAGAAACAATTACATACATATATTATGAAACCTTAAATTTAAATTTGATGTAATTCTATATCATAAAAAATAAATGTAGTATTTTAAATGCCATTTGTTTAATTTTCAGAGGTTTTTATACTGTTTGAAGTGCTTTCTGTGTTGAAGATTGGATTTTTTAAATTTAATTGCAGAAAATTAAATAGAAAACCACTCGAAGGAAACAAAAGGCGTACAAATGAATTTTTGTACTTCCTAATAGATAGTAACAAACTGCAATATACTCCTTGAGAGACTACCTGTTTTGTTTTATAAAATACTAGCGGACCAGGCGAACTTCGCCTCGCCCCAATTTTAAGCCTTCAGACAAACTTTCTATTTTTTAATTTGAAAAGCCATTAAGGAATAATTTCAAACAAAATTTCATACAAAAACTCGATTTTCGATTTTTCCAATTTTCGAACTTTTCCGGAGGGTTTTTCCAATTTTCTTCCATAAAAACCTTCTCCTCGAAAATACGAACAACTGACAAAAAATTTTACAGAAATCGGCCAAGCCGTTCTCATTTTATGAATTATTGGATTTTGCACGCCCCTCCGCCCACAGACCGAAAATAAAAAATCGGACTTCACAGTGTCACCCGCCCGAGTATTCTGAAGGTTTCCTGAAAATTTCGTCAAAATCGGCCCAGCCGTTTTGGAGCTATTACGTTACATACATACATACATACACACATCCTATTTTATATATATAGATTTAAATGAAGTTTTCCTTTTTTGGCTCAGCTACAATTTGACATATTCCCCGATATCCGTTTATTCCGTTATCCGCAATCTCGTTAGAATTATCGGTAATCATATATTTAATTTTTATAACTTTCGAATTTGTTTTTCTTTTCAGTTAGATTTATTGGCGGAATTTGGGTTTTTTTTACTTATTTGTTTTATATTTTACTATCTCCCCGTCTACATTAGCAATTTTGTTGCATGCAATTCTGCTGCGGAATTGCTTTAGCGTCCACATTAGAAAAAATCTAGTATTGCAATTCTTGTGTAAAACGTATGTAAAACATCAAATACAACAACACCAAACATCAAGTTGAATAATGAGGATAGCAAAGCAAAACAGAATTGCAGAGAACATGAAACTCTGTACCCCTCCCCTAGCTTCTTACCTCTCTCTCCTAAAACAACCAAGAATTGCTGCAACTAAATTGCAAGTGTGGACAGTGTGTATTAATTTGCAAGAGTTTGGTTATTTTAACATTCCGCTAAGGACTTGTTATAAGAATAATATACATGCTTATTTATACGTGTGCATGTACAAATTTTTATATTTTCTAAAGTGGGAGGAACTCGTTTAGCGATAGATTTTTTAATTCACGAGCAACATTTATTATCCATAGAAAAATAAAAATATAATTAAATGCGTAAAATATTATCCCAACGGGTTTCAATTCGAGCTAAACTACGGCAATTTTTATTTTATACATTGTTGCCTTGATATACATAGAAAGGCCCCCACTTTTTTTCATATTTCGATAAAATGTCCCAATACTCCTTTGAAGAATTAAACGTAACAAAGTACATCAGTGTTACAGCAACTCGCTTGCAATTAAGTTGCAATTAATTTATTGCGAACATATTCAAAAGCGGTGCGATTCGTCCAAGTGTGAATTTTTATGATGCGAGCCCTAGCATATGACTCCGATCCGATATTTTATTACAAAACGGATATAAGCAGATGCTACTAACATCTTAATGAGAGATCAAAGAAAAATATTAAGGACATTACTTCGAGTTGAAGAGAGAACTGCATTGAATTAAAAACTGGGGCCACTTATCTAAAAAAGTTTATTCCTTCAGATTGCTGTCGTTTTTATTATAATTTACCTTGCCATATTTTTTATTCATCTTTATTTGATTTGTTTTCAGTTCTATAAAGATGTTCAGAATGAAAAACTTGTATCAATATGTGTTTTTTAAGCGTATAATAAAAACCCTGACCCGCAACTATTTTCCGCAACAAAAAATAATAACCCACGAAAGACCCTATCTGACACAATATAAAAATACATTATTAATCAGCCTAATAAAAAAATGCGTAAAAAATAGTGTTTCGGTATGTAAAATAATTAGTTTTGAATGAATTTGTCTTCATATAATATTCGTGCCTTTATGATTTTCGATATAACCTTAGTCAAAGAAAGTGTATCAAACTTTCTCAATGTTTACTATCTATATTACTGAATTTAATTAAATTTTTAGGCCTAGTAGATATTTGGCATGTTTAAAAATAACTGTCGTTAACTTAAAGACTGTTTGCTGTATCCTTAAAATGAAAAAAATATATAATACAACACTGTGCACGACCGTTGGTTGTTTAGTAGAAGAAATGTTGTTTCCTTTTTATACGTGCTTTTTTGTCTCTGTCGACTCTCTGATATTTTCTCTTTGTGTGAATGTTTCCTCCTACTCTCATTATTTAAATTCAGATGCGTTAGTTTGAGCTGCGAAGGAAACAAATACTCCAGTTGTGTCACTCATTTAACCGTTGATGAATTTAGTAATAACTTTTTCGCAACTGCTGTCAGCTCGTACAGAAACAAAAATATTAACGTGCAACAAACAACAAGCATTAAGCAGAAAAGACTTGTTAAATTAAAATTTATATTCGGATGCATACATAAACAAATACTAAACGCAATTTTCCAAGTGAATAGCATTAAACTTAAAAGAGACAATGTAAATGAAAGTTCAAAGTTTTTCCATTGTTGAAAGTGAAATTAATTTGTTAAAAAGTGAGTGTATTTTCCGTATCAATTTTTTTCACAAAAATGTACATATGTATATACATATTTATGCATAAGTGTATATGTTAGTAAGTTTATGTGTAACAATTTAGAAAAGTTGCCTTGAAGCACACAGGAATGATAGCTCATCCAAAGCAAAAAACAACAGTAGCAGCAAAATATAAAATAAAATATGTATAATAGGACAATGCGTTATTAAAAAGTTAGAATCATAACAATGGATATTAATTATGATACTTTATTTTATTTCATTTGACTTTTTTGTTAGTTATATTTCTACAGCAAAAAAGGAGTAAAAGCCACAAATAACAACATCTTTAACAGCATAGTTACTCTTTCATATAAACATCACTTGTGAAAGACATACATACATACATACATATGTATGTACATAAGTATATATACATAATTGTTGTACAAATATACACACACAGTAGACATCCAATAAAAAAATTGCCAAAAAATTGTTTATCGTCAATATAAACATTATTTCAATAATCGATTTTAAATATGTTCATTAAAATTATAAATTGTTCCAACACGCACATATAGGCTTGCCAGATGGCCGGGAATGAGCTTGATTGTCAAGATATTTTAGTGCATGTCAAGTTTCAAGCTCAAGCAATATTTGTCAAGCTGAAATTGAACATTTTCAAAATTAAAATTTGCAGTTGGTTACATCTAAAAAATTTCGTTTTTTGGCAGTAAAGTTTAATTGTTGGCAACATATAATTTTATCCCTGTATCAACACACATAATTTGACTCATCACTGTATTTAGTACGAACTAAGTCCATTTTTTTCCAAATTTAGTTTTCATTGAATTGAACTCGAACGGAAAGAATATAAAAGGTTTTTTAGTTTTATATTTTCTAAATAAATTTTGTTATCGCTTTTAAACAATAGTAAGATATAACTTTCTATTTTTGTTGCTTTTTTATTGTTTAAAACATAAAAGACATTTCTTTTGGCGCTTACTGTGCATACACCTATGTATGTTAAAAATATACAAACGTACATTTATAAGTAACGAACTGAATGAATTTTATGTAATTTTCCTGTAAAGAAATGACTGAATTGTTGAACTTTTTATGTTATTCTTGTTTTTTTTTTTTTTTTTTTTTTTTTGTAAGTAAACATCCTTTATTTCCGTTTTTAATAAATAAAGAATTTTTAATAAATTAAAAAAATTGATATTATCCCGTATTTTTAGTTTTTAAGCAAATATTTCAATTTGTCCAGTTCTCTTCTTAAAATCAAGCTCATTTGCACTAAATGTCAAGTTAGTGCTCATATTGAATCTGGCAACCCTACGCACATACATACATACGTATGTATGTACTAGTATGTACAAAATGACATGCTGATTCCTTTAAGCAGAGTGAGGCAAGAACACAGCAACAGCAAAGAACTCGTACACACGCTCACACATTCCTAAAAAGGAAAAATAAAACACTTCATACGACGAACTAAAACTTTCTTTAAAGAAAAAAGCCATACACCTAATTTTGCTTATTTTTTTTGTTTGCTGTTAATGTGTTAAACCCTTTAAAACTCTGAAAGCAATGAACAAATAATGTTGTTTTTGTTATTGTTGTACCCTCAGGTGTGTGTCCTTCAATGGCTTTTTGTGTACAACTCATCATCATCTATATCTATATTTTTTGTGTGTATACAAAGACGAGGATGTAAAAAAGTGATTTAAAAAACTTAGAATAGCTTTTTCAGTTCAACATTAAAATTTTGCGTTACTTTTACCATTTGCCCAATTGTAAGTGTTTAAAAGTCCATACTAGTATAACTTTTTTCTCTTGATTAATTTAAACAAAAATACTACCAACAAATGTAAAAACAAGCCTCATCAAAACATTTAAATGACAAAAATTTCTTTTATAAGAACGAAATTTTTTTGACTTTTTGGTCCAGTTGTAGTTTAAACACTCACGTCTTTTTAATGCTCTTGCAAAAAAAACGGACAATTAATTTCCGTATTCACAAAAAAAATCTATCTACGTTTATGAAATAAATTTCCAAACAAAACTTATCTTTTAAATAAAGCTTATTTAAATTGAATGTATGTATTTTGTATAAATGTGTAATATATACATACATACGACTGCATGGCTAAAGAAATATGTCTGCTTAACGACTAAAAGCACTTTTAAGAATGTCGTCGTATGTACAAGTATGTGTATTATACGTATTTGTATATGTGTTAAACATGAAGTTTTTGTTTTAGTTTAAAAGTTATAGAAAAACTTGCACGCAACAAACACAAAAACTTCAAACCAAACATACATTTTTATGGGTGATATGTAAATTTATTGTTATTTTAATTTAGTATACTATATATGTACATACATACATATATAGCGTGTATTATATATGGACGTATACGAATGCTGATCTAACACATATTTACCACCTACATATATGTAAGTATATGTATGCACATACATACATACATACATATTCCACTTATAATGCAATAATATGGATTGTCAATTTTATATTTATTATTTGTTAGAAATAAGTAAATAGAAGAATCGATGAAAATGATGAAGTTGATTGTTCATATTTCAGCACGCCTACATATGGTCATACATGCATATATACATACATATGTATGTATGTATGTACTTATTTCGTTAGAACTTATTAATCTACATACACACATGCACTATACATCATTTTGTGTGTGTGTTTTTCTGCGAAAGAGTGTGTGTAATAAATAATTGCATTTTGTTTGTACCCCTAAACTTTTCTTTTGTATATGTATATTATATAGCCATTCTTTTACGTGATGGTATTATTAACAATAGCGCTGCCAAAAAAGCTGTATACCTATATATATATATATATATATATATATATATATATATATATATATATATATATATATATATATATAATATATATAAATATATATATATATATATATATATATATATATATATATATATATATATATATATATATATATATATATATATATATATATATATATATATATAATATATATAAATATATATATATATATATATATATATATATATATATATATATATATATATATATATACATACATATATATATATACATATATATATATATATATATATATATATATATATATATATATATATATATATATATATATATATCGACATATGAAGAGCTAAAGCCACAACAAACAATATTTTTTTTTTTCAATGCATTTTGCAAAAGCTCTAATTGTTTTCTAACGATTAGTTGGGGAGAATATCTCAAATAATAAATTTCAATATTAAGTACAAAAATTATTTTATTCAGCATGAGATATTTATATCATTAGAATTTAAAAAAAATAACGGAACACATTCCCACAGCTTATGTCGAGCAGATATACGATTAGAATAAAAAACTAGTCTCTTATTGTGGATTTATTCCTTAATGTAGCACTTTTCTTGAGGAACTGCTAAGCTACACATGCCCTCACAATGGAAGTAAGAATCCTAGAGTATTAACGATCTTCACCAGTACAAATCAAACACCAAAAAACGTAACGCGGTACAATTAGTCGACGCTAGTCTTTAGCACAAGCTAGAGCTAAACGCTAAACTCGAAGACCAAAAAAAAACAACAATTGCAATGACGGGACAGTTGTTTTTTTTATTCATTACAAATCGTAAAAATTGTGAAATAATGGGTCTAAAATTTAATTCTATTCTGAGCCAGTCGACAAAGATTTTCTGTTCATATTTTTCTAAAAACAGAATATTTTTACACAGCAGTATTTTGTACAATCAACCCTTTATTATATTTTTTCATTATAAAATATTGAAATTTATCGCAATTAACCAGAAAATATTTAAGTAATTAAATGTCAAAATCATTTTTTTGTGGTTTCATTGGTCGCAAAACCAACTCATCAGTGGAATTTAAGTAGTTTGAAAACATTTAACATCTTGTGTTTATCCCAAAACACTCAAATACTATATGAGAATTACTCTACCTAGATAATAATAGTGGACTTAGAATAATAATTATACGTCGAGATATGATCAAGTTTAATGAATTTCGAATTGTAGTTTCTTGTATTCGCCTTGAAATTGAGAAAATTTCAGTTTCTTAACTCTTTGCGGGTATTCTAGTAAGAATTTCTGTGGTCACTACTATAAAATCATCTCTATCCTTTGGTATAACGTGTCGTGCACCAGCGGTTAACAGCTGCATACATCGCTCATTTCCTTGAATATGCGATTGAAATATGTTTCAGTACATTCTACATAAAAATTTTTTTCAAATTGTGCCCTCAAGTATATAATCAAACAAATGTCTTAAACATCCAACAAGACTTCTTGCGCAGGTCTCTAGTGAACACAGCAATTATTTTATGCGATTTATGAATAATTCTTTACTTGCAGCTTCTACTGCCGTTAATGTTTTCAGGTATTAATAACATAAAAATTATTCTATAATACATTTTTAAGTATAACAGCTTTAATAGTCCCATATTAAAACTGATTAGGTCCTTTATTTCATAGCTCATTTTCATTTAATTGAACATTTTGCCCACAGTTTTTAGTTTAATTGAAAATTAGCCTGTTGATTTTTCTATTAGGAATTCTTTATTTTATTTTATTAAAATACGTGCTTAAGTTTCAAAATGATTTTGCAACAAATAAAATATTACAAATGAAGATAAAAACGTACTCAATTGCTATATTTACGTGCACGTCGGGTTTTATTCAACTTTTTGGCCCTAGTTTTAGACATATGCAACATCATAAAGTACGAGCCAGGTAAAATTAATAATATCAAATAGGTCTTTAGAAAAGTGGGCATATCAAATGAGAAATTCCATTTATTGGGCATTTCCATACTAAAACGCTTGGTTTCCTCAAAATAAGGTATATTCCGCAAAATTATAATGCCTTCACATAATATACCCATGGGGTATAGAGGTATCCAAATTGTATAACGGATCCATGTTAATAAGCCGAACTCCCGATTCAGGATTTGACTTATATAGTAGGGATAACTAGAAGAAAAACTGTTACACACATTTTGGTAAAATAGAATAAGAAATACTCTACCGGAAAACTTCTACAAGCGACCATATGAGAAATACGTAAAAAACAGCCGGCTTTGTTTGCATGCGTTCCTCAAATTCTATCATAAAGAAGAGAACAAAATTACGTCCTGTGACTTGCATCAGGGGCACCAACGGGCCACCCTTGGTGTAGCCGAAAATTGGATGCAAAACTTCCAGATATTGTAACAGTTGTATAAACTTCATAGCATTTCCCACAGCAGCATACGTTTTTGTTATCGAGTCAGCACCATCACGATAATATAACACACCCATAACACTAAGTATATACAGAAAGCCAATAAACTGGACCAGATTGTAAAATATCATATACACTTTTTTAGAACTCTCTGCAAGTGTAATAATCCATTGGTTAAAAGGCATTTTTAATGCTTTCATACGTATATAAAGCACCTTTTATATAACCTATTTCCTCCTTTTGCAAACGGTCATATTCTTTGGAATAATCCTCTATAACATCTCGAGGTCTTTCATCTTCCAGCACATCGTCTTCGGTTAGCCAACGATCAAAATCAACTTTTAACCATTGAGGCTTTTGTGGTGTAGCTACCAAACGCGGCCACCAGCCACTTTCCCATTTTTTTATTGAAAACTCCACTTTATTGTCGTTGAGTTTAAAGGTCGATTCCTTGGAGAAGAAATATTTTTATTATACATTGTATATTCGTTCTACTTTACGAGTTTGTAATTTGCACCCCAAATACCTCATCATCTATGAAACCATAGAAATGTATTTCAAATTTGTAATCATTTACGCCTTTAGCGCCAAGGCCTTTTGCTTTAAATTTTACTGTTTTAGATGTAAACTCCACTTCAGGAAACTACTTGCAAAAAATAAGACTCATTTGTAAAGTGTGTGCTTCAGTATGTATATATACATATGTATGGAAGTGTATATATTGGTATATAGTTATGTATATTTATGTACCTTGGCATCTTTCAGATCCACTTTTAATGTAATTTGTTTATCAGTTTGAGCCCAGTAGACAAATGGGCTCAAAGTTTGAACACTTGCATTGTTTGGTTGTTTGTTATGAATTTCTTGTGGTTTTTCTTTTTCTGACATTTTTTTAATTAAAAATCGCTATTTACAGGTTATCGTATATTCTGAGCGATTTGTGCATTAAGAACAAATTTTTAAATACACTTATTTTCCAATAGCAAAAAAAAAAACATCAACTAGAACATGACATTTGTAGAGCCGGCGCAGAACCAAAATAACAATTGGGCGTTGCCACACTGCTTATATTTAAAATGAGTGATTTAATATACTCTTAAACGAGTGGTTTTTACATCCTCTATATGAACATTTTCAGAATATTACATACGTAAAGACTAGAATATAAAAACAATGGTATTCATGGTATTCATGGTAAGCAACTTAGGAAATTTGAATTTACACTAATTATCGTGTTTTTATTTAACGTTTGTCAGCTGTAATAGTAATATGTATATGAAAAATGTTTGTAAAGTAAAAAAAAAAGATAGATTATCACATACTTATACATATATTTATTAATTTCTTTGACCCTAAGGTAAGTAATATATTTTTATTTTTATAAAGAATATAGATCATACAATTATTTGAGTAAAACTCCTTACAGTAAACTTTGTGATTTTAAAATAAAAAGACGGCTTTACTCAAATTCCTGATGAAGAGCGCAGATGGTAATCGAAATATCGAATAAATAAATGAAGAGTAAAATTTAATAAAACAAAGTAGTTTTACTTAAATAAATGTATGACTTAGAGCCTGAATAAAAATAAAAATAATTTATAGATTATTATATTAATAAACTTTCTGGATACCATTTGTATAATCTTCATAAATTTATCTTTATCTTTTCCCACCTTCATTCTTAGACCAAAATATAAATTTTTTAAGGATAAAATTTTATGTTTGTGTCCACTTCTCGCATCTACATTTATTTATGAGGTGTCGTTATTAAAAAATGTGTTGAAATAAACACCAAATTTAAAAAACCACTGAACATACCTCAAACCACATTCCGAACTCGACCTTTTAAGGTGAGTTCACCCATTCGTTCTGAACTTTCCGAAGGTTTTTTTTTATGTAGTTTGACGTCTCTATTTTTTTGAGAGTGGGAGAAAGAGAGTAAATTTAATGCGGAACAACAACAAAAATTTCGTTTAGAACGAATGGGTGAATTCACCTTTACTTGCTTTGGAATGAGTTTGAATTTTATATATGTATACATATGTATGTACATATGTATTTTAATTTTACGAGTTTTCAAAAGGTGTCAATGTATGGGGAAAACATCGAAAAGTTAATTGCTTAGCTCTTAAAAACTTAAAGATCGCTCAAAGTACAGTACGGAGTTCTGCCTGAATTTCATTTCCCCATAAGAGCGGAGAGTTTTTCCATCATTAGAAAAAAAATTTAAGTTCAGACAATTGTTTAGTTATGAATTTTTTTGACAGTTTGTGTTTATTGTGCCTTGTAATTTATTTAAAGTTTATTTTCTTGCAACTTGTAGTCGTTCTTTTCCATTTAATTAAAAATCTCAAAATCATCCTCACCATGCATCGACGTTTTATTTCTCAATCCCGTTCTTTAAAATTATTCCATCCCTCTCCTGCAATATCAAAGTTTAGGAGAATCATTTGGCAGTATTAATATTACTAATATACTAATGGTCCTTCTCTTTAAAACAGTTTAGAAACTCGTCTGTATTTTTTCAAAACAGGGAAATTTACTCGTTTTAATGAATACTTTCTGCCGGCAAGAAGTACAAACGTGTTTTGAAAAATGTTATTTGTGAACATGGCCCCATTAATTATATAAAACTATGCAAGGTCCCAACTCGTGGTAAAGTCTAATATCAAATATAAACATGTGCACGTGTGTCCTTTTTTCTTGTCATTCCTCTAAAATTGATGTTATTTTTTCGTTTGAAAAATATATAATTATGTGCATGTAAATAAGTTTTTAAATTGAAACTGTAATATTTTTTTATTTTTATCTTTTCAGTTGCATGGCCGGAAATTGTATAGATAAAAAGTAAGTAATACTTGAAATATTTTGAAATTAAAAAGTCTAAATATTGCAAAGTTTTATAAAGGTTTTTGGTCAGAAATTAATTTGTAAAATATTTTTCAAAATCAATGATATATTTACTATTTAAATACTATATGCCTTTATTGTCTATATATATATATATATATATATATATATATATATATATATATATATATATATATATATATATATATATATATATATATATATTGTATATGTACATAGTATTTTATATAGATGAAAAGAAAACTACTAAACGGATATGTAGGGATAAAATTTGATGAAAAGTGGGTTACGTATCTTGCTCTAGCCGTGTCAAAACTTTAGAAGAAATTAAAAAAATTATGCAGGGCACTCATAAAAAAATATTGTATATTAAATTCATTATATATGTTCTATTTTTTCGACCGTTTCTGTTTAATTAATAAACTTTATTTTATTTTTTATTAAGCTTAAGGTCTTAAATTTTTATTTTAAATTATTTTCGATATTTCGGTACTCATTGAGTACCATCTTCAGGATATTTATTATTTGTTTGTTTTATATAAATTGAAAAAATTTTAACATTTGAAAAATAATAATGAAAATTTTTGTCATTTTTGAAATTCTAATCACATATTTAGAAAATATTTAAAGTAATTATAATATACATTTGTACATTAAATAACAACATTAAAAAACTCATGTATGTAACAAAACATATATGCAAGTATTTTTATACCATGTTATTGGTACACGTGCATTTATGTTGATTTAACATTAAATTATAATTTATGTTATTTCAACATTGAAAAATTAAGTGTGATAAAATTTAACATTTCTTATTTATTAAATGTCTATAACTATGCGCAACATTGTCTGTGTCTGTTTTAAAATTAATTTTAATCAATGGTGGAATTTTTATAATTTGTAACATTTCTAAAATTAGTCTTCTTTTGTAATTTGTTTCTGTGTTTAGTACTGAATTGAAACACTATCCTAACTTTGAAAATGTTTCAGTACTAAACACAGAAACAAATTACAAAAGAAGACTAATTTTAGAAATGTTACAAATTATAAAAATTCCACCATTGATTAAAATTAATTTTAAAACAGACACAGACAATGTTGCGCATAGTTATAGACATTTAATAAATAAGAAATGTTAAATTTTATCACACTTAATTTTTCAATGTTGAAATAACATAAATTATAATTTAATGTTAAATCAACATAAATGCACGTGTACCAATAACATGGTATAAAAATACTTGCATATATGTTTTGTTACATACATGAGTTTTTTAATGTTGTTATTTAATGTACAAATGTATATTATAATTACTTTAAATATTTCCTAAATATGTGATTAGAATTTCAAAAATGACAAAAATTTTCATTATTATTTTTCAAATGTTAAAATTTTTTCAATTTATATAAAACAAACAAATAATAAATATCCTGAAGATGGTACTCAATGAGTACCGAAATATCGAAAATAATTTAAAATAAAAATTTAAGACCTTAAGCTTAATAAAAAATAAAATAAAGTTTATTAATTAAATTCATTATTATTTTGCTGTTGGCTTAACTGAGTATATGACTGTATTTCATTGGCTCTAGTCAAATCATCAGTACTATTTAGTCAAATCATGTTTGAAAAGCATTCAAACTCAGATACTTATACCAAAACCAACAAATGCTATGAGTTCTATAGAATTCAACAATGTTTTTCTACTTGTGAATTAGAAAAACTTTAAATCCACAATCATCATTTTGGAAGAGTAAAATATAATACGAAATTATATTAATAAATGTACATGTAGTATTGTAACACATATTAGTGTTCGGGACTACAGGCCTTCACCTAAGAGGAAAATTGTGCCAAGTATTAGAAATACCGTAAAAAAGAAAAAACTCTAATAAAGAACAAGTATAATGCAAACAAAATTGAAACTGTAAAGTTAGTGGAGTCTTTGAAACTATAAATTAACAACCGGATGTTGTTATGGTTCACTTTTAATACCGAGTGGGATGATTAGTCGAACCCTTTTGCCAATTAACTAATTCTCAAAGGCCAACGCATGTAACGTTTTCATAATTAAGAAAAAATTAAACATAAGGTAATGTTCCAAGGCGCCCAATGTAATTTACGTCAGAATATAAAAAAGTTTTTTCCGGTATTGAATTAATGAATTAAATATACTTAATAAAAATCATGTACAGAAAATCCCATTTTATTGAACAAAAACACCTACAAAAAATTTATTATTATTTTGAATCTATTTTTATACTGACATTTAAAAAAACTGCACACAGGGCAACTTAATTTCAGGATGGTGGTAATTCAACCAACAACAAATACAAAAACAATATTATTGCTTGGCTTAGTTCTTACGTCAAATTTCAACTTTTGATGTATCGGGCGAACAATTTAAAGAAGAAAAAAGAACTTTAACTGTGTTAATAAATACCACCAGCTTTAAAGTGAATACAGCTTAAGTCTTTAAATAGATATTATTAAATTAACTGACAATACTATTTGATGTGACAATACAATTTCACAGTTCTCGGGTGCTTTGGGCTTAGTGTGCTTGATGCTTTATGATCTAGAGACAAAGTATGCAAACTACCAAACATTTTTTAACAACATGGCTCAATTTAAGAATCAATTTGCGATTATTTTATTTAGTGCTGAAGTAGTCTTTTAACTCAATTTTTTTTGCAATATGAGCGGAACGTATGGTCAAGAAACTATTGCATTCAGCAAAAACATGCCTGGTGGAATTATTTACCAATAAGTTTTTTCTGTATTTTCTTGGTCCTGCCATATCTGGTCCTCTCCCTGATATCCAATCTTTTCGAGCCACAAGAAAGTCCTTCTAAAACACATTTTAAAATTAAATAAAATAAAGCTAATTTCTGTGTCATTTTAATTTAAATGTTTCTGCCTCTAAAGGAAATACCCTGTATATTGAATTCAAGCTAAATGAATAATTGATAAAATGTTTGATTTCTTTCTTTTACTAATATCTACTGCAAGTTAATGTCCTTTAGGTGTTCCTTGTAATTGTTTTTAAATGAGTTTGGCTCGAAATATGTGCTGACAATAATTGCCACTATAAATTAAAGGAGACCAACTGATTGCATTACATGATATTAGTTGCATGACAAGTTCACTGGATCACAATATAGTTCTAGTTGATATTGTGCTCCGGTAGCTGTGAGAGCGTTGCACAGTGGAAGATTTGGGAATCTAGCTAAAAAAATTCTTTTTTTTTTTTTGCTTAACATTTTATGAAAAATTTTAAAACAATTATGAAAGAAAACTTCGTACGAATATGTATATATTTCATGAAATTTGTCAACACTGACAATACAACGATTCTCTTAAGCTAATGTTTTTGTATTAATAAAAAGTATAAATATATATAAATACGTTAAAAAACTATTCATATTGGAAAGCTTGCAACTATTGATTGCGATAGTCTTTTTTACAACACAATGTAATAATATTATATAATATAATATAATGTAATATAATATAATATAATATAATATAATATAATATAATATAATATAATATAATATAATATAATATAATATAATATAATATAATATAATATAATATAATATAATATAATATAATATAATATAATATAATATAATATAATATAATATAATATAATATAATATAATATAATATAATATAATATAATATAATATAATATAATATAATATAATATAATATAATATAATATAATATAATATAATATAATATAATATAATATAATATAATATAATATAATATAATATAATATAATATAATATAATATAATATAATATAATATAATATAATATAATATAATATAATATAATATAATATAATATAATATAATATAATATAATATAATATAATATAATATAATATAATATAATATAATATAATATAATATAATATAATATAATATAATATAATATAATATAATATAATATAATATAATATAATATAATATAATATAATATAATATAATATAATATAATATAATATAATATAATATAATATAATATAATATAATATAATATAATATAATATAATATAATATAATATAATATAATATAATATAATATAATATAATATAATATAATATAATATAATATAATATAATATAATATAATATAATATAATATAATATAATATAATATAATATAATATAATATAATATTTTTTTTTTTTTTTTTTTTTTTTGACGGGCGAGGTAGGGTTGAAAATGCCTTCGCACTTACAGTGACCGTCGTCGACTGCGTTGAGTGGTGTTTCCACTAAAAAACTCCCTCCTCCGTTTCTGGTGGGATGCCTTCCCGGGACTGTTTTCTACATTACTTCAAGAAGGCCCAGAAACTTCATCCTCCTAAGAAGGACTTTGCTCGTAACACCCACGTCTGGGTCCGTCATTTTCATGCTGCTGGCTCATTCTTGCTGAGTCTCCGTTAATGGGGACTCATTTTGCCGTGCATCGAGGTCTCTTTTCTTTCTTCTTAAGACATACTCGATGTATTTACTCACAGCATTCCATGTGTTTTCGCATTCGAGCATTCTGTCAACTATGTTGGCAGGGGTGAAAACGCCAATCTGCTCTCTTAATGCGATTCGCTCAGTATTCCATCTGATGCAGTTGAAAAAAGTGTGTTCTGCATCGTCGTTTGTTGCATCGCAGTAGATGCAACTGGAATTACCTGTTTTGCCCATACGATGTAGATACTTCCGGAAGTATCCATGACCTGAAAGGAACTGGGTCAGGAAGTAGTTAATCTCCCCAAATTTCCTTTGAGTCCACTTTCCTATGTTAGGAATGAGCCTTTTCGTCCATCTACCGGACTGTTCTGCGTTCCATCTGCTTTGCCATCGTTGGATGGTTCCAGATCTCCGCTCTGCAGCACTAATATTAATTTCCGCCCCCCTAGAGTCCCATGCCTCTTTCCGTTCGCGCGCCTGGAGATCAACCGGAATCTCACCACTTATTACGAAAACCGCCGCGCCTGAAACCGTACGGTAGGCTGAGGCGATTCTGAGTGCGGCTGTGCGTTGGACTTCTTCTATAGCCTTACGCTTAGACTTTGCTCTCAGTGCATTGCCCCAAATTTCGCTGCCATATAGCAGTATAGAATTTGTGGCTGCCATAATCAGCCTCCTCTTGCTCTGTGTGGGCCCGCCAATGTTTGCCATTAGCCTGCTCAACATGCCTGAAACTTTTGCTGCCTTTGCAGCCGCATGTTTAATCTGGGCCCAATAAGTGAGCCTGTTATCGATTTGTACGCCCAGATATTTTATCGCCCTCTTCGTCACTACGAGCATGTCATCTACCGGCATGCTAATTTCTAGAGGCATATGCCCCCGTGTCATCATGATTACTTCAGTCTTGTCTACTGCAAGTTCGAGCCCATGGTCCTCGAGCCATGCTCGAGTCCTTATCATAACTTGGTTTAATTTTCTCTTAGCGTCGTCCGCGTCCCGTGCCGAAATGACCGCCGCTATGTCGTCCGCGTACCCTACAAGGTGTGTGTGTAATATAATATAATATAATATAATATAATATAATATAATATAATATAATATAATATAATATAATATAATATAATATAATATAATATAATATAATATAATATAATATAATATAATATAATATAATATAATATAATATAATATAATATAATATAATATAATATAATATAATATAATATAATATAATATAATATAATATAATATAATATAATATAATATAATATAATATAATATAATATAATATAATATAATATAATATAATATAATATAATATAATATAATATAATATAATATAATATAATATAATATAATATAATATAATATAATATAATATAATATAATATAATATAATATAATATAATATAATATAATATAATATAATATAATATAATATAATATAATATAATATAATATAATATAATATAATATAATATAATATAATATAATATAATATAATATAATATAATATAATATAATATAATATAATATAATATAATATAATATAATATAATATAATATAATATAATATAATATAATATAATATAATATAATATAATATAATATAATATAATATAATATAATATAATATAATATAATATAATATAATATAATATAATATAATATAATATAATATAATATAATATAATATAATATAATATAATATAATATAATATAATATAATATAATATAATATAATATAATATAATATAATATAATATAATATAATATAATATAATATAATATAATATAATATAATATAATATAATATAATATAATATAATATAATATAATATAATATAATATAATATAATATAATATAATATAATATAATATAATATAATATAATATAATATAATATAATATAATATAATATAATATAATATAATATAATATAATATAATATAATATAATATAATATAATATAATATAATATAATATAATATAATAGAATATAATATAATATAATATAATATAATATAATATAATATAATATAATATAATATAATATAATATAATATAATATAATATAATATAATATAATATAATATAATATAATATAATATAATATAATATAATATAATATAATATAATATAATATAATATAATATAATATAATATAATATAATATAATATAATATAATATAATATAATATAATATAATATAATATAATATAATATAATATAATATAATATAATATAATATAATATAATATAATATAATATAATATAATATAATATAATATAATATAATATAATATAATATAATATAATATAATATAATATAATATAATATAATATAATATAATATAATATAATATAATATAATATAATATAATATAATATAATATAATATAATATAATATAATATAATATAATATAATATAATATAATATAATATAATATAATATAATATAATATAATATAATATAATATAATATAATATAATATAATATAATATAATATAATATAATATAATATAATAACAAAACATATTTTAAAAACTCTAATTGCGTTTGGGAGAATATCCCAAAATAATAAAGTTTCTTACTTTACTATATTTTACCGTAGCGTACATACATACATACATATGCTTGCCTTCTGTCGCTGTTTATGTTTTATTTATTTAAGTTGATAATTGTGTGGAAAGAAAGCAAATACAAAAGCATTTTTATGTTTACAAATATTTTAGTCTTATAAAGACACGTGCGAGCATAAGGTTACAACAAAACCATAAAGTCGAATGTGCACAACACGCATACATATTGACAAAACGACTATGTAATCGTATGTGTATAACAGCCTACAAGACACTTAGCAGGACTATTTTATTAAGTTGTATCCCACAATATTTTCACAGTTCAGTACAAGTGTGGCTTTTCAATCGTGTGGTGTTGTTGCACACTACTTCCTTTTATATCAAACGAAATCTTCGCGATAATGAAAACAGGATACGGTTTATCGGAACATAGATAAAACATACAAATTTATATATACCTGCGATCGTGCATATCATTGTTCTTCGAATATATTATACAGATGGCTCTTATAGCCCATCGTATGATGTTACGTGCTCATACTGGTCCCACACATTACGTTCGTAATCATTTGACGAAAAACAAAGTTGGGATCTTAATTGTACCTTCTTTGGTCGCCTATTACAATGAATCAGATCCTGGTGACCCGATACAAAATCCGCCAATGTCTACGACTCGATCACAAAACCAAACTGATATGGCAAGTAGTGTATGTACTGTGAACATCAATATTACTCATATATTATTAAATTTCCTTTATTGTGGAGGTCCATTTTACAAGTATAATAACTCCACACTCTAGATTATTTTAGTTCCAAATAGCTTATTTTCTTTTATATCAAACTGTCTCCGAAAATTGTGTTCATGTAATGCTCAAGGAGTTTCGAAAGTTTAAATTCCTTGTTGTTTGTTTTTGCACAAATTTCCTTTTTTGGTTTATTTACTCGTATTTTTAAAATTTGTGTGATCTTTTGCAAGACTTGTGATTATTTCTATAAGAGACTCATTATGTATTTATTGTTGTTATTGATTTACTTGACTTTTTATTATTAAGTGATTGTGAAATTGAAACTAACAAATTAGAAATTTTAAGGTATTACCACTACTTCGAATTGCAACGTCTCTGCTGTGCAGTTATCAGAATATCAACTGTTCGTCTATCGATTTTAATTTTTTCTTTTGTGTTTAATAGCCATTAACGAGTTTTGTTTTATGTTTTGTTTTAGTAAAATCGGTTAACTATCTTGGGACATATGTATAAGCGTTTAAGGCAAACAAAGTGCACCAAGCAAACATTCGGCATTGATCTCTAAAGAAGCAATTCCGAGGTTGACTATTATAAAAAAATGCCTTAGAAAAACTTTTTTGTGTAATCACAGTGGGATTTCGGAGACTGAGCAATCACTAGTATAATATTATTAATTAGTTATTTTATGGCATTATCGTCTTGCGGAACTGTTCAATAAATTCAATAAGTGGTACAATATTTTCAAATAAAATATGACGCCAATTTTCCAACAATAAAATTTAAACATAACGTATATAAATATGCACATGTATATGGCAGAATATTGTCAGCCTATTTTAACAGTACATTGTACGATTAAATTTTCGTTTGTTCTCAAAACATAAATACTCGCAATCTTTTAGAATAGAAAAAGATGATCACAAAAATTGCCATGTGCTATAAGATATTGCTTTTTTTTTTTTTTTTTTTTTTCCCACTAATTTTATTTTTGTATCTTCAGAGCTGAACTAACAAAAAGTGTTCAAATCTTAAATATAGATAGAATAATTAGGCCCAACCAGTGTCGGACATAAACTTAGTGATAATAATTAAAAATACATAAATGTCGTGTTAAGCACAAAATTATTTTCAAAAAGTTTCATCTGCGTTGCGTGTTAAGGCCGTAGTATCCCTCTTTTTTAAGCGGATGTGTCCAGGAAAGTTCAAGATATTTCGGGCAAGCGGATTCGGATGGGACTCGAGTTTTGTTAAATATTTGCCTGCATATTTAGCAATTTCAGCGGTCACAAGTGGCATATTTAAATCACGATGTAAAATAGAATTTTTCATGTACCAAGGAGCCGATGTTATTAACCTTAAAATTTTGTTTTGCATACGTTGTATTCTCTCTACATTGGAAGCTGAAGCAGTGCCCCATAACTGAATTCCGTAACACCATATGGGTTTCAAAAGCGACTTGTATATTAAAAGTTTACAATCTAGACTGAGGGTAGAATTTCTACCAATCAGCCAATGTATCTGAGTTAATTTAAGCTTCATTTGTGTCAGCTTAGAGTCGATGTGGTGTTTCCATGTAAGCCGTCGGTCAAGGTGTATACCAAGGTATTTCACCTGTGAATGTTGAGGCACAACTTGGTTGTTGATTCGAATGGGGGAACAAGTGTTCGAATGGGGGAACAAGTGTCTCTTCGTAGAGTAAATGTGACATGAACACACTTTTGTTCATTTACTTTTATTCTCCATAAGTTCAACCACAGTTGCAACAGCTTAATATGTTCCTGAAGATAACGGGATGCCTCGTGAGGGTTTTCATGCATACTAAGGCAGGCTGTATCATCAGCAAATGTAGAAGTGAGGATATTACTGCTTAATGGCATATCACAGGTATAGATCAAATACAAAACTGGACCCAGTATACTCCCCTGTGGCACACCGGATGAGATAGTTTCGGGCTCACTCATGAAGTCTTCTTCCACAACAGTGAATTTCCGGGCAAGAATATAACTCTCCAATAGATTTACAATGTTTATTGGCAGATATGTCTTCAATTTTACAATTAGGCCTTCATGCCACACTTTATCAAATGCCTGAGAGACATCAATAAAGAGGGAAGAACAATACTTTTTTTCTTCAAATGCTCTTCTTATGAAATGAACCAATCTATGAGTTTGTTCAATGGTGCTATGCTGACTTCTAAAACCAAATTGATGGTCCGGTATACACCCATTATTAGTTAGAATTGGGGACAATTTTGTCATGAGCAGCTTTTCAAAAAGCTTTGAAATTGTTGACAATAAGCTTATTGGCCTATATGACTCAGCCTTGGTAAGATCTTTGCCCGCCTTTGGAATCATTTTGATCATGGCAAGTTTCCAGCTGTGTGGATAATACTCCAGTCGTAAAATACCATTAAAAATAAACAACAGGATTCTAATAGCAACACGAGGCAACTGCATCAGCATCTTGTTACTAACGCCATCAATACCCGGAGCTTTCTTCTGGTTGGTTTCAGCAATTAGTTTTTGTACATCACGCATCTTAAACTTCATGGGTCGAGGGGGTAGAGCAACTACACTCGGCAAATCAACAGCACCAGTACATGAGTTTGGGGAAAATACGTGTTTTAAATGCTCAGCAAATATGTTACCTTTTTCAGTATTGGTTCTTGCCCAACCTCCGGTCGAAGTGCGCAGGGGTGGTTTAAACTCAACGGGTGTTTTAAGTTTTCTAGCTGCGCGCCACAAGGAGTAATTAGATGCTGCTGTGACATCGAGACCTTCCAGATAGTTCTTAAGAGAAGCAGATTTTTCAGATGCAAGCAACTCATGGAGTCGTTTAGTGCATTCTCTAAGTCTGATTTTATGTTGGGGTGATCTGTGCTGTTGCCATTCCCTTCTAGCTCTTCTTTTTTCACATACGAGACGTTCAATGTCCGCAGAATAAATTCTATTAAACCCAGTCTGCGGAGAGGAGGTAGTGGCATGTTTAGCAGCCTGTTTAATATTTTCAGTAAGATTGGCAATGTTGAATTCAATATCATCGGAAGTTCTAAGCCTGATGTTTTCCGTACAATGACTACTGAGATATTTTTTGAACCCCAGCCAGTTAACACGATTTATCATCTTCACATATGGGTGAGGTAAGTCACTTCTTAGTGGGCTGCAAATTGTAACAATCGTGGGAGAGTGATCGGAGGAGAGATCCTGTGAAGCTTCAACATGAATTAAATCCCTAGGGATATTTTTCATGACCCCAAAATCTATAACATCCGGAATTTTTTGTATGTCAGTAGGCCAGTAAGTGGGCTCCCCGCTAGAAATGACATCCAAACCCATTTTTGAAATTGTGTTGAACAATGCTCGACCTCTAGGTGTAATAAGACGCGACCCCCAGAACGTATGCTTTGCATTGTAGTCGCCAGCTGCTATGAAACAAGGGCCAAGAGTTTTATAAAAATCCTCGTATTGATCCTCAGTGATTGAAAATCTGGGAGGGGAGTAAATGGATGATATCACGAAATTTGTACAAAAATTTTCAATGCAAATATTTGTTGCCTGCAGATGGTCCTCACAAATGTTCTCAAGAATGTAGTGTTTGAGTCTTGACTTTATTAGAATTGCCGATCCTCCGCATGCTCTTCCTCTCGGGTCCTTTGTATCATATAAGGTGTAGCCACTCATTTTAAAAAGGCTTCTCGAAGTCAAATGAGTTTCAGATACCAACATTATGTCAATATTTTTTGCCGTGAGGAAGTGCTCAAGTTCATTTTTATGTTGGCGAATGCCGTTTGCGTTCCAGAAACATACTTTTAACGTGTTCATGGCTTGTTAACTAATGCTAGAAGTAGTGTGTTCTGCATTCGCAGCATTTCTTGCATCATGCTAGTCATATTTGTTGTAAAGTTGTTTATTGTTTGCACCAAATTGTCAATAGTAGCTTCAAGGCGATTGAAATTAAAGCTTGCATTTGCATTTGTTGTACTAGTTGGTGGTGACACTTTTTGCACTGGAACTGAATTGATCTTCACAGCGTCAGCATACGATACTTGTGTAGAAATTGGTTGGGCCATAGGAGGATAAGTAGCGGAGTACGTATTTCCTGTTTGCGCTGGAGTTACTTTAGGCTTTTGGCTCATAGCTTGTTTAACAAAAGAGAACACAGGACATCCCCTGTAGTTAGCAGTGTGATTACCTCCACAATTACTGCACTTTTTTTCCTTCTGGTCCTTCGACTTATTGCAAATAGCAGTATTGTGTAATTCACCGCACACAACACAAACACTAGGTAATTTACAGTAAGTTTTCGTATGGCCATATTCTTGGCAATTATGGCACTGAACGGGTCCTGAACGCTTGTGTGGTTCTTCAACTGTGATTTTCCGGTATAATAGATATTTTAAATTGTAAATGGGATGGGTCTCATTTTTCTTCAGTATTACATCATTTGGCTCCAGTTCAACGCGAAATAGGGGTTGGGGGATCTTCTCCCTGTTTATTATGTTAGAGACATTCTTTACCTTAAATCCCTGGAGGGTGAGAGCATCTTTTATTTCAGCAGGGACAACGTAAGAATCTATGCCCTTCAATACGACCTGTAGGCCCTTGGCGCTCTTAAGCTGGAATGTGTAAAAACTTGTTTTATTTTTTTCTAATTCATTAACCATTTTCCGGAAATCTTTTTCATTATATATTTGAACTTTTGTTTCGTCAATGTTACCACGTTTTATTGGAACAATGTGAAACGCCTTTTCACCAATGACCGAGATTAGTTTTTTGATAAGTGTGTTAGAATTTTTTTGCCTCAAATAGATGGGTGGTGGTTTGGAGGTTTTTTTCGAGGATGCTTCGGGTTTTTCGTTGTCATTCTGCAATATTTTAAAGCGATTTTGACGGTTAACTGGGGCGGCGTCGTTATCCCTGGATATCTTGGGAACCGATGAGATTTTAGACGAATTTGGGCTACGCCCGCGCTTTACTACTGTAATATATCTGTCCATTCCGACAGGCACCTTAGGTTTCTGTATACTCTTGTCTATTGTGATAACTTGGTTAAGTGAAGAACACGAGCCCGGAGCGGATAATGGCGCTGATTTAAATAAAGAAGTACTAGGCAGCGGTAATGTTAGAGAATCACTACTTGGCATCGGAGTAAGCGAATTTGATCGCTCACGTAAAATTGGCTTTGCCGTTAGAAAAAGACTATCATCAATTTTTTTATTTTTATTGTTTGCATTAAGAGCTTCAGAACTCACAGTAAAATAGGCATTTCTGCCGTTAGAACTCACTTCACAATTGTTTGTTTTTGAGGTACTCATGCAGAGTATTCCTCAATCACTTTGTTTACGGTTGTTTTTTTTTTCTTTTTGTTTTTGTTGGTTCAGATTATATGAAAAATGTTATTAGTGCAAATAAAGCAAATTTCACAAAAACCCGTACTTATTACGAATCGTACTTATTACGAATATTTTTTTTGTTTGTATTTTTTTTGTTTACTATGTAAAAAAACTCCGCTAACACGTCTGTTCACTACGAAGGTTCAACAAGTATTGCTAAAATGGAAAATGGACTAGCGTGAAACTAGTCATATGGCAGCATCTATCTTGGAAAATAATGATTAGAAGTGATGACTAAGGTTTATAAAAATAAAAAAGTTCTAACTGGCTGTCGTATGACTTCCAACGAAAATTTCCCCAATGCTAGTAAAAAAGCTTTTATCTAATATTAATATAAAATGTCTCGTTTTGCAAGACACTTTACTTAGTTTTAGTGAAAGTTATTACTGAGTTATTATTAGGAGAAGCTTTCCAGCAATTTTGCCATAATAATCTTAAAATTTTTCTACAAATACTTAAACTTCACTTTTTATTTAAGTTCCATTAATTTTCCTAAATCATAGTGCCTGAATTCTAAATTTATTCACTTTTAATTGTAGGAAGAGTGCAACGCGCGAATAAAGCTACAATCTAATAATGAAATTATATACATATATATGCATATATATATATATATATATATATATATATATATATATATATATATATATATATATATATATATATATATATATATATATATATATATATATCCAGTTTTTTTATATATATATATATATATATATATATATATATATATATATATATATATATATATATATATATATATATATATATATATATATATATATATATATATATATATATATATATATATATATATATATATATATTATATATATATATATATATATATATATATATATATATATATATATATATATATATATATATATATATATATATATATATATATATATATATATATATATATATATATATATATATATATATATATATATATATATATATATATATATATATATATATATATATATATATATATATTATATATATATATATATATATATATATATATATATATATATATATATATATATATATATATATATATATTTGCAAGAAAAATTAAATAGATGCGTATCGAATATGAATCGTTTAGTAGTTTTGTAATATTCATATGCGATATAGAATTCTTATATTGTATTTGATTTGTTTGGCATCAGCATAGAGATTAAATATTTTCAAACTGCATAAATATCTTTGACGATTTAGTTTAGCGAACAATGAAATATCGGCATATAAACAGCTCAAGTTACTACTTTTGTTATTGTAAGCCTATTGAAGAAAGTTCATTTATAATTTTCTTATATTTTCTTGTGAGTTTTTTTTTAATGAATGTTCCTATTTTGGTGATAAGGTGTGAAATGTATCATAGATTTATCCTACTTCAAGGTATATCTCTTTGGACAATATTTGTCGAAATAATTGCAACCACTGACACTTATAAAGTAAAACTTAACTCCATATGCATAAAACAAAAATCAAAAAAGTACTTTTTCAAACATAATTTAGTACAATTTTTAAATCTTTGTTTTCTGTGCCTGACTTACGTGAATTCGCCTGAGAGTCAATAATCTCTGCAAAACTCAAAAGAGAGTCATCGTAACCTCAATTGTACAAAATCATATTGTTTATTTTCACATTGCACAAACTATTCTGTACTAAAATATTAAATCACACGAAATTGGAGAAGAAGGAATGTACTAAAAATGTACTAAGCGACAATGAAAACAATAACAGCTGAATGTACTATGTAAGAGAACCGAATAGAAAAGTGTGCCATTTGATTGTTGTTTTACTGCAATTCCTCTTAGTACTACATGCTGCTCTGGCGTTTATATTTTTCTTGCTTCGGCACACGGAAACACGATATTTCCTATAATGTCCATGTAGAACACGGTTGGGTTGTGTGAAATTGTGCTTGCATGTGTTTGTTAATTTTTTTTGCTTGTTTCTTATTTTGCTGAGAGAAGTTTGGTTGTATGGCAGGTAGCAAGTAGCAAGGTTTCTTGTGTTCCATGTATGTAGTTGAAATCTAAAAGCAGGACAAAATATTGAAATCGTTTTCACATTTAGCCAGTCAGTCGTGTTTTTATTGTCCGCGCTTGTCGTCGTTGTGTTGTAAGATTAAAATAAATTTAATTAATTTTAAACTTAAGCTATTAAAAAAAACTACTGCCTACATATTCAAATATGTATATAAGTATATGCATACATGTGTTTGATTAATGAAAAAATGTGTTTGTGTGTGTCTGTTGAATAAAATAGCAAGAAAAGATATATATATATATATACATATATTGCAATTAAAAACAAATTTATAAGTATCCGTCTAAAATGTCTTGCCACGTAGACGTATGAGCTACGATTGTTGAACAACCACGGACTCCAATAAATCACGTATACGCCGTGGGAAATTTATATTCGTGGAATTATAAGAAAAAAAATCTACATTAGGAATTACTTCCCAATTTGTGATTTAAATTGTGATTTGTTTGATTTTCTTATTTATAAATATAAAGGAATAAAAAACCAATAAAATAACAACATAAAAGCACTAAAATGTGCTGCATATAATATGCATGAATGTAAATAGAATCACACCCTTTTGATGGCCACATCAAATAGGTGAAAGTGTGACACAATCACAAAATAAAATAAAAAATAAGAAAAAATAAGCAATAATAACGAATAAAATTTGATATAAAAAATAGTGAAAATCAAGACATTGTGTTGAATATTTAACATTAATAAAATAATTACAGTAAAATTCTCGTGTATGAACTTTAAATTGTATATTTCTTTATCAACACATTATTTGCAGTTCATTTCTTTCTTTTGTCTTTTACTAACCATAATGATTTATTGTTCTCGTTTTGTTTTACACATGCATATACAATTGCTAAAATTATTTGATATTGCATAGGAGTAAGCGAGGGCAATCACAAAGTTATTTATATTATCCTTCTTTTGACACACTTTTTATAGTGAAACTGTTTAAGCAACAGATATCGATGATGAATTTTATATAGAAGCCAGTAGTAATGAAATCAAAAATAATTGCTTATAATCCGACAACAAACATCAACCGAATAGTTAACTTGCATTATATAATAAATTAAAACAAAAATGTTGGCATTCAATAACCATAAATCTATTTTATTGTGTTATCGTCCGATTTATAAGAAAAGAAAAGATCAAACTAATAATTATTGATTTTTCTCTAAATAATTTTAAAGTAAAACTAAAATTTGTCCAACAGTACTTATCAAACAAAAGTTTAAGTGTTTCAAATGCAAAATTGGTTAAAATAATAAATATTAACAAGGAATACCTCTTAATCTTATTAAAACAATATTAATTTTTTGAAATTCATTTACGATTTTCAGTGGAAATTTTAATGTTTTTCAATCACATCCTCAAGTCAGTTTTATATTGATAAACGCTCAAACTTTTCGTAGTAAAGGAAAAGTAATATATCGACTATATTTTAAGCTTTGCTTTTGCATTCAAGAAATAAGAAATTAATTCAAGATGTTGTTGTGCGAAATATAATCCTTGTGACCAACTTTGTTTTGAAAATTTTTATTGAAATTACTAAAAGAACTTAACGGTTTTATATAAATTTTTTAAATCAGTTGACTGTCTCGTTTGCTCACACAAGTATTGAGATTTGTAAGTGAGTTTTCAGATTACCTTCGTATTAATAAATAATAATACTAAGCAAATACTCACATGTACAAACACATGTAAATACATGGCTATATACGAATTCTTAATTTGCTGATTGTCCCAGTTAGCCTTGAATATATATATATATATATATATATATATATATATATATATATATATATATATATATATAGTGTACTAGGCTCGTAGTGCGAAGGTCCCAGGTTCGTATCCTGCCGCAGAACTCTGGCAGTTTGTGTCTGATAATTAAAGGGAGCGCACAACAAGCCTTTACTGGCTTAAGTGTATGTCGTATGACATGGGCTATCACACCCCTCCAATCAACCTAACCTAACCTAACCTATTTATATATATATATATATATATATATATATATATATATATATATATATATATATATATATATATATATATATATATACATATATATGATAACATTTGCATGAAATCAAATAAATCAGTGTAATGTTGCCCATTTGACCACGATATCCCATAACAATGCTTTTGAAGTTGATGGAATTCCGAAATTTGTTTGAAAATTTTATTATTCTATCGAGCACAGAACGATGTTACGACGTTCTCGCCAAATTATTGAACATTTTTGTTTGTAAAATTCCTCTTTTTACCTATTCTTTTATTTCCAAATCTCAGCTTTATTAGGTAGCAACATGTACTTATGTACGAGTATGTATGTGTGTATGTATGAATTAATAACATTAGCCGCTCTCATAACAATACCCAATTGCATTCAATATAAACGAGAACGTACTCTTTACAACACAAAAACAGAACAATACCCAATTGCATTCAATATAAACGAGAACGTACTCTTTACAACACAAAAACAGAAAAACAATATTATGTACATGGTTGCCATTTCGGTGCCTTTAAATTACCGTTTGATGTCAAAATGGGATCTGTCGATTCTACTTGATTGCTCTTCTATAGTTGGAGGAGCCACGTATGTATACATACCGTTTTGTAAAACGCGATTATGAACATTTTCTCAGTGAAGTATTTCTCTGTAGAATTTCTTTGAAAAAATAAATTTAATAAATTTTTGATCGTAAATTAAAACAATTCCAAATTTGCATGAATTTTATTTTGAGCATTGATTGAAAGTTAGTCTCAATTCGTATATATTTTACCTATCTACACGGTTTGTAACCGCTTATAATGCTTTTGACTTTTTATTAATTGCCGACATTGACTATAAACTATACCATTGACATAAACTATAACAAAAACACTGACATATTTCAATGTCTAAACAATAACAAAAGCAATGACTGTGATTAACGAACTACTCGAACATGTGAACACATGTACATTCTTCGTTTTATGAGAGATATGTGAGAGTGTAAATGAAATTTAACTAAAATAGTTGCAAGCAGTTGTTTTCTTCATATTTGTTGCTCTTGTTTCAGTTGCAAATAAGTACTTGTTTTTAAGGGAACATGTATATTTTTGCAATTAAATATATATATATATATATATATATATATATATATATATATATATATATATATATATATATATATATATATATATGTATATATATATATATATATATATATATATATATACATATATATATATATATATATATATATATATAGTATATATATATATATATATATATATATATATATATATATATATATATGTATATATATATATATATATATATATATATGTGTATATATATATATATATATATATATATAATAGTGCATGAACGTTATTTTTTATCGATTAAAAAAATAACTAACAAGCGAATATCCTTCTTCATAAAGTTTTTGTATATGAACAGTGGGAAACAAATATGTATACATGCTTTTCTGTATTGTGCTTCTAATTGCACAAAAGTTTAGTAAATGAAGTTATTAAAAATGTGCTGGAATTATTTTATATCAAAATTTGCTTACACAGGAGTTATTTCACTTTACTAGTTTTTCTTTTATTTGAAACTTAGTTTTGTAATTGATTGATAAATGAGATGTAAAATAAATAGAATAAACATTTTAAATAGTTTCTATTTTTTGCTTTCAACCGTACAAAAGCTGCTCATTGTAGATACCGTGGGAATATACTTAATTATCGTATTATCTTTAACCGAAATAAACAAATGGGCCTCGTATGTATTCCATCAAAATAAACTGACTATGAAAAGATTAACATCATTATATCTTTTCCTCACATCCTAAGCATATTTCATTATTTTACACATCTGAGCAAGAAATTCAAATTTTGGAATTTTTTTTGTTCTCGTAATTTGCAGCATCTTTAGTGAAACCATTTTTATTAAAGGTTATTGTGTTGGTTTCTTCTCTTACATTTCTCATATATTTTTAATAAATCTGAACTTGTACTTGGGCTCGGTCAAGGCTGTTGTGCATTTCGGTTAGATTTTGAACAACCAAATTTTGTTCATGTTTTCTTTTTCTATTTGCATCAATGCTTAATGCGAGTTGTTCAGTAAATAGATTTTGAAATATATTAAAAGCCATAAGCACCGCAAACAACACATTTAATATCTAAGAAATTTAATATATTTCATAACCCAGCTTAAATATTTTTCGAACGTTATAAAATACAGTAAAGGAGAATATGAAAGCAGCATAGTGTCCAACTCTTAGTTTCATTAAAATTGTTTTCAATTTAGATGACTTTATTCAAAACGATTTTTTTTATCTTTGACCAAATTATTAAAAAAAATTGTTTGTTTAAAAAACAAGAAAGTTGCTGCTTTTGAATAATTGACTTTGTCAGACTTAATTGATAATATCAAAGAGATCGGTCTTTTATCTAGACCACCATTTTAGTGCAACTTCCATTTACATAATGACAAATGCATCAATCATACTGACAAATTATCTATTAGTAATTATTTAAGTATCGTAAATCAATTTCATTTGCCGTATTTAGATCTGCACTAAAATAACATTTACTTTTCAATTGAGGTATAACTTTTGATAAATAAAATGCATGGAAAAAATAGTATGCATTTGAACTGATATAAAAACGAATTCCTTTCTTGAAGATACACATGTAAAAACATTATTCTCAGCAAAAGCTTTACAAGCGAGCATGTCCCTAGTGCTGACGAATTTGGTACACTTTGAGTCATTATAATGAAAGACAATCTAACACTCTATTGACCGGCGTTCTCTTGACCAGAAATGATCATCAATTATTGCTTGAATAAATTCCAATAAGCGGACAGTTGTTCTGATTAAAGAGTAAAAATTGTTTTTGTTTTTTTTTGCGTCCAAGCATATCGGAGGGTATTATTATGAACTTCGAGATGCACTACACAGCTAGAAATATAAAAAATCTATAGAAAAAAGTGGCTGCTCTAACTTAATTCCAAGGCATTAATGTTCTTAACGCCATATACGAGTATTTGTTGAAGAAATCTTGGAACAAAGTGACATCTTATACAGATAAAATTTCTTTTGCTAAAGCAGGGCTTTTCTATAATAAATTCAGACGACAATATTTCACGTCAAACTATTGAAAAGAGACGCTCCTACAGTTTTTATGGGTAATACGTAAATGTATATTAACAAATTCAGACAGTATCTAATGGTCAAGAACTTAGCTTATCATCAGAATGGAAGCGTCGTCATTGAATGTGGAAAGAAATATCGCATTAAACCCCAATATATAAAGAAGCTCTAGGAGAAATTAAGCTTATAGACATATTAAATGTATAGAAATATGTAACATAACAAGAAGAACAAATTAAATTAAAACAAAGAAATATTAATTTTCTTCTTTGTAATAAAAGTGAATTGTTTAATAATGGAGGTATTCACTGCATCGTAAACGTGACAACTATCATTGTGAAGTAAAACAATAAAACACAGAATGCAAAATTACTGCTGAGAAAAGCACTATCGATAAAAACTATTCTGGGCCTAAACAAAGGGACGTCAATCAATCTTGTTGATTTATTCTTCCATTTTCAAAGATTTGGGCTTTTGTTGCTCTTGCGTAGTGTCTTGGCATCGTTTTGCCTTGAAAGATTTTATTTGCCATCAAATACTTATTACGAATACATTTTTTACAGCATCAAATCAAATACTCCTCATGCTGCTCTGCCACTGCTACTGTGGAACACATCACTGTATCTGAAAATAAAAATATTAAATATAAGTCTTTGTATGAGCGTATATTCGGCTTCTTACTTTCAGCTGGTGTTAGAAATTCTGGTAAAGCAGTCATAAATATTTAAAATCCCCAAAAGCAGCCAATGAAGCGTATTGCGGACGTGCTTTGTTTGCATATGTGCATGAAACCATGCACCATAGATAGACAAAAGCAATTGCAACAATATCCCAAACTTACTGCAAGATGGCAAGACAAATACTTAGAGGGAGATAAATGTATATCACACATATTCGGCAGCAACGATGATTATTTGCTTACTACTGCACACATGCACATGTATGTAAGCACATACATACTTACATACGTTGTGCATACTCCTTCATGTACACATGTATGTACTCGTACACCCAAATATAAAAAAAAACAATTGTGTGGAAAATATTAAGTTTCTATAAAAATAAAATAATAAATAGCTAAATCAAACGAGTATAACGAGTACTTGAGATTCCACTAAAATAGAGATTTAAAACATAAACTTTGGAAGTTGCTAATACAGATCTTTTAATTTAGAAACACTACATTTAGAATGTGTGCTATACTTTCTAAGCGTATAACTCGTATTTCTAATTTTCGTACATGTATACGTGCAGTTTCTGTCATTCTTGTTTATGATACCTGTCATTCATTTTTCTTAAGTGTTGCATAGAAATATGTTTAAGACAAAATCATGGGAAATTGTGTCATGTGCTTCATAAATATAAGTATATTAGACTTATTTAAAAATGTACACTAGCTAATTTATTAAATTTAACAGTCATTGTACTGTATTTGAGGCAACGCATTTACTGAAAGCATGTTAGTATCATTAGAAAAAATCTGTGAATGTATTTGCACTAAAGAAAATGACTTTCCTATTTTAAATCAGGTGAAAACATTCAACGCAAATTGCACCATGTCCCCAGCGATGAAATCAATATCTATTAGCCGATATATCTATTTCAACTTCTCTGCCTCTAAAAAGAAATTTGATTTATTAACATCTAAGTATTTCCGAAAGACCAAATTCCAAATAGTAGAAACGCTTTAGCTGGCACAAAATTTAAAATAATTTTACAAACATGTATGTAAGTTTGCACATATGCATGAACATATGTATATAAATACATATATATTATAAAATATTATATTTTTATGCAACATAATGCTAAGTTCATTCCTATCAAAACACTTGATTTTACTCAATTGCTCTATCTGCAGCCACGTGCTCCAATATTCAAAATATATTCACTTTTGTGAACAATCAACTGTCATCTGGAAAATAATCTTGTTTATAATTTTCAAAGTATTCTTAAGGTGCGACATTTTTCCTGCTACCAAAAATCCATTTTTTAAATTTTTCAACTCTATAGGAAATAAAGTTGTAAAAATCTGATAGTTGCACAAATTTGTGGAACCCTCGTTCGTTCTCGCCTCTGAAGACACATTTTTATATAAATAAATACTTATATTTGTCCTTAAAGTTATAGGAAAACATTAAACACTTCCCTTTACTTTATAATTGACAAAAAAGAAGTTGTAAATCGGGGAATATGCACAAAAAGTAACAACATCCTGCAATGACAAGCTCATTGGAAACGATTTAAAGTCGCAATGATTTCAGATCATAATCTCACCATTTGCATGACCTATGGTAAAGCTATTTTTATTAGGAATTCAAAATATAATTGGAAGAGAAACATAAAAGAAATTTCAAAATCATAACTATCTTCAAGGATTTTCAGACTTTACTTTTACTCATTTCATCTATTTGGATGTCTGTATGTTTCGTAATCTTTTAGCAGCATTAAGATGTGAGCACGAACAGAAGGGATTTTCTATGAAGAGACCTAAAAATAAAATGGACTGAAAATACCGACTGCCCCAAAATTGTGGACCCCGGATCAATATTTCTTACGTATCACAATGATGTGGGTATCAAATACACATGTAATAAATCTTTTAATCTAAGCCAATAATTTTCTACATTATTGCACACTCCTGTTATTACAGGACTACAGGATTTAAGTTGGTTTTATTTCAACTGTGCTGCCTCATGACTTTGGCATCATAATATTAACGTCTATAAAGAAAGTGAGTGCTTTAGTATTCTTCTTACAACATTTCGTTTGCGTAGGCAAAAATGTTTGTTTTGCCACTCTCCACATCTGTAGGATTTTTCTTGTTCATTTGCATTTAGTGGAGCTTTTATAGACATGTGAATATAACCATGCATGCACATTAATGTACATGGACATATATGAGTGTGTATTTATGTGGGCACATTTTTGTATTTTCTCATACAGAGAATAATTGAAAATCTGTTCATTGTTTACTCACCTACGAGTGGCAACCCCTTCCTTGGTTTATGGAGATTCCATTTGAATGTTTCCCGTATAATTGAGGAACAAAGACGGTGCATAATATACGAGTATAAAAGTTTTAGACAGATCAAATGAAAGCCAACAATGGTTGATTATATGACAACAGCGATAACTACATATATCTATGACTTGTATGTATAGATAGTATATGTGTGTATTTGGAAATTATATACCTCATACATTCCATAGTTTGGTATAATTTGGATGTCGGTAAATCGGTTTTGAGTTTCTTTAGCTTTTAGATGATACTAGATGCACTACCAACTAGTCTTTGGTAGCGCAAATATATATGTATGTACATATAATTGTTCTCAATATATATAATTTTTGTAATCAAGCGTTAGGTCTTTTTTTAAAAAAATAATAATTTTATTCAATATTTCGACGCCTCTTTGGGCGTCTTCTTCAGGAAATTTTTTTATAAACGCCCAAAGAGGCGTCGAAATATTGAATAAAATTATTATTTTTTTAAAAAAAGACCTAACGCTTGATTACAAAAATTATATATATTAAAACAAAAAAGGTCGAAAAAATAGTGTTAATTAATATAATTGTTCTCTTTTTAGTAATTTTTTTTGTGGAAATATTTGCTCAGTAAATAACAATATTAGCATAAACGCTTATTCGGAACCGGTATTTTTGAGTTGTTCTTTTTTGAATAATTCAAATCCCGCTTTCTTAAATGCCGTGGACCTAACGTGGTTATAGCCAACCCTGAGTTAGACACCAAGGAATCCAGTAATGCATTCCATTATTCCGAAACATTTCTTACAGGTCAAATGCCTGTAACTTTAAGCAACAATATATCGGTTGGAATATGTATAATATTAAGCATTTCTAACATAATCGTATAACAGCGTTCACAATTCCTTATATTTAAAACAGATACATATTAAAAATCAGAATTATGATTCGAATTAATATTGAATGATTCGTATTTTTAGGTCGGCTTTTTTTATGTTGTAGTAGTCCTATATTTCTGGTCTGGCCTGTGTCATGCTTTCAAGTCAATAATTTGTTTTTTATAGTACCTTTATAAACTTTATCACACTTCTATAATTATAATTCAATGTTTAAATATGATTTTATGTAAATGTCCCTATAGACATGAAAAAATAGTCTAAAGATTTTAAATCGCTCGATCTAGGCGGCTAACTGATCAGCCCCAAACGTGAAATAAACTATTCACCGAACTCGCCTCTCAATTGGGCCATGGTTTCGCGTTTTTTGAAACTATATGTCAGCTAAGTCCAGCTCTTCTATTTTGGGCAAGACATTGTAATCATAGCACGGTAGCGCTCTCCATTCACAGTAACGTTCCTGCCTTCGTCTTCTTTGAAAATGTACGAGCCAATGATGCCACCGCCGCATAATCCACACCCAACAGTGAATTTTTCGGGATGCAATGCTTTTGGCTGCTCTTCAAATCAAATACGGCAATTTTCCTTTCTTCACGTATCCATTCAACCAGAAATGAGTTTCGTCGCTGAACACAATTTTCCGATAAAAAAAACGAACAATGCACTTTCTCAACCGAGCATGAATTTTGATAATAAAATTCAATAATCTTCAAGCGTTGTTCGCTTGAAAGTCGTTTCATGGTTAAATTATAGACCAAACTGAAAACAAGCTGAGCTGCCAAAAACATTGTTGTCAAAAAAAAGTTGCTACAAAATCACCCTTTATAAGAGTAGAATGAAGAAATTAATGTCCAGAATAGTAGTTCTGCCTGAAGAAAAAGGATTTTAGTACCAATCACTCAATAACTTATTTACCCTTTTAATTATTAATGTATTTATATATGAAAGTTTAGAATAAAATTTTTTTCGCAATTATAAACTTAATATCAAGATGAAACAATCTAAATATTTTAATAACATAATTTCTATATAATATTTTTAAATAAGGCGAAACAAGTCCTCAAAATATTTTGTCAAAAAAAAAAAATTTTATTTTATAATAAATAATTGAATAAAATTGAACTGATTTATGTATATACAGTTTGTGGGAAGAATGGAAGACATAGGTGCACATATTAAATTATAGTTAAAGCTTTAAAAGTCCAATATTATTTTTAATTTTTAATTTGCCTTAATTTGTTACTAAAAATAATTTAAAAACCGGAAATCTAATTATTCCGACATTATTATTCGGAGGACTCTGGAGCCTCTCATCCAGCGATAGTGTATATGTAACGCCCTTTGATTTCATCATAAAGCTTCTTTATTTGCAATTTTTATTGCTCATCATCTGCTTAAGTGATTCTTTTACGAACGTAGTACTCCTTATGTGCAGTAATGCAATAAGATCAAAATTCAGCATTTGAACTATAATTTCTTTAATATTACTTCAATCCTCTTCCTGCTTTTAAACGTACTTAAATGATTCTTTTCCATTGTGTTTTTTCTAATACGAAGGTTTTATTTAAGTAGCAGTTCAGTCCAGTTTCTTCTTTTCTCTTATTATATTATATAACAAATGGAAGTTTGTTGAATGGAGAGACCATAAAATTGGAAAGCCGTTTATACCATTTGTATATTTTTTTTATTTTATTAATGCTTAAAGTTTTCTCTGGACCAGGAACTTCTCATATTGAGTCCGTGCCTGAGAAAAAAGGTTCATATATGAAATGCTTCCATTTCTGACCTACAAATTTCTGCGCTCTATAGTTTTTTAGGTAATGTTTTTTTGCCTACCTTAGAACCTTTAATATGCTGCATGCGTTAATTAGTTAGAAATAGAAAAAAAAACTTTTCAAAACTTTGCAATACTATGACTTATATGTTTTAAAATCAAATTATTTTAACTACGTACATCTATATTTCTCATTTTGAATTATATAAATAATCTTTTTTGCAGCTATAAATTCATATAATATAATTCCAAATTAGTTTAATAGCAAATTAGTTTAGATCCTAAGAGTAAACATATTGTTGCATTTGTTCCTTAAATGCGGAAAGAGATTATAAAAAATATTAAAAATATTAACATAATATTAACTAATTACCGCGACCATCAAATGTCATATTTTGTTTTTATTCATTCTACCTTCATTTCTCCATTTCTTAGAAATTTTATGTGAATGTTGATATTTTATAAAATTGTTATGTAACTACATATATCGATTTGTATAAGTTGTAACTTCTAGAGGGGCAAGAGAGTATACAGTTGTATATGTATTTGTTCCTTTAGAATACGAAGTATATATAATGTTATATTATAGTTTAGTATAGTGAAGTGCAGTGTAGCAAAATGTTTCTAATAGATATTTGTTTATGTTTAAGATAAATGTAATAACGTCATCTAACTCATAATCACTGTAGTCATCCACCGACTTTGCTGTTAGATAAAAAAGAAAACAAAAAAATAATAGTGGGTAGTAGCAGCTTAAGAAAATCATTAGATTTCCAAAAATATTAATAGTTGATATCTGTATTAAATTAGTATTAAATTAAATAAATAAATAATAATAATAATAAGAAACAAGGAAAACATTCTTAGCAAAATGTACCACATGTTGAGCCAAGAAATACAATTGTTGTTTAGATATTGACCAATATAAATTGTACGTACTAATTTAAGTTTATTAGAAAATGTTTTACTGCTGTCGTCTAGCCAATGGCTTGCAAATATTAAATGAAATTTTCGATTTAAAACGATGTGACTTGGCCTCTTAAGTCCGTCCCACTTTTTTTCTTTCATTCACACTCTCTTATGTATAAACTGTTATTCAAGCTTCAACTAGAAATCGAATCAGATCGAATCGAATTAACTGTAATCAAAAACGAATCGTGGTATCTACAAGTTGTTATGTACAAAGATTTTCAAGCGTATATAGTTTGTATCAAAGCTTTAATTGTTCACTATAATTTTACAAAATTTTATAATATAAATAAATCTGTATACCATTACGATATACACAGATATATTTAAAAAATACAAATTGATGCCACAAATACCGTTGATTAATCGTTGATTAATGTTTGCAACAGTTTTTACTGAGTTTTATGGAATTAGTATTCGCTTTTTAAGTCTTTTTATAGTTTCAATTAAAAGCATACATATAAGAAATTAAAAATTATCTTGGCTGTACTTCAGTGTATAGGAATCTAATCCAAAATCTTACTCAGCTTAAACTAAAATGAAAGAACTTTCCAAACAATATTTTCATTGTACACACTTTTTAGTGAGTTTTCCTTGAGCACTTTATATATTTTTTTGATTTTATTTTTCCAATCTAAAACATTAATACAGAAAAAAAATTTATATACACATTTATAGATATTTTTTAGGACGTGTGCCTATCATTGAGCTTGAAACAAAAATAAATTCACACTCATTCCTTTTGTCACAGCAACATCTAACTGCTCCTAAATTCATCTAAGTTTAGTTAGATAAAAAAAATCAAATTCAATCAAATCAAAAATCACAGAAAAATAATAGAACAAACTTTCGTTAACTTCTCTACTAAAATCTAACTTGTATTTAGTTTACTTTAAACTATACTGATCCAAACTAATCTACACTTCCACACAGTATATTTACTTTCTCGAGTGGCAGGTGCATTTGCCTTGCTCTTGCTTTTATACTAGTTTAGTTCCAAGCCCCTGACAAACCGAGACACAATTTTACACTTTGCAACAAACTTATATAAAGTCGATTTTATACCGGGGGAAATAAATAAGTTAGATTTAAAGAAAGAGTAAAAAAAACAATATGTATGCGGCAGCAGGCGGTGCTTCATTGGCGTCTCGCCAAGCTCGACAGCGTCAGCGGCAGCAAAAGAAGACCCAACAACTTCAGGCGAAACTACATCCACCGAAGGCAGCGGGTATTATCGCTGCCGATCACGGCGCTTCCACGCCCACGCGACAATCTCGCCAATTCCACCAATTACCCAACAGCTATTTACGCACACCGCAGTCTCAGGGGCGCAAGCTGAGTGCCAGCTACACGGCCCAATCAAAGCTTCTACTGCCAATCGATGAGGGCGACACGCAATCAGTGCTACACATGCATATGCACTCGCACGCGCATGGCCATGCACATCAGGGACATAGTCACCACTCCCATAGTCACGCCCATCAGGGTCATCACCAACACATGGGCCGCTACACACTGGATGCCCAAAATCATGGTCGCGTGTCGCCCAAATTGGTTCATCGTCATTCGGGCAGCAGTGGCACTAGTTTTCATCATTCTCACTTGCCGAAATCAGCTACAGCTACGTTGCCGCTCGTTTCGCAAGTCGAGGCCACACCACCGACGTCGCCAGCGGGCATGGCCGTCGCTAGCGATAACGTTACAGGCGGTACCCCACCTACGACGACCGGTCAGGACACCAATATGGCTCTGCCCTGTCACGACTCAATTATCGTGACGCCGGCCACGCCCCTGGCTTCGCCTGGACATATGCCCAAGCAGCGCGATGATCTTTCCGATGCTATGGCGGAAAAACAGCCTCTCACCGCCGCCATTGACTCCTGTGATGACGACGATAACATGCAGCCACCCACCGGTCCTCTTGAACGCAAATGCAGCGTCTATCGTATGCGTCGTAGCGATGCCTTCGAACTGGATGCCGCCTCAGCTGTAAGCGAAGTTAAGCGCCAATTCAAAGAGCTCCCATTCAATCAACAATATCAACAATATGAACCCCTACTTACCGATGACCCTCACATTATATTCAAAGGCTTTGCCACCAGTGGCGGCCGAAAAGTTCAAATCTGCGCCTACTGCGAAGAAGGTATTTGCATCTGTGAACACATTGAGGTAATTACAATCAACGCCTTCAGCAATGCGTGGAAAATCAGACTGGCCTGTAACTGTACAATTTGCTACTACATACATATGTACCTTAAATTAATACTTATGTACTCTACTTCTATGTAATAACGCAACCCAAAAAACATACACGTTGACATGTTTCTATTACGCTATTCTTTTCTGTGTCTAGCTTTCTATTTTATTACTATTATTAATACCTGCTTCTTTCTCTATATTCGTGCTACTTTTTTAATACTCCCAGTATAACAAATCTTTCAAGTTTCACATTTGTACCTTCTTCTTCCTGTGGTTGTTTTTTGCTTTAGTTGTTCTTATTCCTCGCCATTAGTTTCTTTTTTTCTAATATTTTTGTTTTGTTTTGTATATGTTTGTGTGTCTGAGCGTGTGTGTTTGATGAACTAAAATGCCACTATGATTTCTTATTATTATGACTGCTTATATACCTACAACCGAAACAAACACACCTACATTAAGTACGTATATAAGTATGTACATATGTAACAGAAAATACTAAATACATTTTAAATAACCACACACATACATGTACAATTTAAAAATAACAGCTTTTGCAATTTCTTACATTATTTCATTCCTTCATTAATTTCTTTTTCGCGCAGACATTTATGTGTGTGTGCGCACTTGCTCGTGTGTATGTATGGATGGACTTTTTATGTTATAATGTAATTTTCAATGTTGCATGTTTGTTGTTTTTCATGTCATAACATTTTCCTGCATATGGTTCTGTACACATGCAATACATACACAAACATACATACTCCCTACAAAAGCCTACTGCTCTACTATATATCATTATTTTTTTCCTATATATATATATATATATATCTATATATATATATACATATAAATATATATATATATATATATATATATATATATATATATATATATAATGTTATTACCAATAAAATTTGGCTGCCAGACCAAGTGTTATATATATATATATATATATATATATATATATATATATATATATATATATATATATATATATATATATATATATATATATATATATATGCTATACCCATACAAAAAGTTATTCAGCAATTCAAAAGCATTTATTCTAACAATATTTACATCAGTGGACGATTTGTTGACTTATATTTACATGCAAACATATATGAAAGTACATATGGATGTATGTACGAATATGTACTTATAATGTGTGATTTTTTGCAGGTCCTTCTAATGCTTATAGCTAATTATTGTTATCTTGTGCGTAAAGCTTTTGTCACTAAATGAATAGTTCTAAGATTATTTGAGTTTTCTTTAATACCTTAAAAAAATATGTATATTTATATAGAATTTTCTTCTAATAGTATTGATATTACAAAAGTTATATCGATTTATTTATTAATTTTGAAAACATTTTTATAAACTTTGTCACATACAACCGAACAAATGAATTCATGCACACATGCATACACACGTGTATATATATATATATATATATATATATATATATATATATATATATATATATATATATATATATATATATATATATATATTATATATTTATATATATATATATATATATATATATATATATATATATATATATATATATATATATATATATATATATATATATATATATATATTTGTTTTGTTTGTAAAGAACATTTTGAGAATTCCTATATGCCATCCCGTGGTGTTAGGGACAGTGTTCTCAGAAGTGCTCGGCACTACAGAAATTGATTTCAATCTTGGATCGATCGTTTATTCAATACGAGTATGTTGCCGAATAGGTGAATGACTTTTAAGCTGTCATATTATGTTTATAAAAGTGAGTGGTCTGCGCTTAGTAATGTAGTACTGAATATTTTTCCATATATTAAATGGTGATGTGAATGAAGCGTTTTCTATTAGTTGTAACCAGGTATTTCCTTTATCTCTTCCTTTTCTATATGATGCAACTGCGATCTGTATTTGTGTATTTTGTCATTTTTAAATGGAGTCATGGGCTTGTGGCTTTATGAGCTCGTCTATTTTATAAAAAATTAATAACTATATTAAGTATTAGTTTAGAGGTGGCTAACTTTAAATTGAAATAAATATCAGAGAAATATTTTGAATACCCTGAAATTAGCTTTAGTTAAGTGATAGTTTGTTGCATTATTATATGAATTCGGCTATGGGTGCGTAGATATAAATTATGTTGTATTTCGGTAATAAATTGTCGAAAGTTGGCCTCCATGTCTGCGGAATGGTGCCAAATCGGGAGAAAAATGTCAGTAAACAAATTCACATTGAATTGCCAACTGTTGTTAGATTTGAGTTTGAATAACAACTCGAACTTTTAAGTTGTATAATGAAATGAAAAAAGCCCTAACACATAAACATTTTAGCCTTTACACAATTATCCATATTAACATACATATCAGAATGTACGAAAGATATTATTGTACGTGTAAAATGTTTTTGTATATTTATTTTATGTTTTAAAATACATGCGTAAATGCAAAATGCATCACATCACTTTAATAAAATACCACATTTTTTGTTTGTCATGTAGGAACTAGCAAACGTGATAATGTCAATGTTAAAAATAAAACATGTACGGTCGCTAAATAAAATTAATTAAATGAATATACATAGAATAATAAAATAATATAAAAATAAAAATGAAAATAAATAATATAAAAATTGCTTACATTCAAAAAGTGAAACATTTAACTAAATACAAGTTAAATCGATTGTAACAAAAGAAATAAAAAACACGACAATCACACACACACACACATACATATGTATATACATAGATATTTATATTTATATAATAAATATTACTACGTATATATGTATGCATGCATGTACATCCTTTTGCGTATGCAAGTATGTACACGAGTATGCATTAATTTGTCTGTGTACCAGGCTTGAAAAGTATGCAGCGGAAATAGTGGGAAAGCAAACAACTTTCTTATGTGGCCATATTGCATAAGTATTTGTGTGTGAGAGAGAGAGTTTAGTATTTAGATTTCAGCAAATAAAGCCAATAAACAAAAAGTAGAAACAAAAGTGCAAAAAGTGAATGCTTAATTATATATACATATATATTCACGAAATATAAAGTGTAAATAAATGAATCTAAATTACATAAGAAAAGTAAAAAGTAAAATGAAAATCAAATTAAATGCTTTAAGCTCTAAAAGAAATTCGAATTTCAGAAATTCTCAAACTCAACAAAAAACTACTGCAAACATATCTTGCAAATAAAAATGTGGCAAACATCAACAGTTTAAACAACGAAAACTACAATGTCATCAAGAATAACAACAATAAAAAAAGCAACTACTTTGATATAACAACAACCATTGAATTGAATTTTTACATCCGCCTTCACTATCCTTTTATTGAACAGCATTATATACATACGTACATATGTACATATATACATTCGTACATCCTCAAAAATATAACAAATATAAAAACTTAAGTTCACAAAAGTTTTAACACAAAACTGAAACAAGAAAACAAACAAACGCAAACCGAAAAAACAAACAGAAAATACAACAAAATAAATATAATAATTGTTTATGGTTGAAGAGTTAATTTGTTCTGAAGGAAAGTGTAGATTTCAAAAAAATCTCAAGTTTATGTATCGACTGTTGTGTACGTGCGCACAAATACGTTTAAACTGGTGGTTGCGTCGGCGAGGAAGACGTAGGCGACGCAAGGGTCAACGTAGACAGAAACATCATCGTTGGAAAGCAAATCAATCAACGTAGCGTCAGAAGTTTGTGATATTTAACAACGATAACTATAGATAACGACAACTTTAACAGAAATAAATCGCAACATAGTACAGCAGCAGCAACAACAACAACCAAGCAAATTAACCTTTTTACAATAGCGCTCTTAGCTATCGATCGATATACATGCAAAGAAGGATATATGTATATTTGTCAGGTTTTAATTATTATATATATGTATATGTACTGTAAGACTATTTTACATACCAAACAATATAAAATTTTGTTATTTTTTCAAAATGTCCCAACTATAAACTTAAAGCTCATACTATATGACTTACAATAACAATAATAAATAAGTCAATAAGCCTTCAGCTTTACATAGGGCTCCTGAAGAACCACATTTAGTTCTTCACTCACATTCACAACAATCGCAGAATCTGAGGCTCTACTCTCCGAGAAAACATTAAAATAAACAATAACTAAAACTAAAATATTTAACTACTCAACACGTAACACGCTCAACTATTCCTGAGTAACAGAGAGTAGTTTGTTGTTAATACGTATTGGCGTTATAATTCTCTTCATCTGATCTGATTTAGTTGCGCATAGAGTGATTGTAAAAAATCAGCATTAAAGATGCAGGCAGCATTGATGCTAAGATCGAAATCTCGGGTGGCGAGAAGAAGAAAGCTACGAAAATTAGGTGGAAGACTTGAGTTGCCTAGTAATGTAGCAACTAAAGAAATAGCTCCATTTCCTCGTTATCCGCCTGAGTCATGGGTAAAATTATTATTTATTTTTCCTTTCGTTTTGTTTTTTCTTTTCTTTTTCTCTCTTACATCAGTCTCCTAAGTAAAAATCTTACGGAAATAGCCACATAAAATTACCTTTTTCTTACAAACTGCTACCAATTTCAACTTACTACTACCACACTAACTACATATATACATATATAAATAATTATAGTATATAAAAATTAGCTGACCCTAGCTATCCTATCGCTCCAACTACATATATTCATATATTTGATTCTGTGTAAAATTAAAATAAAAAAACTACTGTCCTCTAGAAATGTTTTGTAGCAACCTTTGACTTACGTAAATAAAACTCCAATTCTTTAACTTTTGCTCCTTCTCTTACAATTTTATTTATTATTTCATAATGATTTCACATATTGTCTAAGTTAATTAAGTCAGCTGATCTCCAACCTTATTTTACTATACCTACAAATATAATGTATTATTACTATTAGTATTCCAATAGATCTTAATAGATCTAGTTACCAACACTCATAATTTATATGATATAAGCAATTGAATTAATCCTATACAGGCTTCTTATTACACATATTAAATACATCCTAAGGACTCTTCGGTTTTATGCCAATGCTTATTATGTTAATACTTCAATTTATTGGGCCTAAAAATATTACATATTTTCAATACATATTCCTATGTACATAATTAAATAGTAAATAAATATTGTTCTCTATACATATATATTAAAATAGTGTATAAACAAAAGTAGATTATACTTTCACTTGCTCTTTTATGACTTTCATGTTCAACTTTCTCTCGCTCTCTCTCTCTCTCTCTCTGTCTCTCCCTTACCCTCTGTCTATTTGTTACTATAGAAACCTCTCCCAAAATATTTTCAATACTTATATTATTTTGTAGATATTTGAATTTCCCAACTTTTTAAACACACAATAGCTGAATTAAGTAAATTTAAACAACAAATTGCAAATTTACGTAGATTTTCGCACAAACTTTCACCTAAAGTTATGGTAGTGAAGCTTATTAAAGCAAAGGCCTTCCTTGGAGATTCCGCCAGAAGACGCATTTTAATCACTTAGTTTCAGAATCATTAAAAAATAAAACTTATAGTCTTCAATTATGTACCTCTGAGCATCCTTGCGATCACATTCCCTGCCTTTTTTATTTCATTTTCTCTTCATATTATGTAGCCTAAAATTCATTTCATTTCTGTTCTCATGAGTGCAGAACAAAGTTATTAGACGACGATAAGAAATCTATTATTGTTACAACTGGTTATCCAAAATACGCACCATACAATACATCGATACAACAAAATTTAGTACTGTGCGCTCATACAATTGATTAGCAACCTTTGTGCTTTCACATTTTAGCCACATCTTAAGATTAAAAGCTTTTAGCTCGAACACAAACACACACATGCTTTTTGCTATCATAGAGAAGATGTGAAGACAAACTCTGAAGACACTGAGAGTACTATGGTAAAGAGTATTGTATCTAAGTTTGAATAGGTTTTTAAAGTTCATAATATTCTTCTCGAAATTTTTAAAATTCTTCCTACGAAAACTAATATAATTATATTGATAGCATGACCGAAAAATTCACGATGCCTTTCAGAGTACACAAAAAATAATAAATATTGAATATTGACGCATAATTGGCATATATCGCTCTGGCAGTTCGCCCCAATGATGTAGAGACCTGAACAATTGACTTTGGTTAATATGTTTTATTTTATTTACTTTTAGATGTACAGATTCTTGGACAATTTTCTATAAAATATTGAACAATTCCTATTAATATACTCGTATGTGACTTAATTATGCGAGCACAAGTGTATGTATTTACTAATATATACAAAATATACATAATATATAATATACATACATATAAACTTAGAAATAATATTTTGTATAAAGCTTCTTTCTATTATGATTATAAATAAGTGTTAAAGGCAATTTAATGTACTTTTTTCAAAACTTAAAACTGCTTCGGCGAACACATACATACATATGTATATCTGTAACACCATAATCACTATCAAATACCAATCAAAACTTTTGACTTGCCTTCAACTGACTTTCCAATATATCTTTATGGACGATAACTTCCTATATGGCGTTCAATGCAACAAAATAGTGAGCAACAGCACCTACCTGCTTATTAAATGACAACAACAAAATGCTTTTCAAATTTTATGTGGTGAATTTCATCATTGGACATAAAAATTTTAGTAAATATATATGTATATATAGATTAACAAATGAAATACAAAAACTTATCTTTTCTAATATGCTAATTAAAAAATATGTTTAATTCTCATCTGCCTTCCATGTTTGTATGTATGTTGCTAAACAAAAACAACCTGTGTGACCAACTAACCCACCACCAACCCGTTAACTCATCTACCAAACCAAACAACGAATCAATTCATAACATTTTATTGCTATTGTCTAACAATGTAACAAACAAATGCCGTTCGCTGATTCGTTAATATGTAACTTTATTGATTATACGCCATATACCTATATATACATCTTTTATGTACGTACATTCGCTCTTTCGTCTCTTGTACATGTATGAAATGGACAGTAAGTTCCGTGTCTAAGAATGATTTTAAGTTCGATAAATTTTCGTATACCATTTGAAACTTTTTGTTTTTACTTTCGTTTTTTTTTTGAAGTTTTGAAGTATAGTGAAAATGCTTGTAAATACATACGATGCATACTATTTTAAATTAATGAAACAGCAAGAGAAATCTTTACTTTTAACAGATATTTTATCATTTCTAATAATGTGTTTTTAATTTTGTTCCATTTGACAAACTATTTTGTATTATTTAAATAGAACCAGTAGAATTGCATTTGTATTGTATTTAAAGCAATAATTTCTTAACAACATAACAGTCAAGTACACGTTTGTGTTTTCAATTCCTTTTAAAATAAAGTTTTTTATTTCAATTAATCAAAGTCTTGGTTTTGTTAGTTCGATAACACTTCACTTACATACATATGTATGTATATATGTATGCGTATGCAAAATGTGCACAATTTTAAATTTCACATTACGCTACACTCTACATACAGTACAGTCCCACAATACATACATACATACATATGTATGAGCCAGCGGAAATTAAATTAAAATTGCATAAAAACTAAAATTCAAATAAAAATAGTATGTAAATGTTAACAACTTGTATGTATGTGTGTTAGATAGATACAATAGGGTATGGTTTACAAGCATTTTCCTTACATGATATCACTTCAATACACCCTCTATATATTTAATACAAATTCAAAGTTGCAATTGTATAAACAATTCAGAATCAAATAAATAGACAATAACAATACGAGTATAATAATAAATAAATATAAAAACTCCCTACACAATAGGAGACTTGTATGCCTATACAGTAGTATAAATACCCACATGGCACTTGTCAATAACATTTCACATACATAAGTATTTATATATATATACAAATGTATATATGTATGTATGAAATAGTATTCATATACATTTGTAGGTACTAATCGTCGTAATTCATTGAAACCTATCCATTATTAATTTCGTTTAAAATGATTCTCGCTCTTTTGTCATTCCTCAGTTAACTGTAATACTTATTTATACTCGCTCGTTTAAGCAAATCATATACTTACATATATGTATATGGTTACGTTACGATCGATTTTTTTTTTTTTTGTGTACATACATATGTACATATTTTACATACATAAGTACATAATTGTAGTACAATTAGTGAAACCCAATGTATGTACATATGTATATCAGCTAATTTTCAGCAATAAAAACAACAAAGTTAGTAATTATCAACAAACAGCAAACAAAAAAGGTTAAAAGATATCAAGTTTTCCCAAAGATTCTGTTAAGCTTGCTTGCCTCTCATTCCCGTTTTCGATCTAGGAGCTCAACTTGATTCAATATGCGAATTAAATTCCACAAAAACGACAAAAAAAATTAAAATAGAACAAACATCAAAGGAAATTAAGACTTGAAACAAAATGTACTCGTATGTACTTTACATGTGGTATATTTATATAAGTATGTATTTAATATGGCCTATATACGTATACAAACATACATCAATACATACTTACATATTTACAAAGGTATGTTCAGATAATTTTATTTGTATGTATTCGACCAGCCGAATTGAAATGCAATCACAATTATCTCATGTACTATAATTTTTGTGGAACATTCACAAGTTGAAACAAGTGGTAAAGTAAAAATAATTAACATCAAACTGAAACTAAACATTTATACTTACTGCTTACAAACATAAGTATGTACTAGCGACCTGCTGCAACAATATAACAATAAATATAACAAATTAATCTAAAGTACACGGAAGGAGCTAACACCACCAGACAATCTATGTATTTAATTTAATATTGTGCAGTATTACTTATTTTTTAATTCCTTTTCTCTCCTTTTTTCTATATTCCACTCTTTCGCTTGCTTATTTGCCCTCTTTATGTATTTTCCTTTTTCTATTCCGGGTTTCTACGACAGATCAAATTAATTATTTCCCTCATTTTATTACTTTGACGAATTACAACACATATTCGTTTTTATATTGTTCTTTGTTTGTTCTTTATATTTTTGTATATATATTTCTTAATTTCTTATTATTATTGTTATTATATATATATATATATATATATATATATATATATATATAAAAGATAATAAATAATTCGTTCGTAGTCTGCAAGGTAATTAAAGCTGAACTATCAACAATTGTAATAGATAATACTACTCGTCCTTCAAATTTTGTATGGTAATTTAGGAACTACGTTTCGTAATTTTGTGTGAATTACGAATGAAAAATGAATTCAGACTGATGCTTTGACAACATATAGTATTCAATCAGATATTATTTAATAAAAAGCCACTCTTGAATCATATACAAACATATTATTTAACATACATACATATACATTTATTCGTATGCACATATACATATATGTAAACTTGTTAATACATGTATGTGTGTGTATGTATGTAAATGCAAATAACCGTATATAAGTATATAAGTATATCGCGCCTTAACCGCCAAAAAAGCTTAAGCGAATTGTTGTGATTAGCTGCATTTGCGTGGCTGCTGCAAAATTGATTTTGTTCTAATGCCACCTGTAACGATTATGAAATATTCAGATTTAATTTTAGTGATCATAAATTATCGGTGGCGATAAAAAAGTGAAAATCTACAACTAACTATGTCGCTTTCGCTTTTTTTTTTTTTTTGCTATAAGGACACGATATAATTACTATTTCCTACCTTATATATTTCTCCTTTTCAATTTATCAAATAATTCTTCTTTTTCTATAAATTCACATATTTTCAATCTTCAAGGAATTTAAGCATCATAAATTGTTTTATTCAATAATAATTAATTGAATCTAAAGCACGAATTCTTTTTTTTTATTTTAATTGGAACATCAGTCAGATTATCAAACTATCAACTCTTACAAATGATTTGCATGAATTCAACGGCGCACGTCCAATGAAATTTATTTGACGTGGGTCCTTAGATTATCTGCTCCGAAAAAAAGCAAAAATCATTATGGGCATCACAATCATACAAATAGGTATTATAATGATCATTTGTGGTACAAATAAAACAAAACAGCAACATTTTTGTTTAACTTTTTCTGTTGTCCAGCTACGGTTGCAATGCAATATGTATGTAAAAAATTTATAATAAATAATAATCTTATTTTTATTAATAATTGTGTAAATGAAACATATTCTGTCTGCGTATTCGTTAATATAATTGTCTATTGTTTATTTAATTAGTGGTGTAGTGCTGCTTCATACAAAATTGAATGTATCAGTGCAAAATTTCACAAGTTATTGTTCTTCAAACGAAGCAAAGATAGAGAATTCTTTAGTTTTTATACATTTTCTATGTGTAAATTTATGTAAGTATATAAAGTAATCTTTTTTAATGAAAACTTTTTGAAAGCAAGTTTTTCAAAGCACTCGTACAGTAGTTTTCCGATTTCACAAACCAATATATTTTCAGGTTTGTGCAACAATCGGAAAGTTCTCAAAGTCCAATATCTTCCAAGCAGTTATTTGAAACTAATAATAAGGAAGAAACTCACAACGTACTTGAAATCGTTTTCAATTGTCTTTCAGTGTTCCACTATCTCTTTACGTTGTTGTAAAGTCTTCTTTCAAGACGAGATCGTCTGCTTAAATGAAAATTCACTTCATATTTATTATATCTGAATTTCTTTGGCCTTGTTCTGTAGAAATGCCACAGATACAGACATATACGAAGAAAAACCTTTTTTCCATATCGAGATCTAAGATTTGGCGTTGAAAAATTTAAGATTCCCGTATTATTTATGAACCTTAACACATTATATTGAACCTTTTATTCAAATCTGCCACTTACCAGACCTTTATATATTAATTTATTTTCTCTAAAAATTGTCTGTAACTTTTATTTTTTGTTTTTTATTATAATTTTTTTTTGCTGCTCGTTAAAGTGTGTATCAAATATACGCATATTTTGTTCAATATAATAAGTCCTTCTTAAAATAAATTCCCTGTTCGCTAAAACTACTGTATATTTAACGCGTTTTTTACAGTGATATTTTCTTTCCACAACTAATTTTACTTCATATCTATAAGATTATAATTAACAAACTTTATTAATAAATTAATTTGCAACTCCTAATGAGAAATATTTAAAGAGTGAAATTTTGCGTCCTGGAAACTATTAAAAATATTTGATGAACAAAATTTTACAGATTTGCATGATAATAATACACGATACAAATACATATATTCCTACACAAACAAATACACATACACGTATACTACATGAACAGTGAATGATTTGTATGTATATGTACTTATTTTGTACAACGATAGATTTGTTCTCATAAAAATGTACATTTTAAATACATAGTGTGGATTGAATATGTTTTATCATCCGTATAAATTTTATTTTTATTGACTTTTCCAATTTCTTAAGTCAATAATTTTGAAAGGAATATATATTTACTTACATTAATTAAACATCCTTCCGTTATCTGAGTTTTATCTATTTATTGATTTGAAAGTGGAGGTCTTAAATAATTTCAATGAACAAATTATATACCACCTTCTGAAGTATTGAAAAAATCAATATGAAAATTAGTATATTTATTAAAAAAAAAATATGACTGCTGAGCAATCAAGGCGGTCGTTGCCAATATCACCCTCATTAACAGCATAGCATCACATTGTTATGGGCTCCAAGTTCATTCAGAGTGGTAACACAGTCCATGACTAAATTTCGTTCATACCAAAGGACATTAAGGACTTTAGTGCAGCTCCTTATAGTCTCCTTTTACTTCTTATGCCTAAGTATTTTTGTATTGTAATGTTTCTTTGTAAGTTTGACAGCTCCAGTGTCAACGTTTGGTAACATGATAGAGCAAATCTTATCCGCCTCTCGGTTCCACCAAAACTGATAAATAGTAAAGTTCCTGCACAACGTTATAGCGCTTTTATACTGACCAACATCTAACATCCAGCATTAACAATAACTTCTGGTCTTGAAAAGCAAACAGTTTACTTAGTTATTAATTAGTTTTTAATATTAACTTAATTCTTTCAAACTACGAGTATATTTTTGTAAAATGATGTTAGATGTTGCAAATATAAGCATGTTTCTTTTTACAAAACCTTCCATCCGTTCCGTTATGATGTCCTGAAGTGGAAAAAGGCTATTAGAGCTCGTTGCATATAATTGGCAGGTGAAACAGGTCTTCATGGCTACAGTAATTGAAATACAGATGAGGCAATGAGTCCTGCTAAAATTAGAGACAGTGGTGATATGTTTTTCGAAAACGTCGAGTTGGAAAATATGTAGCATTTTCCAAGTTATAATATAAAAGTATTTACGAGTGGATCTAGAAGCAGCCCACGAAAACTAAAGAAATATTTATTCACTTAAACTTTTTTGATCGAAAATAATTTACAGTGCAGTTCGGTTATGACCAAATCCATGGTACCGGACAATTTCGTTCGCTATAGACGAGGTTCGTTATAACCAGGATAAATATTTTTCTAATAACTAAAAGTAAGAAACATTGGTATAGATTACATTTATATGATGATGAACCTATTCACAAATTATCAAATAATGGCCTTGAAGTCCAGCATGTTAATTTTCTTAAGGAAAATATTCATTAATAAAAATTTCTACTATTTAGTGTATTTTCCGACTGCTCGATTTTTTTATACATATGTATGTATATTTAAAAATATTAATTATTAAAGGCAAATGCAGAGTTGCTTATACATATCAAGTGTTTTAAATGGTTATTGGTTTTCAAGCTTTGAAGACATACATATTCAATGAAACAACATTGCAATCTTAATAAACAAAGGACTAAAGACTTTTTTGCGAATTCTCAAGAATGCTGTGATAATGAATCTCAACAATGCATCACCATTTATGCCTACACAGGCATACATACATAAACGCTGTATCTAAAAAGGAGACGAACATTACAGTGACATTGCAAACTTTCTTTGGAAATGTCTATACGTATATGCATTAACCAGTAAGAATAGAAATTAATTCATTAAGGAACGATACATTCATTGCTTCAAAAGCATCAAATGGTGCATTTTTTCGACTTCTCAGGAAGTTAAGCTGGCGAAATCTTCCATTAAGCAATGTGATCACGTTCTAGTTATAGAAAATACTTTTTTTAATAAAAAAACACTTAATTCTTTAAATTTATATAAAAACAACCAAATTCCTAGAATTCGTGATTGAGACTGTTACCATTTGGGAAGTTATTAATCTTTCCGAATGTCGTTTCCCAGTAAACGATAGATTATTGAATATAAAATAATTTTCTCTGAAAGATACATACAAAATCTAATTCCAGTTCAGTGAATGTGCATCAAAAACAGAATATTTTTTTTAATTATAAGCCCGTCATTGAAAATTATTCGAATTTGATCCATTTCTGTATTTTCATGAGTTCCTTGGAAGTTCTTATTGACTAACTCTGTATTAAAAGCTTTTACTCACTATCAGAGCTATTCTTAAAGCTATTTTATGTAATCGTGCAGTTGCTGTTTTAAAAGCTAATGTTTTGCGAGATGAAATAAAATGTATAAATAAAAAATATAATTTCAATTTTAAATACTTTAAATACAAAAATTAATACAATATGTTAAATATACTTTTCATATTTATTGTAATCTACAATATGCAAAAAAACATTTTAAGCACTTTCAAAAAACCGGATGAATGAAATAATGCAAACAAATCGAAAACGCCCAAAAATACATACATATATGAAATAATTTCCGAAAATGTTCATACATTTTGGAAATTATTTATTACATTATGAAATATGTAACTCCAGATTTTGTGGGGTCTATTTCTTGTTTTTTTTATAATTTAATTTTCTCTTTGGAACTATTTCGCTTTACGAAAACAAACAAACTGGTGCTTGCATCTGACTTAATTCATTTTATTAGGGACTTATTTTACTGTCTTTAATTCTGGCATGTTCGAACCCAGCTTCGCTTTTTAAAGTATTTTTTCATTGCATGTATTCGCTCGGACGTAAGAACCCTTCAGCGGGTGTAAAGGAGTTTTTTCTTTGAGTCCGGGCTTAGCTTTCCAAAATCATTTCTACGTATTCAGTTTTTCAATTCCATTTCGTTTAATATCCCAAGTATACATATTCGTTTCATGCAACAAACCTTATGAAAATTGTTATCATGCAAATTTCAAAGTCAAATTTAGCAAACCGATAATTTTAATAACTTCTGTCTTTAGACAAACTCAGTTGCGGTCTTGCGCATGAGCTGTTTTCATCTAAATACCAAAAGAGTGTTGATTATTTCTGAAAACTGCAAATGCTGCACAGTCTTTAGCTAAATAATCACTAAAAGCGTAAAATCTAAATAAAATTAGCTAAACCACAAAGCAAACATCGTAAAAAATCGGGGAAAAATTTTTATTAAATTATATTTATATATATGAAATATTATAATTTCTTACACATATATATGTAAAAAGTAAAGGATGGTGGGTAAAACCTTTTAGAAAGTCCTAATTCTTAAAACAAGTATCTATTTGAAAATATATAAACTACATAAATACAACGTATGTATGTAATATGTACATGTACATGTACAAATTGAACTAAAAATTTCAAATCATACAAATCATTAGAACGAATAGATTATTGTTACAAATTTTCAATTGCATTGTATGTTGTAGACCTAAGGATGCCACAAATTTTCTCTATAGGACCTCATTTTACTTGTAAAATACTGTAAAAGAGAAGGTCAGCAACATTTGCTAATCACTGTATTTGAAAAAAGTTCATGATTCGGCCTTTTTCAGTTACAACAATATCTAGATTAAAAAACAACAAACAAAATATGAATGTTGCATGCATAGACATGATGTTAACGAATTTATGTTTGTAAAATGTACATCTGCATATGTATAAGTACATGTAAATCCAATGCAAATATATACATACATATGTTTATACGTAAAAAATCTAGATATCAATGTCAAAGGATCTGAACACAAGTGCATCTGGTGAGATGTATGTTTTTATTGCAGAGATTTGATTTTTTCTTTTTTATTGAAACATACCCTTGTCGCAAGTACTCAAGAACTAACAACAACTGTAGTGTTTTTTGTATGCAAATACTTACAATCAATATTTTTGTTTGCTGGAATCAAAACAAAGGTCAAATCAGCAGACTTACCACTGCCCGCAAGCCAACAATCAAAAAATTATCCCACAAAGCAGCCAGCCAAACGACCATCAGTGATGTACATTGTCACTGCCAGTTGTTCATTACAAGTACACGTGCAAAAAAATCAATACTTTTTATATTCCTCTCTTTTCATATAAGAATAATAAGTCATCATTACTTTTACTTGCCCAAAAATTGTCAGGCTGCATCAAAACAAAAAATCACTTTAAAACTATAAGACGACTCGTACTCGTAGATGCATTTGTTCATATGAGTACAAATATTTATTATCATATTCATGCCCCATTTTGTGTTATTTCTGAGTTGGTTATAAAAATTCTGTAAATCGAATGGTTTCAGTAATTATTTAATTCAAAAACCTTGGCTTAGCTATTTATCAATGGCATTTCATAAATACGTAGGTAAATACACAATAAAGTACACATCTGCATAACAGTATTGAAGGAAATAACAATATCAAAAGAATTTGAAAATAAGCATTACATCACATCTGATATGTTGCAAGTTTTTTGAAAATATCTTCTTTATACTGTTCAGACATCCTTCCAAACATCCATTTGCCGAAGAGAAGGACAATGATCCTAAGAATCCCGCTAGAGTCGTGAATTTGTGATTTCTATAAAATCGAGTATTTTTAATTATGTATTTTTCAATGAATACTTTTGTCTAGTTGTAAAAATATCATTAAAAAATTTTCAGGAAACTTGAAATTATTTATGAAAGTGATCAAATTGTCTTTTATTTTTTCTGGCTTTTTTTCTAACATCACAAGTGCTCAGGGGAATTTTGTGATTTTTGTTCTTATTTAAGGGTTGTCAAATTTATTTTCATTTCGCCTTACATATGTATGTTTGAAAAACTAAGTGCATTAGATTCGTATCTATATATCTATCATATCATAATAACTCAAAACGTTTTTCTAATAAATTATATTTAAACTCTTTAAAGAGGTAATGTAATTCTTTTTTTTTACAACTGAGTATATAAGTATACATACTTCAGTAAACTTTTAATGTATATTTGTAAGAAAATGATATGTAGAGGGAGTATTTGGGCTGGAAGTGATAGTAATTGTTTACAAAGATTAAAAGCTATAGGTTAAGACTCCCTTAAAGCTTAAACCATAACTTCTTTTAAAGGATATATTTGAGGTGTCCATATTCTGGGGCGACTTTATTCTAATGCTTGAAGTTTTCATTACTTGATGATTACAAGTACATTGTCATTTTTTTAGCTAAAGTCTTTTTCTGCTATTGTTTTCCAAATTTATTCGACGTCAAAGTACTATGCATTGTGTTTAAAGCTGCACACATACACCATTATAATTTGTACGCGAGTCGTTTCTCATACAAGTTAACTAAAGCACATTAAACGTCAACCAACATGAATTAGGAAGCGGATGATGCGACTACTCTTTAAATTATTTATTTGTAAGCAAACGACACCATCTTTGTACTTATTTATCACTTTTAATTTTCCAATTGCCAAATTCTTGCTTTAAACTTCAAATAAATTCTATTAAAAATTGTCTGTTGTCCGCCTCCGTAACAAACTAAAATAAAAAAAATTAAAATTTTCGTGCACAAGCCCACAGACCCATCCGACGAATCACAAAAAAAGATTTTAAAAATCTTGTGATATGGGCTCGCACAGCAGAATTACGAATAAATCACGCGCACAAATCATATGTGCATGGACATCTTTACAAACAAATTTTACAAATGTATCAACTTTTTTTCTCTTATAATTTTCAAAAGTTCCGACAAATACCTACACGTATTTTACCCACTACTTCTTCCAGCTACTTTTCTCTAATATTTGAATTTCAGTAAGATTTCGACATTAGTAAGAAATTAAAGAATTTGAATCCAGAATTTTCATTATCGAAAACTTGGTGGTTCCTGAGAAATATTGTTAAATAGAAAACAAAATTAGTTCCAAGAAACATAAAACAGACTGCAAAAGATTAGGGAGTATTTCATATTGCAATAACTCATAAAATCTTTGAACATTTTTTGGAATTATTTCATTTTTATTTTTGGGCGTTATTTTACACAGCCGTTGTTGAATTTTTATAGGCACACGACTTGTTAGCATTTGGTAATAAATCGTTGTGCATCAGACCTTTATAAATATTTCTATTAATATCATCCAAATAATAGAAACTGATTTGTTAATTGTCAGATTTCTTTAACACGCGTGCCTTTGTTCAATAAATAGTTTTCAAATAAAAATATTTTTAATGACTTTATATAAACATTCATATATGTACATACATATGTATGCACATATCATTATATACTAAATATATACTTCATATAGCTGACGTAGATTTCGGTTCTAATGAACCTCTTTTAAATAATTCATCATGCTTTCACATCTTCCACAAAATAATTAACTGCCATAAACATCAGCACATGCATTTGACTATCTTATTTTAATCTTGGCCATGTGAATTTTCAAATAAATGTACATACATATATGTATATGTATATTTTTCAGTTTTCCTTTCTCGTCTTTCAACCAGCCCCACAAACAAATCCATTTTCATTTACATATCCTGTTCATAACATACATATGTATGTATAATAAATATACATACATACATGTTCATAGTTTTATGTACTTAAGCATACGCTTTGGCATGGATCGTAAAATAAAAAATATTATTCAATTTTATACTTTTGGGCATGATAATAAATTGCATTTGTTATTTGAAATATTTTTCAAGAAAATCAATCACTTTTACACGCGCTTATTGAATTTTAAATGTATATGTACACGTATGTAAATACATATTTTGTCATAATTAACTTATAATTACTATTTACTCGCACTTACATACATATGCTCCATATGCTACAAAATTTATCATATGTACATAAATATGTATGTTTACATAACTATAATACATGTACATAAGTATGTATATACACTTACATGTCTTATAATTAATTTTTATATTTCTTATTTAAATACTATAACCAATTAGTTGATGTTTATTACCTGTTGTTATTTTTATTTATTGCCACAAAATATATCATTCAATAAACATATTTTAACACTATATTGTGTTTTATAGCTTTCAAGTCAATATATGTTAAATTTTTTCAATTTTAAAAATTCAGTTTTACTTAATATGGTCCTTCTTGAATATGTAGACCTTCTGATTAAAAAAGACTATAATAGTTAATTATGCATATATAGGAATTGGAACTCATATTCCAACATAATTCTACCTCCAAATAAAAGTAAATAGCTTGAGATCTGCACGTTTCTATAAGCCAAACAAATGTGAAAAGCAAAAAGTGAGGACTCCCAAAATAAAAATATTGAAACCTAAAAGTAAATAAATGTTTATGAAATTTTTAAAACACGATTTTTTAGATATACCAGTATACATATATAAGTCGTACATAATTATATATATATATATATATATATATATATATATATATATATATATATATATATATATATATATATATATATATATATATATATATATGTATAATTGATCAGAAAAGCAAAAATAATAAATGTTGAACGTTTCCGAAAATTTCAATTTTAGAATTTTAGAATTTAACTAAAAATTTATGTCATATACGAGTACATACATATGTATATGTAAGTATGCACGTATATACATACACTAGACTTGCAAAAACTAATTTTTACCAAATGTGTGCACGTTTCGATAACGATTATTAAAACGTTAGAACAAAATAGCACTACTCATCATAAAATATTAATTTGGTATATTTGAATAAAATACATACTTATGTTTCGTATGTAAGATATTTGCATTTATTCATTTAAAAATAGCAGAAATAGTTACAGGTCACGTAATTTATAACAACTTGGACGAAAAACTTGAATATATATATATATATATATATATATATATATATATATATATATATATACACTCGAATTCGGATAAACGAACGCTTCTTAAAGAAAAAATCCCTTATGAGAAAACAAAAATCTTACGTTTTGTTTTTGACTAGTTTCAGAGCAATTTAATTCGCTTGAAAGATTTATACTCAACATGAGTCTATTTTATTGTATGGGTGTTGAAAGAAAAATAAAATAGACTCACGTTGAGTATAATTGTTTGTTGTGTTGTTTGTATAAAAGCATTCTAAGCCTACTATGATTATGTATTTTGTTATGATTCATATACAATATTGAATTCTCATATTGTATTTGATTTGTATGGCATAAATGTCCGAAGTTGAATGTTTTCAAACTGCTTAAACTTCACTGACGAATTGGTTTAGTGACCAATGAAATGTCGGCATATGAAGGCTAAAGCCACAACAAACAAAGCATTTTGCAAAAGCACTAATTGTTTTAACGATTAGTTGCGTAGAATATCCAGAATAATAAATTTCAATGATCGTGTTCAATTTTTAGAGAAGCTGGCGTAAGATAAGTATTCACGTTTTCGAATCATTCACATTTCCGGGTATTAAAGTTTTGGATCCCACTATATATGTATTTATGTCTTTTCGTATACTAAAATAAATTTTAACTTCTTTCAAAAGTGACTAATAACGAAGTAGAACTAGTTTTGTACATTGTCGCCCAATTTCGTAATATCCTACAGCATAGTTATTTAAGATATTTCCTTATAAGTAGATGGATGAATAAGTAAGTTTTAGTTAAACTTTTTTATTTGAACCAGTATTCAGGTTAGGACCCCTACTTATGCAGTGCATCGTCCTGGTAGTAGGACAATAGGTTATGGAGAAAGGATAGAGGAAATAGTGCTTGTCAACTTTTGTTGATTCAATTCTTCGTTTGTTGGCAAGGGGGTAAGACGAAGAGAAACTAGTACACGTATGCATGTATGTGCAATTCGCTTTGTTCTCTCATCCGTACATATTCATATATATAAATTGAGCAAGCTCTAAGAAGAAAAGGAAAAAGTTGCAAACTCGGTCTACGAGTAAATGAATAAGTTTATGAAAAAGGTTATTCTTCATATACGAAGCAGGTGCGCTTTTAACCTCATAAACAAAGTATTTGGTCAAAATATATCACAACAAAGTTAAATATTACTCGTGCAGTTTCCTAAGGACTTTATCGCTATTAAACACAAATACATACACATCACACACATACATTTCTTTATATAACAAATGCATGTGTCTTACTTTAGTTCATAGATACTAAGATGTAAATGTACAATATATGCCTGTTTTACAAACGTGCTTAATGGCATTTGATTTTGAAATTTATTTTAATTTGTTTGTGGTAAAATTACTTATCCATATACTCGTAAATGCTTATACATATGTATCTATATTTATTAACATGTAAAAATTTTCCTTAATCTTTTTGTTTGTGTTACTTATTCGATGTTTGAATACAAAAATACTGTCATAATAATATAATGTGAAAAATCTGAATAATACATTATTGTCTTTTGTCATCCGTGTGATATTAGTGTGCCCAGGGAAGAGCAGCATGGTTGGAGCGAGGACGTCGTTGCAGCGTCCAAGAAAGTCAACAACAAGCAGCAGCTTGCCACCGACGTTGGGTAAAAAGAAATAGAGTAAGTGTTAGTACGGGGTAACGATATTGATTGAGAGCAATTTTGTAAGACCCAGATTGAAAACGAAAATAAATGTGTATATGTATTAGTTAAATTGCATATTCTGCACTTTAGCTGGGTTAAAAACTTTTTTGTTTTGAAACGTCACAAAGCATACTTGTATGCAAAGTCTTTAAATTTAATTCGGCCTTTATCGGCATTTGTCTTACTTTTTGGCACATTCCATATACTTTAAGAGAAATGTGTATATTTTTCCAAAAACAGATACAGGATGCGTCTTTGGGCGGTTCTTCAGATGATGAAGACTTCTTGGGTGTTTTACGCGGTCCAAGCACGTTTGCTAATGCTTTTTTATACGTTGGCCTGGGAACAATTGCTCTTGGTTTAGTTATAGCTTTCGTAGGTACTGGCGAGAAAGGCTTCAAAACAGTGGAATTGCGACTAATTGGGCCATCACTTATAGGTAACAAAAACACTTTGATCTATTTCTTATGCTCAAAGCAATTATTTAAATACTTATAAAAACATGTTGTTGTTGTTGATTTCCTTGCGTTCAGGCATTGGGTTCATATGTTGTGTCTTAAGAATTTTATTTTGTATATGTCCATCACATTGTATATCAACGAAGAAAAATTCCCGAAAGAAAAACGGCAACAAAATCGATGCCGATCACACAACATCTCTGCTAAGGGGTGAAAGTAAACGCGTATCTATTGCACGTGGACCCGGTCAACAGGTATGTTGTTTTCACTGTTAAGAAGGTTCCACAATTAATTTCATAATATTCATTTAATAGCCTAGATATCCAACCACACATAGAAGGTCAAACAGTAAAATGCTGAACGAAGGAATGGAGGCTTTGAGACAAATTGCTACGACCTCATTGTTTATGCAAAATGAACAGAAACCCATGACGAATCGAATTGTTCCCATAATCAAAGAACCTGAAAACGTTAATGGTAAATTATCACCCAATTTCTCTTCCTTTCAGACAATACAATATAATCTCGCCTTTATATCTATAGTATAGATAATCTGGCGCATATTATGCCGAGTCGAAAAAAAAATAATTTATTATTTCACATGTGCGAAACAAAGTACTAATGAGCAACCTATTATTAAGAAAGATTACTAACATACATAAATATATACGAATGTACATACTTAGTATATGTATGTATTTATTTATGTACATCATCAAATTCAAATAACTTCGATAGCGTGCTCAATATACATACATTCATTCATATCGCGCCTTTAATGCAACATAGACATCTCGAAACGTTGAAGATTTTAAGTTACTGAGGAAAAAGCGTTTTTCAATATCCTTTATATACGAGTATGTATATAAATCAAAACTACATACATATATTGAAATGTTTTATATAAGCATGCGATTCAATTTCGTATGCCTTACAAGCATGACGTTTGGAATCCAACGAAATGTCACATATAAACAGCTAAGCTCTCAACAAACAATGAAAAAATTTAAAAGATAGAAATCTGTGTATCATTTCCGTTTCAAAAAGTACAAAAAATCCGGTAAAATAACATATAAGAATAATAAATATTTTTTTAATTTATCCGATTTCAAAATCAGGCTTTAAGAAGTTTGAAATAAAAATATTAATGCCTCCTCAGGTCTGTGAGACCAATGCAAGATGACTGAAAGCTTTAGATTAAATCTTGCGTTTTACATCTTTCTTGGCACCGACTTCAAAGATCTGAGTAGGCAACGCACATGTTAACATTTTTGTTATATGAAGCATTTTTAAGCCTCATTATGAAGTTGATTACATTTATTTAAAAAGTGTTTATTTTAAACTTTTTAGGGATTATGTTTAATATCGGTGTTGCAGGTACCCTTCACCCTATCCTTCACCTCTAAAGCATATTAATATTGAACACTTTCACTATTATTGACACCCCAATATGATAATTAATTATATATTAATTTGTATGGTTTTATCCTTCAACCTCTAACTCTAATTTTTCAGTTTCGGGCAGTAGTCAATCGGTTGATAGCCGCAAATTAAAAATTTTTTTAGATATGTATGTCGTAGTCATTTATTGTAGTAGCTCTTACAAAAAAAATTATGATTTCGATTGTCGTGATTTTTCGGCTGTTCCTTTTATTTTAACCAATGCAACATAGAGCCAACTATCGATCTTTAGAATAATTTAAAATTATAGCTGTTCATATATCGATATTTCATTGGTGCTAACCAAATCGTCGATGGACTTTGACCGATATGTTAGCATTCAAAGAAAAATAAAATAAATTCACTTCGAATATATGTAAATGTTTATTGTGCGCTTTGTATTAAGACATTCTAAGCCTACTATAATTACATATTTTGTAATTTTCCTATATTATTGAATTCTCATATTGTACAAGTAAGTTTTTGTATAAACATACAATAAAATTAATAAAAATATTTTCTGGTTATAATTTTGCTATATAATCGCATACAGATGCACATGATGCCTTCAACGACAATAAGAAAACATTGGATACAGTTTCCACAATGGAAATTGCCAAAGAGCAAAATGCTACTTCAAGCACAAATGCAGCTATAAATAATGAACTAACAACTAATACTGCCGTTTTTAAAGAACCTTCAAAACAGTTAGAGGAGGAGGAAGACTGCTCGGTTGATGCGAATAGTGGTTTCAGCAACAGCAAACTTTCGCGACAACGTACTTTAAATCACCAACAAGGCCCTTCAATCCCTTTGCTGGCCCAAAATGAAGATAACAAACAGCAAATGGAAACATCATTAATGTTTATTAGAAAACCTAAACCGATTGACGAAATGGTCACACCAAAACTTCTGATACAATCGACTACTACAGCCGATATATCTTTACCAACAGAAAGTACTACTACAGCTGTTAACAATGTTATGCCTCCAGTTCATGCTGCCACCAGTGCGGCAAAAAGTAACTTAATAGATGTGAGACCACAGACCACAGCAAATATTCTTACAACTACCAGCAGTAATACTAATAGTGCTACCACATATGCGGCTGCTTTAGCTGCAGCCATTTCTTCCCGCGCAAATTCTGATAGAAGTGAAGGTCTGGTACGTGGACCCCTTGGCATGCCGATGCATGTGCTGGCAGCCTCCTCTTCCACGTATGCAATACCGGCTTCAGGTTCCAGTGTATGTCTAATAAACACATCCACAGCAGCACCACTTCCAGCACCATCAACGGCACCTTCTATACTCAGTACAACAACATGCGAAGTATCTACGAACCAACAGACCATACCAGGCCAGGTGATGCGGGATGTGGTCTCTATAAATAATTCGAAATCGTCTACTAATGAACCCAAGCATTGCAGTGCAACTTTAAGCTTTCCCGCAACATCAATCTTATCTTCCGCATACGCCGCCAGCTCTTCTACACTATCGCCTAGCGGTCTTATAGCAACCACATCGCTTGCTTCGCAGGAGCTTTTGCTAAGTCCAGCTAAGCTCGGTCAATAAGCAAACGGGTAACTTCTATCATTAATACGCTTATAGTGCATAAGTATGTACACAAAACATATGCAATGGTTACGTACATACATAAGTACATAAATAAATATATATGTATGTATGTACATACTTGTACATACATGTACTTAAATTAATCTTTCAGATTTGATGGAACATGAAACTTCATCTACAAACATACATATGTACATACATACGTGTATGTATGCATGTATGTATATTGTTTTATCTTTATACGCATCCCTTTTGAACATTTTTAAAAGTATTAAATTTTTATTATGTATGTACTACATACTTATGTATGTACTACATACTTATGTATGTACATGTAGAATATTCAGACATTTACATACATATGTAAGTATGTACATTCGTATGTGCTTATGTACTAACCGTCTTTTCATTAGTGACGCCAAATGTACTTACATAAATGTTCTTTGACTCAAGGATGTACACATGTAATGTACATAGATATGTGCATATGTATGTATGTATATACGGAATATATGTAAGTATGTACATATAAATGTATGTATGTACTTATGTCTTTCCAATATTTTTGAGAGATGAAAACTAATACTGCCGCTATCTGTAGAGCTAACCACTGCTGATAAATGCAAGGAAAATACCATTTGTTAACTATTGAAGCGAATTGGACTTACTCGGAGTATAAGAGCAACTGTTTGATCATAGATCAAATTAAAATCCTATTAATAACATTTATTGTTTTCGGTCAAATTATGAATTTAAAAAATACAATAAAGTATTTAATCGGAAAGTTTCATTTCATGGCAAATTTTTTAAGAACGTTTTATCAGATCTGTTTTGAAAACAGATTATTACATACATATATGTAAGTATACTTACGTACATAAGTATGTACATTTTGCATAAACGTCTAGTATCTAATTTATTCCACATATGTACTTATATTGACAGAATTGCGTATTGGAAACTAATACTACGTACTTACATATACTTACATATAAGTACTTTAATAAAATAACAATAATAATGTGTAATATTTTAATAATAATTATTTTATTATTATTATTATTATTATTATTATTATTATTATTATTATTATTATTATTATTATTATTATTATTATTATTATTATTATTATTATTATTATTATTATTATTATTATTACTATTGTTATTATTATCATTATTATTATTATTTATTAAAATTGTTTAAGCTATTCCCCCAATAACTATAAAAAGATTTTATTATTTGTTGTGGGCTTATTCGCCTTTTGGGTGACAATTATTGTAAGAAAAATAAAAGGACTCAAGTCAGTTATAAATTATTTGCAGTGTTGTTTGCATAACAGTTTTCTACGCACACTATGGTTATACATTTTTATAATTTTCAAATATGATGATTTTTTTATAATATACAAGTTTGAATGCTTTACAAACATTCCGAAGTCTACTTACTGATAAGTTGGATACCAACATCATATATATGTACATCTAAGTCCACAACAAATAAATTTATTATTATATTATTTTTATTATTGTATTATATAAGTATTATTATCAAATATAAAGTTATATTAATTATAGATTAAAAAATTTTATAAAAGTTTATTTGTATTGAATTTCAAATATATTACGGATATATGTTATGTTTCGAATTTTAATACAACAAATAATTTCATAAAGCTGCCGACATATGTATATATGTAGATAAGTACGTTTTTCAATTTTTGTTACTTGTATAAAGAAATAACTTCATTTAATGTAGATGAGAGATGCTTTAGTATAAAATATTTTAAAATTTCATAAAAATGCCTGAGTTCCATCCAAAAGCTTTTCTGTTACCAACAAGTTTCAACAATTTATTACATGTTTAAATTTTGTCTGACATTGAGTATAAATTCAATTGGAATTTTTCATTACTTAACGACCAGTTCTGGTCCCAACTTACCAACCATAAGAAAAATATCTATACAATTAATGTAAGTAATTCAATCATAAATGTGGCAAAATAAATGGAAACTGAATTCGAATGGTAGAAAGTATATTTGTACTTTATATCTTTTTATCTAAAGTTAAATATATGTATATTTATAATTATTTATGTTCATAACGCAACCAAAGGAAGAAGTTATTAACTGAATTGAAATAAACAAATATGTTATTTACATATATATAAAATTTATGTAAATTTTATTATGTCAAAGTATTATTTTGTTACTTACATATACATATGTTCATATATGTATGTATGTCGATTATGTTCGAATTATGAACTATAATATACTAAATAAATAAACGATTAAATGGTGCGCAAACATTTCAAAACCTTATTTATGCTATGGACTGGGTAAACATTTTTTCGGTTTTTCACTTTATGGTACAAGTATATATCGTCCCTATGCTCCTCAAACCATGATAAATCGTTGCTGTATTTTAATATATAATAAATTGAAATAGCTATATAAATTGGTTCTTTAATCATCAAAATGTGCATGTTCATGGATTTGACACAACTGATTTTGACATCCAAACATTTTTCAAAGGTGGTAACAAAGGGATTCCAACCATGTATGTTCAATTTTTCTCATTCATCTAGAAACCCTCAAATTATTATTCACTTTATTAATAAAATCCTGTGAATCGCGTACCGCTAGAATCATTTACCACTTGAGCTAAAACTTTTTTCTCATTCGAATGTCTATCGCCGTAAGATTTATTTTTTTACTGATACGCAATAGTGATTGTTTTTCATATCTATTTATAAATTATGCCCTTCTTTCTAGTTTATAGTTTCTGTCCAATCCATGCGCTAATTTATTCGATAATTATTAATTGCATTGCGTTATGTATTAGAATCTTTAAAAATTTGCTTAGTGTTAAACTGTTGAAACAATTTGAACCATGAGTTTAGTATGTACCTAAATCAACCATCTGAATTATGTAAATCTAATAACTTGTATACTTAGCTTACTGCATTTTATCCAATATCCCAGAATTATTATCGATTTTTCATTGACACAGTGTTTATGTTGCTGTAAGTTGGGTACATAATTTTCAAAAATATTAGAAATCTTTATTATAAAATGTATTTTAATTTTATTGTAATATAAAGTTTATATATATTTCCAAGCTGGCAGATCAATTAGAAAATTTTTATAGATATCACTCAAAAACTTAGTTCATTTGAAACAATTTGCAGAACAACGCATAAAAATTAAACAAGATAACTGCGGTGTAATTTACAGGATTACGATTCTAATGATACGTTTTTACATAAATAATTCTGTAGTTGCGTGTATGAGATGCGAACAATCAACTTCCATTAGCATGCATACATATAATAGTTTGTATATAAAATAAATGCAAATAATGAGGATAAGGAGATAACGAATGATAAACGCGAAAAGTTATTTCAAATATAACGAATTCAATAGCTTATAAATCGTTTAGTAGATACAAATATGTTTTTAAACAAATGTAGACTAAGATTCTAGTGAGTCCTGCGAACTTCGGGGTATGATGATTGAATTGAGAACCTTACAATTCTCAGAATTGTTTAAAGAATCATCGTAACTTGTGAGTGCCAAACGTGTTTTAATAGATTTAACAGAAGATTCAACAGATCGTGAACGTGAATGTATTCCATTACGATTACGAACGCAACTCAATGGGGTACGTTTAACATTCAACGAATCACTTTTATTGTGTTGAGGAACTTTTACATTTGCTATCACTTTCATAGAATTTTCTTGATCCTCATATATTCTTTGTGATGGCCGTAACCTTGATCTAAAATGTTTGGATTTAGGCGAGCTTTTTTTACCCGTCCGCACTCTATCCAAGTGTTTATTCACTGGTACAACCTCCTTATCATTTTTAGTATTTTCAGATGTCATCGACAACACACTGCTATTACTACTATTATTAATATTAAGAGATAAAGTGGCTAAAATACCCTCAAGCATAATATCTTCAGTAGTCTCATCACCTTCATCATCACTAAAAATAATTGGTGTTCTTTCTACACCTACTGAAGGAGAGCGTGGATCAATTTGCTGTTGCAAAACTATCGGAGTTTGAGGATCTTTAGAAGATTCGTTTTCTTCTGCCATTTCAACATCAAATTCTTGCTCACACTTATCTCTTGTAACCTTTTCCAGTTCTACCTTACACGAAGAATTAGGCAAATGTGATTCTACAAATAGATCTGCAAAGGTATCATCCAAACTGAGAGATTTTTCAAGCGAGTTCTCGAATACTAAAGGTGTGCGATTAAGATGCTGATTTGGTGACCTTGGATCGTTAACATTGTATGTAAAACCTTTAAAGAAACGTTTACGGAGCACGTCTAAAGTATTCTCGTTATTAGATTCTCGTTCAGGCATATCGACAGTTGTCGATAGAATTTTTGATTCGTTGGTATTTTTGAGCTAGATAAATAAATTCAAATTCTTTTAAGACGTGCACGTACAATACTGTCAAAATATTCTAACTTACAAAAATCGGTGTCCGACATTCTGCCGGTGATCTTGGATCCAAATTGTTATCAACATGAAATTTCATAGTAATTGACTGACCTAGTGGAGTACTTTGAAAATCGCTAATCTCGTTTTTCGTCTGCCTCGCTCCCATTATACTTTAAGAATTAATTTAAATCTTACTTTAGAAAAAGATGAAGAACGTTCACCGGCAGCTGCATTCAAATCACAAAATATGTAAAATTCAAATAATGGCGTACCGCTTCAACAGTGCGGCTAATTCAGCGTCTAATCTTATTTTATACCGGCGATTCTTATGTACAGGGTATATTTGAAAAATCCAGTGACTTTTTTATTTGTTCATATTTGTCTCATGAAAAGTCATGTGTATAAATTATTTATAAAATTTTAATTTTATACGTTTATAAATAGAATATATATTAAGTACATATCACAGCATATATAATAATACATGTATTAATATATGTTGCTATTTTATTTTTACCATAGTTGTATATCTGCACTTTAACACAAAAAAATGCAACTATAAAAATAGCAAGTACTTGCTTTTTGTTGCTAACTACTCAGTACATTCGCATCACTATTAAATACTAATGAATAAAAATATAGTTTGTTGTATTTGGATAAACTTTTGCAGAAAAAAAATATTTTTTTAATTACGAAGAAAATTGTATAAATATGATTCGTCTTTTTGTGTATGTTCTATATGGATTTGTCTAAAAATTTAAATTTTAATATAAAATCGATAAAAATCGTCCTAAACACAGCCCATCCTTTCGTGAAAAATAGTGCTATGATAAATTCGTGGATGCTACAATACGAGCGAAATCAAAGTTTGGAAGCATAACTTCAGTAAAATATCAAACGTAATATTTCTTGAAGAAAAAACTCAACTGATAAACATTAATAGTTGAATTTTCATAAAAATATGATGAGATGGCGTCGTCAATGCTAGCAGTAGAGGTGCCAGCTTCATCCTTAACAGAGGCTGATGTGGATAAAGCGTTAAAAGCTGCATTACATTCTTGCGTCAATAATCCTGATTTTGCTATTATATGTGATTTTTTACAAAAATTTTCTAAAGAATTAGGCTTAGATTTGCCCAATTTTAAATTATTGTTGCAATGGCTGACCAAAACTGATGAAGGTAAGTATATCTGCAAACCACAATACAAATGTATACACATACGTAAGTATATACCCACACTTTTACAAGGAAAAAGTTAGAATTAGAATGGGCAAATATTTAACTAAATAATCGCAACAACTAAGTGCCATGTTTTATTTAACTCTGTTATATCTAGTATCTATGTATATTTAAATATTGGCAAGAATAGTAAAATACCAGTTATATGAGAATTTTCCTAACAATGATCTGCTTACAAAATACTAATTATATTTCAGTTATATTTCAGAAAAAAAATACTGCCGTGAATTACGTGCAAAGTAGAGAAAATCATTATGATGATCATTATGAAAGATTGGAAAATAATTTTGAACAAATTAAAAATTAAGGAAAAGAAATTATTTTCAGTCATGTTTGTACTGCAGATTACGAAATAAATAACGCAACTCAGGAATGATTCAGCAGTGTTCTATTTTTCGTAGCATTCTGTTTATACAACCAGAACTCAATTCCGTAAATCGCGTCTCTAGAAAACGGAAAATTTCTTTTGAATGAAACTACCTTAGATTTTCAAAGTGAAATCGCTATTTTTAATGAATTAAGAAGGAGAAATTTAAATATTTGCAATTTAAAATTAATTATGTATTACATTCACCAAAAGTAGTATAAATACATTTACTGGCTAAATACATATGTGTACATATGTATTTACTTTATGATATCTAAAAATACTTTTGACAAGTTTATTGCTAATGTAGATAGATCAATTGATATTATCACTGAAATTACTACTTCCACAATCAGCTATAACTAGCTGTTGCAATTAATACAGATTAGCAATTAGTTATATAATTAGATTTTATATGAATTGTTAAATATGCTTATAACCTATTGATTTATTTTCTTAATAATGTATCTATATTTTTTGACCTTTTTTTATAATAATTTGTTTATTTTAATATTTAAGCTTAAGGTCTTTTATTTTTTTAACAATTTTATTAAAAAATAATAGTCAATATTTCGATACTCATTGAGTATCATCTTCAGGACATAAAAAAGAGAATTTTTATAAATAATAAAATTGAGAATTGTCCTGAAGATGATACTGAATAAGTATCGAAATATTGATTATTATTTTTTAATAAAATTGTTAAAAAAAATAAAAGACCTAAAGCTTAAATATTAAAATAAACAAACGATTTATTTTCTTGTTAATATATTTATAAATTGTTAATGAATATTATGACTTGTATGATATTGCTGTTTTTTAGCCTGTTGTTGCATTCTGGATTAAATAAATAAATAAATAACAGCGGTGTATAATTGTTATTGTATTCTCCCTAAATATAGTTTCGCCCCAACTAAGAGATATGCAAATAAAACTTTTAAGGAAGACTCGTAAAACTGTTCACGAAAAATGCTGGGAATCAGCCTTATGCAAGTTTTGCTTTACGTATTCGGCTCAAGACGGCTGGGAAATAGAGCGTTTCGGATATAAAAACTCTAGTGTAAAAGTCAAACTACGCATTTTACGGGTAATTGCAGTGAAAAGATTAGTTTCATTTTATAATCATCATTTCGAGTATACATTTTATAATAATTTTAGGAACTACTCGAATGCCAATTTGAACATAATAAAAAGTTTAGAACTAAAATTCTAACACTTAGTGCTGATTCTCTGAGATCAAAACCTATAGGGCGTGATCGCCATGGACATGCTTATTGGGTTACTCAAGACAATGACTGTAATATTCGTATTTATCAAGAACACCTGGATGAAGAAATATGGCAGGTAGTTGCGACAAATCGTGATGAGTTTGCAACATTATTAAGACGTTTAAAAGGGAGTGAAGTTGTGCTCCCGTGTAAGGGCATAGGTATAATCGATGAAGATACGACAAGCAGTAGCAGCCAAATCGTTTCGGAATCTGTGAAAAATATTCCACCGATAAATAAAGTAGATAACTCATCAAAGGACGAACAAAAGGTTCCAAAATTAAGCATAAAACTTGTTCAAGGAAAAAGTTCAATAGAAAAAAACAATGAAAAAGATTTAGGAAAGGGCGAGGAAGAATTAGCTGCCGAGGAAGATGCCAAACTGAAAAAAAAATCAAGTAACTGTTCTCACTCTACAGAAAGTGGCGAAGAAGAATTTGAAGAAATAGAAGAAGAATATGACGATGACAGTGGTGGCGAATCCGAAAGTGAAGATGAAATAAGTGAGAAAAATAAATTTAAGAAATACAATACGGAGCTAAAATTTAATCAGATAATTAAATCAAAAGATGAAAACAAAAAAGTTAAGGTAAATTGTACATTAAAATTATAAATTTATAGAAAATTATAACTCCACTCTTATTTAATAATAGCCTTTGTTAATATCACAAAATAAAGTAATAAGCAATCAAAACTGTACAGAATTTGGTAACTCTGGAAAAAAACGAGCCGTGGATCAAGATGATTCAGGGACAAAAAAAGGGAATCAGTTAGTTAGAGCACAGTTTACATTAGAATCAAAACGCTCGAAATTAGCAAACAACTATGAAGATAAAAAAAAACTGGATAGAGATGAGCATGAGCAATGTTCCGATGATGACATCGAAGTAGAAGAAGAAATAGACGAAGAAGACATTGACTCCGTAGCTGCAGAGGAGGATGAAAATGAAGAGAAGCTATTTGAAGATTATGATGACGAGGATGAAGAAGAGGAAGAAGTGGGGGGAGAGATTTCCGATCCAATTAGACATGTGGTTGGAGAAGGTTCTGGGAAGGATTGCGATGTGGAAAATTTTTTGTATTGTATAGACTATGATACGGACACTGATAATGTACCCTCTATGAGCGATGTAATAGTGGAAGATATTTGTTATATTCATGGGGAAGGCGGTGGTGAAGAGTGTTTAGTTGGAAATAATAAAACTGATGACGACATGAAGAATATGGACGAAAAAAGTAATTCGGATGGATTGAAAACTGCAGTTGACGAAAAATCAATCCCTCAACTGGAAGAAAACAAAAAAAATGATGAAGCATCTCTTCTTTTAGAAAGTACTGATTGCTTTAAATTAACTACATCAAAAATATCTGCTTTAAATGATGACAGTTTAAATGATATAAAAAACGAATCTGAAGATTCAAAGAGTAAGCCAATAATTTATGATCAAAGCATTGCAGAAACAACAAAAAAAGTTAGTGACATAGATACAGAAGTAAATTTTAAGGCAGAGATACGACAAATAAATGGTGAACAAAAAATTAAAATTACTTCAGAAAACAATACTGACGGCGAAAAAGAATCAAATGAAAATGAAACACACGAAAATCCAAAAGATGAAAATGTTGCCTTGACTCAAGTCGATAACTTAAATCAGCAAACTAATGGCAGCAAAATGTTTGCTCTAGAATCCTTAAAAAAAGAACTAAGAGAGTCTAAACAAAAATTAATAGAAAAGAAATTACATCAAACTTCGGAAGGCAGCAACATTAATCTTTCAAGTCCAACAGTTTATAATAGGAAGAGGCGATTGACAGACCAAGTACATGCAACAACTACACGGCAAACTAGTTCTGAAAGTGAGATAGAACCGAATTCCGAAAACGAAGATTTTCCTAAAGAAAAAGAAGTGCAGATTGATGAAAATGATCTAGATATTGGGGGTAAGAGGCTGAAAATGAGACCAAAGCAAGCTAATACCGACTTACGAAAAAAAATAGAGGCTCAAAAAGCTGCAGCAAGCGAAGAAACTACATCATCAAGTGATTGCGAAGAAGAACTTAGAAAAAGAAAAAAAATATTATTGTCTAAGCAGGCTTCAACCCCAAATTTAAAATCAGTGGAAAAAATTGAAAATTTGGAAACTAGAAAAGATATTTCTAAAAATTATGATAAATCTAGATCTTCCACATTAACTCAACAGCCACCTCTATTAAAACAAACTGTTTCAGTAAAACCAACCAAAAATAAACCTACTTTAGCAGAAATAATTGAAAAAAAATTAAAAAAGACTCCAGAACAACTTCAAAGTAATTTAATTTCAGCCGATGTTGGCAATAATATGAATGAAGACTCTACTGCCAAAAAAATATTTCCCTTTCCAAATAAAAGCCCCATCACTAAACCTCTGAAAAAAAATTTATTAAGCCAAATAAGGCAAGTGGAAAGTGATGAAGATTCGGTTCCCCGAAAACGTACTAATAGCCAAGAGTTAAATACAGCGATTTCAAGCGATGCTAATATCTATGAGATAACAACCAAAGACAGTATAGGTATAATCGCCTCTAAATCTGACATCAAAAAACAAAAAAATATGCCTGAACGACAAAGAAAACGCAGAAGCAGCGAAGAAGCTCAAAATGATAGTCCCGAAGAACCGGAAGCCAAAAAAGAAGTAGCTGCAATCGAGGAAAAGGTTACAAGTAATTATGATAAACCAGCCGAAGTCATCAAACAAGATGTTAAAACTGAAGAACATAAGGATTTCGAAGATCAAATTGAATCTTTTACACTGGCTTCTGGTCGACGTTCCGGGCGGCGATGTACTGCAGTTCCGTCATACGTGGACACTTTACATTCAAAAAGAAATCGTCGTACCACAAAAGGTTCAACAAAAAGAGAATCTACAGGTTACCAAAAAACAGAAGCTATAAATGAGCAAAGTAACAATGGAGATGTTGTTAATGTAAGTAGTATTCATTTCAGATTGTTATCAATTGTGAGCAATATATTCTTTATCAAATTTTCTCTTAACATACTATTTCAGAAAAGCAATGTAGACAAACCACCAGGCAATAAGTCGACATTTATAACTGAAAAAAGTGATAATAAGGAAATTGGAACTGAAAAGAATACTAATTTACTAGAAATAACGAAAACTGATGTTTCCAACCCAAAATCGAAATCGAGCACAAAAACACCTGCAAAAGGAGTTCGGAAACAACGTGAAGTCGATACCACTAATATCATTGACGTAGATAGTGAAACTCCTGTACGCCAATCAAGACGGATAGCTCAACAAAAAATTCGAGAAGAAGCAGAGCGCCGCAAACTGGAAGAAATTGCTTTAAGAAGCATGAAACAAGAACTAAAGAAGAAGAAAAAAGCTGAAAAGCAGACTGATCCCACAATAGTACCACCTACTGAACCGTCATCTGAATCTGAAGATAGTGATGTTGAAATTAAAAAAAAAGTACAAAAGAAGAAATGTCCCGGAAAAAATGGAAATTGGTCGTCTGGGTCGGAGGAACAGGAAGAACCTGAAGACGAAGATGAAGAACCTGCTAACTATGAAACAGATCCTGGGTCACCACTTTTTAAATCTGATCATGAATTTTCACCCGAGTCTGATATAGAAGATGGATCTCAAGTAGTTCCAATAAAAAGGGCACGTACTGTCCGTAAAGAAGATGCTGACAGTGAAGCTACTGCCAGAGATGAAGAGGAAGCATGCCAAAAGTGCAATAAGTCTGACCACCCCGAATGGATTTTATTATGTGATAACTGTGACAAAGGTTATCATTGTTCCTGCTTATCTCCAGTATTATTTTATATTCCTGAGGGAAATTGGTATTGTCCTCCTTGTCAGCAAGAACAATTAATTAAAGCGTTAGAGAATCAACTGAAAGAATTCGACAATTTGATTGAAAATAAAAAAAGACTAGAGGAGCACGAAAAACGTATGGCTCAGGAAGAAAAGGCCCGCCAAGAAATGGAACAAGAAACAAATAAACATAAAACCAAAAAAGATAAAAGAATCGGCGCAGAAAGGAATATGGATTCTAGTGCTGAACACACCGATGGCGACGATGATACCATCACAAATTCCGATGACGCTATAGATAACGACTCAAAAATTCAAGCCTGTAAAAATAAAAACAGAAACCGTTTAAGGAATTCTATCGACAACCGTAATCACCGCGATCGAAGGTCGAATGCTACCCGTAGCCGACGAAATCAACTGAAAAAACTTGGAACGGATTCAGAAACCGATTCACAAAATTCATCACAATCTACGAATGTGTCAAAAAGTGATTCCTCGTCTTCATCAACATACTCAGAAAGCGACAATGAACCCATATACAAATTACGCAAACGAAGACAAATTAATGTAAGTTATCGTCTCAACGAGTATGACGATCTCATTAATTCAGCGTTAAAAAAAGAAATGGACGACGCTGCAGGTGCAGGCAATTTAGGGCGTGGTAAAGATATATCAACAATTATAGAAGCCGATAAAGAAGAGAAGGCTCGACAAAAACAAATAGAGGATAGCAATCTAGTTTCTAATCCAAAAGAAGAGAAAAATAATGAAAATGTCAATCAAACAAAGATTGATTCAATAAAAGTTGAGCTCGCAAAAGACAAAGATGAAAAAAATGAAGCAATAAAACAAGAAGAACTTGACAGTGATGCTGAACCTATTATACGTAAATTAAATATAAAGACATCACAGAAGAAAAAATCGCGAAAACTTACCACTTTAGACATAAGTTCCGAAGATGACGACGGATCCGATGAAGACTTCAAAGGTTCATCATTTGATGACGAAGAGGAAGAAGACACTACAATTTCTGCTTCGAACAGCGATTCAAGCCTTGAAATGTACAAACGTCGTGGAAAATTTAAGAAAAAACGCCGCAAGGCTGCGAGAAGAGCTTTTCGCGAACGTCGCAGAGTTAGACGGTTTCTTACCGATGAAAGCGACGATGAAGACGTGCAGAGACCAAAATCTAAAAAGAAACGAAAGGAGGACTCTGATTATACAGAAACCGACGTGGATGATGATGACATTTCTGAACTATCTGAAAATATAGACAGCGCCGATTTGTGTGATGATACTACCACAGATGAGTCTGACGGTGCTTGGAGACCTAACAAAAGAAAGAAGACTAAGAAATCAGCCCCTTTGTTCGCACAAAAATCTCCTAAGTCCAAAAGCTCTCACGGAAAAAAGATTAAAAAAGTTGAATACTCAGACGATGATGTAAGTGACTCGGAAGATGACGATGATAACGAGGAAGTTGGATCAGGAAAGGGAATGGGAAAACAGCCGCGTTCTCAACCGTTAAAAACTAGTACTAATTCGGCAAAAACAAAGGGGAAGGGCAAAGAAAAACATGTGGCAAAAACAAAAAAGAAAAAGTCTTCTGAAGATGAGTCCGGTGAGTCCGACAGCGAAGATAGTACACGTCGCACTAGAGGACGACGATATGCCTACATTGAGGATTTTGATGATGATAGTTCGGACGGGGGCATCAAACCTGGAGTGCAACGACCAGATACTCCTCCAGAAGAGCGAGAGAAATTTATAAAACGACAAGAAGAAATTAAACGTATGTTGGCTGAAAAGAATGCCGAAGGTGCAAAACTAGTTGCTACACCACGACTAACACCTATAAAAACTGATGGTGAAAAAGACAAACGTTCACCTGCTAAAGGTGGTGGAGACTCACTCTCTACAGTCCCATTGTCGGTTATTCGACAAGCGAAGGTGTTGGACATTGACTATTTACAAAGACGGGGCGAAAATCTTGAGGATTTAAGCACTGAGGTTGGTGAAGTTGACGATGATTTTGATGACGCAGATCTACCTGATGATTTGCCTGAAGATATGGACGAAGATGCTATTGCTCGCATGGTTGAGGAAGAAGAAGACTTCGATGGTGGTGCTGCAAGAGACCTTCCAGCTCCTGATGAAGTTTTACGACCATCCTCTACGGTTAAGCCTACTAAAACTAAAGAAATGGAAAAACCCCTCTTAGCAGTCAACGCACCTGCGCAACTTTCGCAAAACAGTCCGCAAGCAACTCCAGTAACTCTATCAACATTAAGCTCAGGTCTTCAAGAACCAGTAAGAAAAAGGTTTCCTATGCCAACAATACACCCTCCACTACTTCGACATCAATTTTTAATGCATGACTCAGTACCCAATACTCATTATATCATGCAGCGCCATAGTGGACCACATACATCCCATCTTTTACAAGATGCTCTTTCGGCGCCATTAACCCAACCAATGGACCGAAATTATCCCCCTATAACGTCTTCGGGCCCTCACCATTCGGTAATTAATAGAATGGGTCACAGTATACCTTTGCAAGCAACAATACCACATTCATTAAGTACAACAAGGCCCTCTCAGCTTCCAACAACTTCAATTAATACAAAAATATCCCAGCTTGATCAGTCACCCCAAGATAAATCAACAAATCCTCACAACGTCAGTGAAAATAAGCCAAGAGGACGAAGAAAAAAAATTACACCTTTGAGAGATACGCTACAAAAGCAACAAACAGCTGCAGCAGTAACTGCTGCAACTGCATCGAGTTCCGCTTTAGCATCAACTTTAGTTAAGAACAACGATCCTGCAAGTAATGTTCTTCTATCAAGTGCAAGTAAAAGTGGATCAACGCCAAAGTCAACAATACAAAGTAGTGTTATAACCAATATGCCACCATCATCGCATTCAGCTGTTAATAGAGCAGTAGTACCAACCATGGCTCCAATAAGAGATCCTTATATAAGGACTGATGGTAACTATCAAATTATATTTTACTTACATATTTTACTTTTATAACCATTAAAAAGGTCCGAGGTTCTACGACACAGTGGGAAATCGCATTTCCCAAACTAGCGCTCAACGACATCGAGGACCACCACAGATCCCAACAAGCCTATTACCACCACATCCTGCCAATAGAACATCGTATGGTCCTCCACCTCCCCTAAAGGGGTCGAGTTCTGGACCTCCTGTTTCGTCATCACCAAATGCATCAGGATCAATACGAAATCCATTACATCATGTTACACCACCCTATTTGGGAATGCCACCGAATGCTCGTCACGCATCGCATATAAATATGTACAGGTACTATCTATCGATTTAAATTTTTATATGAGCCTGTTCGTAAATACATCGCTTCGCTTCATAATGTAGGTCTGTTTTAGATATGCAAGTTCAGACTAATGAGAGCGCAGAACAAAATTAATTCTCCCAAATTAAGAAAGTTACTCAAAATTGCTACAATAAAAACCAAATTTTTTTTAATTTCATTATTCACGATATTCTCCAAAATAATTATTTAAAATTTTATTGTTTGTTGGCTGAGCTAAATATATGCCCACATTTCACTGGCGCTAGCCAAATCATCAATACTCTTCAACCAAATCATGTTTGAAAAGCATTCAAACTCATATACTTATTGAAAAATCTACAAATACTCGTATTATATAGAATTCAATAATATTTTTCTACTTGTGACTTGCAAAACACGTAGGTGTAATAGTTAGAAAACTTGTATAAAAACGAAACGCAAACAGTTTTAATCGTTAGGCGTTATTTGCATTTAAAGTAAAATTTATATTGTTTATTCCCGTTTTCATTTCCCTTAAATCCCCTTTTGTATAATTTATTGTTATTTTTGCAATTTTTTGAAAAAGTTAAATTTTAATTATATTTTGGCAATAAACAGCTCCTATATAAGTTGTGAGTTTTAAAGGAAACAGGTCATGTTTATAATACATTTGAACTGAAGGAAAAATCTGCATAGAACTTGCAAAAAAATTATCCAGGAAGGACCGCTATTGTACAACAAATTTTATTTAAAACTTTTTGTTTTCTGTTCTAAAAACTACAAATAAATCAATAAACACATACATAGTTTCATCAACATCAGATTTTTCAGGTACCTGAATACATCTTATGTTGAAGCTTGTGGGGAAGGGAAAATTTTGTTTTCGTTTTGCTTTTTTAGCTTTCATTTTGCTTTTTTAGCTTTCATTTAAACGAACTTCCGATAAGCAAAAACCGTTTGAACACATTTTTTATTATTTTTTTATATGACACAGACTAATTCGGATAAACAAAAGTGGAAAATCACAGCGGACTTCAAATAGAAGAAACTGTTTCTTGTTGTTTCTTGAACGAAAATAGAAAATGTAATACTGCAAATAAAATAGATGAATTTCGATTTTGAATTAAGACTTATTTTGTAAACTCAGATTTTATCGACTGCGTTGTATTGCAGACAAATTGTGTTTTGCTTCAACTGTTTTTTGTTTAAGCGGATTGCCTTTTTAAGACGTTTTAATGTTTGTTTCATATAATCTTGCACGAGCTTGAATGCTTTTCAATCATGATTTGTATAAAAGGGTACTGACGATTTGGTTAGCGCCAATGAAATGCAGGCATATACATACCTAGCTAAGCCAACAACAAACAATAAAATATTAAATAATTTTATTATTTTTTTACGAAAATGCATTTGTCAAACTCCTTATAAAAAAGTTATAAAAATTTTGGTGTATTTTCATGTATAGAGTTTGAAATCATCTTAAGTGCACAGTTAATTTAATTAATTTGCGCAAAATATAATGCCATGTTGCATTTTCGACCATATGACAACTGCAGTCAGTATTTACGAACATGCAACTCGGTAGTGCGTTTACGAACAAACCCTATTTTGATATCATTATATTTCTAGTAGGCCTCCTATATTCGGCAATCCCAACTTTGGTCCTCGTGTTAATTTAAGAACTCCAAATATTCATCCATCCGACTATTCGTCTGGTTCGCGTAAGTTACATATTTTATTTTGATATAAATATTTATTAAATTATACGAAATGTACAGGTGCTTATTCTGCATACGGGTTTTATCCGCCACCACCACCTTTGACGACACCTGGTCAACGACCAGGATCCGGTTCAGTGCTACGACATTCTACACAAATGCCTCCAGTTCAACCGAATCTATCACACTCTTCAACTTCGGTTATTGTATCCGCTACATCTTCAAAATCATCAAATGCAGCAACGGTTACATCGCAGCCTACAACAGAAACAACTGATATTAACTCCATTTCTAAGTCAGTCATAGCAACACGCGAATTACCAATCAAAATTCTTCCTCCAAGACAGTCATCACCGGCACTCGTCATTGAAACTCAAAAAACAGATAAATTAATATTGCCCATGGCAGAGCCACGGAAAAAACTTACAACTTTGGAAGCTTTTACTGCAAGCACTGCTAAAAAATCGCCAATATTATTGGCCAGTGAATCCTCGGGATCAAGAAGTCCATATAATCCCCCAACAAGTGTCAACGATGAATCTTCTGCTCCCGGCCCTTCGGAGAACACAGCCATAATCGAACAACCAAATATACAAGAAGGCCAACCAAGCGAATTTAGCGGTCTTGTCAGCTATTTCAGTTCTCAACATGATGATTACAACACATAACATTTATAAGAACCTTTATTTAAAATTATTCACTATGTAATCTTCATGTACATACTATGTACAAAATTATCATACATATACATACATATGTATATTTTTTATGATTGCAGCAATAAAGCTATAGGAGCGGTAGTACGTGAATGAATGTTACGTTTTTGAAGATTTGTTTACAGAAATCGACAAATAACACTTCGTTCATTCCATAAATAAATATTTTATATTAGCTATTATATAATTTTTATTTAAACAAATTTATGTTTATATTTATTGTATGTATACATTGAGTATAATTGGACATTAGCTTAAGAACTATTAGTAATTGGTAATTTACGTTTATCAATATTGAATATTTTACATAAAAATTCTTTTGCATTCTATTTGAGCAAAACATGGAATTGCAGCATGTATTGTGTATGATCATACTGAAACTTCGAGTTATTTACATTAACATCGTATATATGCATTAAATATGTTTGCATTTAACACAATGTGACTATGATAATTCAATAAATATTTAAAACAAAAAATCTTTATTTGTTATAATAAACTTCTGCATCTTGTGTGTATATATCAAATTTTCCAGAACTGATACAAAGTCGTATTGTCGTTAAATTGAATTTACTGAGGCAGTTGGCGTTTTTCGTCCTTAATGCCAATAAAGTAACGGATAATATACACTATTCGGTAATAATTATGTTTACATTTTTAGATAAGATGTCGAATACTCTAAGGTACATTTATTATTATTTTTTTTTCTTAACTTGATATGAATTTTATGACATTTTTAATGATTCAATTATGGATGGGAACCCACCTCAGTTCAGTTGCCAGTTGTCTTGTTCTGTAAATCGAATCCAAAAAAATTTCACTTATTTGGTGTTCTTTAAAGCGAATTCAAATTTTGTCGTTTTAAAACCAAGTGAACAGATCTGATCGAAAGTAAATGGAATGTTATTATCATCTAATAGATAACTGTAAAAACTGTATCTAAAAAAATCGCGTTTAAACAATATATTTTTTTTTTATTACAAACAGTTGATTTATTACCATTTTGAACTTTTTGTATGTTTAAAATAGTTAATTCCAATTTAATTTTAAATGCAATAAATCACACGATTTACAAAATACCATTTTGTCATTTTTCGTTTTTGAATATTATTCAATTTGAATAACGATTCGATTACAGAACATGGTTGTACAAGTATATGACGGATGGCCCCCATAATCTAGCCGCCTTATTCGTAAATAAAAAGATTTTGACATGAAAAGAATAGATAAAAAACTTATATTGCTAAATTCCCCTTCCCCACCTCAAAGTTTTGATCGTCCATGTTCTAACACTAGCCAGATTGTCAAATCACATGTGAATTTTAAATCAGCAAACTTATTCCTGCATGTTCTGAAACTTATTTCGCTTGCTATTCAAAATTTTACGTATATTCCAAAAACAAAACATGTTTTTGCAGTGACAGGTAAAAACGCTAGCGCTCTTCAATAATAGTCTAAAGAAGCTGCAATCAAAAAGCATCATTGAAGAACACAAACTAAAGGATTTCTGTCCATATTATAGATAAAAGTAAAAATATGCGAGTGTTTTGCATGATTACTCAGCAAATGCTCAACACTAGCAAAAAATTTCAAATCAATTAAATCGGAAGGATTTCTTTGTAATTCGAAATAAAAGACAAGGATTTCGAATAGTTTTTTGCAAATTTGATGCTATTTTTTACATTTTTTCAATAAAACTTGTGTAAAAATGTTACTAGTTTTTGCTCATATAAAAAGAAAATATGTTAAATTTAATTTTTTCTTTAGTGCTCAATTTAATCAAAATACGCCAGTTCACTTTATTGTACACATACAAGTTGAAATCGCATAACTTCTTGTTATTGCGATTTACAGAACACCTTTCTTGCGACTTAAGACACAATCGCAATTATGCGAAATGCGAGTGTCAGTGTGCCCTTAAATATCCATTAAACTAAGAGTTCGTTCAGTTCATATCAAAAAGATTTTTTTACAGTTTACTTCGGACAGTGAAACCAATTGTAAGTTGAAATTGCAATAGCTTGGAATTCTTTTTCAATAAAATTTAAACTGTTTAGTTTCCGAAAGTAAATTTTTAAAGCATCACATTAAGGATTTTGTGTGATATTCAGTCATATCACATACCGATCTCAAGGTTTTGATTTACACGTTTGCAATTCCGATTGATTGTTTCAATTTCTCCAATTTTATGTATTCCCAAAAGGTGTAAAATCTCTATTTTTATTTACGTATGGCATAACTTAATGTACTTTCAACATAAATGAAGTTTTTTGAATATTAATATATATATATATATATATATATATATATATATATATATATATATATATATATATATATATATATATATATATATATATATATATATATATATATACTAGCTGACCCGGGCAAACGTTGTTTTGCCTTCAAATTTTATTTTCACTGTAAGTCTGGTTTCGTTGCAAAGTCATGGCGGATCGATATTTCGAAGAAGAATGAAAGGTGTACTAAATCGACATAGCAGTTATTGTTCAAATACCGGTATCGGGCTAATTAACAACACTACACGCTGATTAAAGACCCAACGCCTTCAGCGAAACACAGCATAGGCTTATCGCGCTAATCTCTATCGGGCAAAACACAAAATCGGTGCAGTAGTTCTTGAGTTACGGTGCAAAAACACAAAAAAACTAAATATTGCGCCATTTGTCTTACGACCTTCAAACTACACAGAAACACTCCTCACGGCCCATAGAACATGCATATAAAATTTGGTCAAAATCGGTCCAGTAGTTTTTGAGTTTAGCGATCACGAACATACACGTAATTTTTATATATGTATATATATATATATATATATATATATATATATATATATATATATATATATATATATCTTCTTGAGGAAATTTTTTTATTAATATGACAATTGAAAAAAAAAACGCCCAGAGGCGTCGAAATATTTAATAAAATTATTTTTTAAAAAAAGACCTAACGCTTGATTATAAAAATTATATATATTAAAACAAAAAAGGTCAAAAAAATAGTGTTAATTTTTTTTAATATTATGAATTTTTGAAATAAGTGGTTTACACAAAAAAAATTTTTTTTGAATACTTAATATTATAATACATATATTGGGATATTCTCCCCAAATAATGCTTTAAAACTATAAACTTAATTTATTTTTCAAGCTTAATGTCTCTTAATTTTTTTAATATATATTTCGGTACTCATCGAGTACCATCTTCAGGATATTTGTTTATTATATAAAATATATGAGTAACGATGAGTACCGAAATATCGATTAAAAAATTAAAATTATTTTATATAAAATAAACAAATATCCTGAAGATCGCACTCGATGAGTACAGAAATATCCATTTAAAAAATTTAGAGGTTTTAAGCTTAAAAATTAAATTAAGTTTATAAATTAAAATAAAACGATCAAACAATTAGAACATATAAATTCTTTAAAACAGTAAGTTTCAAAAAAATTTATCGTTTGTTGTTGCTTTAGCTGTTCATATGCCAACATTTCATTAATCGCTAAACGATAATCGTCAGTGAACTTTATACAGTTTGCAAACACAAACTTCGAAGCTATTTGGATTGTCTGGATAAACACCCAGTCCACGGTAGGAAATGCGCTTGTTACCCTCAGACTAATATTCTACAGGGTACTCGTTAAATCAAATACGCACATACATATGTTATTTTCTGTTTGTTTATTTTTCCTGTGCTCCTCAGCCATAGATCAAATTTCGAAAAAAAAATTATTTTTGTAACAAGTAGTATATTGTCTATAAATGTTCCTAAATATCGTCAGATGTTCAAGTGTTAGAAAAGTAATTATACGATGTATCAACAGTATATTCATACATTGCAAACAGACGTTTAGGAAGCCACTTTCTCAAAATTTTAAGCGAAAACAAAATTTTTGCTCTAAAATAAAAATGAGGATTGCAATTCAAGATCATTTTTAATCCCTTTTGCAAAATGCTTACAAAGTAGATGAAGTAGCTATAACTATGAGTTTGAAAATAAGTAAGCCGTTTACACGGCTTGAATAACTTTTTATCATATCGTTTTCATTATATTTACGTATTTCAAAATTATTCACTAATGTTAAATAAACAGATGGCGGTATTACTTAAATATTAATAAAATAAATATGGCCTGTAGAAATCAGATGTAAACTATCGATTCTATAGGAATGAAACCAAGAGCAAGCAGTAAATCTATTCATTTAAGCATAAATCTCAGAAAAGAAATATGGTTAAAGCATTAAAATCATAGTAATATAATTTATATTAAAGGAATAAATAAATTAAGCGTGATACTCGATCAAGAACATACTGTTGGACAAAGGAGATGCATAGTATAGTTCAAATATATTTTCATTGCCGCGACTTTAAATAATTTGGAGACATACGGAATGACTAGTAACTGCTCTTGGCGTTATCCAACAAAAATTAACTTATATTTACATTTAATATTCTGATGAATGCATTAAAATATTACAGCTAGCTCAATGCCGATCTCTAGATTTCTAATCTTCAAAAACCTACTGTTGTATAGGTCGCCGAAAAAGCAAAATATGTGGCTCAGGTTTATGTATCATATAATGAATCCAACCGCGTGATTGCTGAACACCAATTGAACGCCACTCTGCCTCAGACATGAGATGTGTTTTCGGTACCAATTTCACCAACTCTTTAGGAAGAACCACATGCCTATATGATTTGATTAAATTGTTGAACGATATTTTTACAATTATTTGGGGATAGGAGCATACCTGTATTCATATTTTTCATCATAATATTTGTCAGAATAGTATATATCCTTGCTCATTGTATCAGAGATATTCAGCAAATTTAAGGTTATGCACAAATCTGAATACGAAGGAATATTGATGCCCCTATTTCTCCTTCAGAAAATTACTCGACAACTTTTATTCTGAGCAACAATAGTTCACCTTTTTCTACTCTTGTTAACGCTTTTTGGTAAAAACTTGAATATTACACAGTAAATAACTTGACAATATTATCTAATTTGTCTACAATTAATAATTTAAAGTTTTAGCGCTTGGGATATCTGGAATAAATTTCAATTGACAGCACAAAATAACAAGTTTACTAGCATCAACCGCCGAAAAATTTGTTCAAATTTCCTATCCTTCTTGTTTTCCCAAAAACATAGCGTGTGTAATAGAGAAAGAAGTATACTATGTTGAATTCCCTCATGCGTTAGAAAATCCTAGCAGAGTTGCAAACATATATACTGCCCTTAAGGCCGTGTCACATAAAACTTTGTAGCGTTGCGTGACGTTTTTAAAGCTGAATTCACCCATTCGTTCTGAACGTTCCGAACGATTTTTTTTAATATGTAGTTTGACGTCTCTCTTTTGAGAAAGAGAGTAAATTTAATGCGGAACAACAACAAAAATTTCGTTCAGAACGAATGGGTGAATTCACCTTAACTTTGACAAAAAAGCGTAACGCAAAAGGTGTATGACACAATGAAAACTTTGACACAACGCGCGCATTGTGTGTTTACCAAAAAGGTGGATATGAATTTTGCTAATTATTTTTTATTATAAAAATTAAAGTCAAAATATTATTTGCTTTTGTGTGTTTATTTTGTTATCACCTATTGTAGTTTATTAAAAATACACCACTATACCATATAAAGCATTTTATTGTCATCAATTCATTTGTTTTTTGGATTTTCAAAAACATACATACATACATATGTATGTACATATGTATGTATTCATATAAAAATTTAAAATATTATTAATTATACGCTGCCACTGATTTTTTACAATAAAATAATCTTATGCTATATACTTACATATAGCTTGCAAATAGGTACTATTTTATAAATTAGTTAAAAAAATAAATTTTAAAAATAAAAAAATAAGTATTTTTCATATCACATCACATTTTCATATCATATTCTAACATACATACATACATACATACATAACTTTGATTGTCAAAGCACGCAAAAAGTTGAGAGTTGCCGAACTTTTTGCGTCACGCTGCGTTAAAAGTGTTTTATGTGACATGTTTCGTATAAGTATGTACATTTCAACTTAAATGTCAAAGCGAAGCTGTAACGCAACGCGAAGCAAAAGTTGTATGTGACATGGCCTTTAAGGTGAAGGTACATAACACGCGTTACACGCGTCAACGCGTTGTAGACTTCTGTCAAAAAAGTTGAACTAGAGTATTTTCATATAACAAGGTACATAGAAAAGTCGAAAACGCGTCTAACGCGTGAAGTTCGTTAACTTTCAACTTTTCACGCGTCATGTTAAAAAATGGCGGCTACTCAGCTCATATTATGAAGCAAATATTGTTACCAGCTGATTGAGTATGAACAAATATGAAGCAAATGAAGAATATATATATATATATATATATATATATATATATATATATATATATATATATATATATATATATATATATATAATATTATATGACTGGAAGAAATAGAATATCAAGTTTCCAAGCTTTATTCCACATGTAGTGCACACTTATATATTCAAAGGTTTCAATCTTCCCGATTGTCCTATATACATATTTATGTAATTTAAATCGATTACAAATAGTTGATTTTGAGAAACCATGTTTTTATATAAATAGCAGACGATCGAGGATCATTATCCTTTATAAACTTTCCTTTTCGGCATTTTTCCCTCAGAAACTGGGAACGTTTTATGCAGAAGGATTTCCATATGGCTTACTGCGGTTACTTTCAATGGTTTCAATTGTAAAATAAGACTTTCAAGCATATCAAGCACAGAATACTACTGTGCTATATAGGCTTAATATTCTGTATATCATATGATATACGCGTAAAGGTGAATTCACCCATTGGTTTTTAACGTTCTGAACGCTTTTTTATATGTAGTTTGAAAGAGAGTAAAAACCAATTCAAGCAAAAATTGTTCCGCATTAAATTTACTCTTTCTCTTTCGCGTTCCGAACGTTAAAAACGAATGGGTGAATTCACATTAAGAGAAGCAAATTTTTGAGATATTATTTTTCTATATACATATTATTACTCTTTAACTCCCATAAAGCTTTGATATCATAATTTTCATTTCTCTTATTTAAAATAACTGCACACGATCGAACATTTTTAGCAATTTTCCCCGTCTGTATCTAGCATAAAACAATGTAAGATATTTCTTCTTCTGGCAAAAAATTAGTGCGAGATATCCGATATCGACTTAAAATTGGTCTAAAAACTTTTAATGAATGTGAGACCGAAGCACGAATTTAAATATGTACGTGAACGTGTAAAAATACCATAACAGCTCGCACACCTGTGACCAAAGCTTACATTCTAAACAGGTATTAAGGTCTATTAAATTATAATAGGGACCTGACATCTTAAAATACATATAAGAAAAATTAGTCATTTGCCGTCATCAGAGTATACAAGATAGAAAGTTTTCGAGTGTTTGGTTTCGAAAGTGTACCAAAGGAGACTAAATATCTTAAGTACATATCGTCCCCATCATGTCCAACTATCGAATATGAAAAATTCGTGTTTTCAGGTTTGTTATTATAATTCTACATTGGATACTCTTAATACTACACCATAGAGTTAAACACTTGACACAAATTTAAAACTTGGTCTTTTAAGGATGTACTGATTTTGAGTTCACAATTGAAGGCACATTTTGCGGTGTCCTCGAAATCACGATTTTCACATTCGATGTTTGGGCGAAATGTTCGTTAAAGAAAAGGTATACATACACAGACGCAATTATGATTTTTATTTCAATAATAATTTTTAACATCAAAAACAAGAAATATTTCATAATACTTTATTTGTTACGTACTTAAATACATATGTACATAAGTACATACTTACATATGTATGTATGTACATATTTCAAATGTAAGTTAGTATACAATGTTATTCTTTAGTATATATACTTACATACATATATCAAAACATTAATTTTTATTTCTATAGGATGCAGTTGTTTTGCTTAAATTTTAGCAATCTTCTGTATAAATATATTATGAATTAGTAGTACGCCTTTTTATACATGTGCCGATTTTTCATATTTTATAAATTTTTTAAAGCTTTACATAAGATACATTTATAAATAAATTAACCTTTTCTTAAAATATTTTTACACAAAATAAATATGTATCATTTCATAATTTTAGAGACATTTGTAGTAAGATAACTATTTTAAACTACCTACGAGGTCTTGAAGCAATATAAAAACGTGGTAAATGTAATAATTATATCATGAAACATATGCTTAAAGCGGTTAATAAAATAATCTTATGTCTTTAAACCCTTTTGATGACGTTTAATACGGGCGTAGGGACCAACAGCAGGATCCACAATGAAATCATACAACACGCGAACCCAGCTTGTATGTTGTGGCATTGAATTGTAGAACTCTGGCGCAATTTTCTTCACTTCTGGTAAACGGGACCCAGGCACTGCGGGAAAATCATGATGTTCATTATGATAGCCAACGTTGAAAGTGATCCAATTGAGAGGCCCATAGTAGGAGTAAGTTTCAAATCCTTTTGCAAACATATAATGTTCTGAAATAAAATGCCCGGCTACTGGATGTAGCCCCATTGCTAATACTGAACCTAACACCAGATAAGCCATTGCCTTCCAACCACATGCATATACAACCAAACCGTTAAATGATAATTGAATAATAGTATTAATAATTTCCAAACGTGTTGGTGGTTTTGGATTAATAATAAGAGGACGGAATATATAAAAGAAAGGTTGCAGACATACCCAAATAAATTTTCCAAATGTTGAATTGAATAACTTTGCTTCCAGTAATGTGGGTATATCAGTGTCAATAACCTCATCTCCTTGGTATCTAAAAAAGAAATCTGTAAAATATTTCCTACCAAAGATCGAAAATAGAACTAGTTGTGATAGATAATTTTTAAACTGCGTAAAGACATAACAAAATAATGTGCAGACAAAATTTTATGTTCAATGGCATTGAACGTCACAAAAGGTCTTTTTATAAAAAACAAATTAATTTTTTTAATTTTTTCCTGAAGAAGACGCCCAGAGGCGTCTTCTTTATGAAAAAGATATGATTATTTTCCATATTAATCACCTGTGATGCTCAAGATGATATTTTCTAAATGATATAGACATCGGCAATCCAATCGGCAAGTTACACACAAAACCTAGTATGCGATTGTGCATTGGACGACTATGGCCAAAGGCCAAATTGTGCGATATCTCGTGAACAGCCAACATAAGCGAATGATTTATAATTCCGCCAAAGCAGTAGGCCGCCAGGACTAAGAAAGGCCATGAAAAGTCCTTTACAATATATAAGGCCATGATTTGTGTAAGGACCATAGCACCTGCCACCCATTTAAAGTTGGGATCATGGCCAAAAAGTTTTTTAATTTGTGGATATCTTTCCAAAATAATTTTGCGGCGCGATGCATGTGGTTCTTCAGTGTAAACCCATTCAAAGTCTGTTCTTGATACCTTCTGACCCATTGTCGAAAAATAAAATTGTTTAATAAGGCGTACCATCTAAATCAGCACAACAATAATTTCTTTATTTGCTTTTGATACTGTCATAAGGGTATAAAAATGTGTGTAGATGTGCTTATTATTATTATTTTATTTATTTATTTATTATTTTTTTTTTTTTTTTCTTGAAAAGGTATGACTGGCTATTCACTATCTCTTCCTCTGATTATCAAATTAATTGAATTTATTAGACTGTGCTTAGATATGCGATTTTACTTTGACAAAGTTTTTTAAGTTCTCTTTTATATTTGTTTTCGTGTTCAGACGGGAAAGTTTCCTTCAACAATGTTTGCGCTCTTTTGTTTGAATTTACTCAAGGTGTAAAATTTATACAAGGTGGTAGTAATAGTAAAACAAACGTGTTCGCACGAATGTCAAAAGCTGTAGTTCTGTATACTTATTAAAAGCTTTTAGTAATTTTTACTAGTTCTAATAATTGTTAGTTCATATTCAGAATATTTGTAACAAGAGAGTGAAAGAGAGCGTAAGGAATTGATACACAAAAAAGTATTCCGATAGCTGACTTATAGAGGAAGAAATATGAAGTATCAGCAGTGTGCTTCATGGCTTATGCATAACAGGTAGACTCGCCCCAAGTCCCATTGAAAATTAACCTGTTTGGATGTCAAAAGCAGTTGTTTCGTCAAATCCCTAAACATGCACATTTTGACGATTGAAGAATTAACAGAGCGTGAGTGAAACAAATTAGAAAATAACATAAATAAAATTTACGTAAAGTTTATATTAACGACATAAAAGTAGCAAAAAAGCCACCTGAGCTGTAGAGACTACCTGGTAATAATATACATAGGAGAGTACTGTTGTAGATTTTTTCATTAACATATAGTGAAACTGTCAAACTGTATAAATGAAAAATTTTGATTTTTTATGTGGAGTGTGACAGTATCACAATAATGTACGTGCGGTCAACTGCTTAACATTATTAACATAGATCTTATATAACAAGCCTTGGATGTGCATGTGCATGTGGCTTATGTACAACCTTGTAAAGATAATTTACCAGTGTTGCCATTAGGCTACGAAAGATACATTTTTCGTACCTTTCGATGACTTCACGTACCATGTATATCCTGAAAATTTTCGTATCTTTAAAATCTGTACGCACAATGTACAGAAATAAAATATTAAGCTTTCCGTCCCTGACAAAGTTTTTTAAAGTTATCACTTCGTTATGAATACTAAAAAAACAGTGACAACTAAATAGAAAAATTACATGTATTTTGTTGTTAGGTTTTCTAAGTTCTTCTGTCGTCTGCTTATTCTTGTGTACATATACATACATATGTATATACATATGTACATACAATTGTTAAAATGAAATTTTAGAAGAAAACAATAACGATCTTTACAGTTAATAATTTCAGACCGCATAATAGTTTTATAAAATAAAACAATTTTAAATTAAATGTTAGTTTATGGTTAAAAGAAGAAAACTAAACAGCTGACTGCAAATAATCCGTTTTTTAATTTTCAAGCTAAAGGTCTTTTATTTTTTTAAAAAATTTAATTAAAAATAACTATCAATATTTCGATACTCATTGAGTATCATCTTCAGGACAATTCTGCTGACTGCAAATATTATATATTTATGTACATATAAACAAAATGAGAGTGAATTTTACATTTTAAACAAATTTTATGTACATATGTATGCTTCTATATGGAATTATTTACATTTCATTAAAATTTACAGGTCATTCTCTAAAAGACAATGTACAATTTTAATGATAAATGGCTGTTAATAGAGGAGTACAATGGATGGTTAATGAAAAAAAATTAAATATGAAATAAGTAGTTATGTTAATAAATGTTAAACATTAAACATGGATTTTCAATTTTTTTTTTTCAAAATATGTATATCTTTTTGGGAAAAATTGTTGCCCCTATTGCGGTTCACCACTTTTGTGTCAGTTTGGTCGTCTTAGGTGATTTCGCATTGCCGTTCTCAACTAAACTGCCAGTTGACTATTCAGTTGTGTATCTGTTTTTTCGTGGTATTGCCGTTCTCAACTTTGTAAAAGTTTGGTCGTAAAAAACGTTGAATACACACAACTGCTTAATTGTAGTTGTGTCATTATCAGTTAGAGTGAAATTTTTTTTAAAAGCGGTGAAAATTTAAATCAAAATGGAGAGATCGTAAGTATCAATTTTTATAATAATTTTTTCACAATTTTTAAACACTTTTATTAGTTTGAAAATAACAACGAAAGTCCAATTTGAGCGGCTTGTTCAGATTATGGACAGGAATCCGGAAATTGCTCGCGGAAAACCAAATTTTGGTGCAACGGAAAATACGTGCAAGGAGTTATGGGAAGAGTTTGCTGTAGAATTAAATAGTTTGGGACCACCGACAAGAACATCGCAAGAATGGCAACGTGTAAGTGTGTCAGTAAAATAATATTGAACAATTACAATATTCTTAATATAATTATAATCTTGCACAGGTTTGGATCCACTATAAAGCAAGCATTAAGAAAAAACTTGCAAACAATAAAAGAAACACTCAGGCGACAGGTTGAGGCCCATCACAAGAAATCCCATTAAATAGCCTTGAGGATACTGTTTCACAACTCTTGTCTTTGCAAGAGGGAGTGGCACCATTAAATAGCCTTGATGATACTGTTTCACAACTCTTGTCTTTGCAAGAGCAAGCGGCACCATCTGGCCAAGTTTTTGGCGTTGCAGCATCCACTGCAAACATTAAAAAAAATTGCATTGTTGGAACGACAAGCAAATGAGGCTACTGATCTCCACAATCTTAAGGTGGAGTGCGATAAATTACAAATAGAAAAACTTAAGAATAAATTTAAAAATTAATAATATTTTATTGTTTGCTGTTGTAAATTTCATCTTATTTTTTATATATTAAAATTCACAAGTGGTATTATTTTTTTAAGAATTACAAGTTTTTAAATATATGTACAGAATTCTTTTTTTTAACCTTTTAAGACTCAACAAATTGTTTCACAATACATAAATAAAATATTTTACACTTTTTATTCCCACAACACTTTCAGTTTAATTTTCTTCAAATTTCACTTGTCAAACGTGATATTTAAAGTTGGCAATTCGATATTTTAGGTTGGCAATTTTATGACAAACTCAACTAAAAACAGTTGTGTATCGCAATAACTAAAATGAGTTTGGTTGTGCATAAGTTGGGTTGACTCTCACACGACCAAACTGAGTTGAGTGGTGAACCGCAATAGGGGCATGTATCTTTTTGAAAACTAAAATGTATCTTTCTCGAAATTTCACTGGCAACACTGTAATTTACCTTTAATGGCGGACTATTTCATGCGATCCAATTTTAAAAAGCATATTAATTGATATGATTGTATGAGTTTGATATGACTCTACCGCTCAAGCGATATACATAAGTACTTAGGGTAATATATGTACATATTATAATTGTTTACAATTGACAGTCCAGCTTATAATTTTTTTAAATTTTTTCGTTGCTCATGTCAAAATTTGTTTATCTGTTCTGATTATTAGATATGATTAATTTTGAATATTTTGTTGTTGACATCGAAAAAGGTGAGTCGAGCGTGATGATCGTTTTTATTCAAGCTTATTATTTGACAGTCAAAATTGATTTAGTATCAAGTATTTGCATTAAGCTGGCATCTAAATATGTATATGACCTTGAGGGTTTTACTACGACATGAAATTTACGACTTTACCATGGAATAAGCCTATATACTTATAACATTTAATCAATGTGTTTTAACCGCCTTAAAAAAAGGTAATTCAATAAACCACTATGGACTAAATATACAGTAGTCACGAAAACGTGAACCACAGATTACTATAATATCTGTGACGTGAACTATATACATGTCAAGGATGTATAAGATTTCAAAATTTGCTTTTTCCAGATTGTGAAAATTTTAAAACAAACAATTAAGGTTTGCCATAATAATATCTAGCATTTATATCTAAATAAGTATTTTACAAAAAGGGTTAAATATTTACAAATATTTTTAGAGAACATTTTGACATTGCAAGTCATAGAACAAAAAAATCACCAGAGCTCCACATGTATTTGTTGCAACATAATCAAAATGTATTCATTATTATGGTAGGATTTTCCACAAACATAAAATGAACATTTTTATTAATCTTTGTTCGTTTTTGAGCAGCCTGCTTTTAAAAACAAATGTTTCCGGTCATTTACATTTTCCTGAGTTTACTCTATACTTACATACATACCTAGCATGTATGTCTGTAACCAAAATTGTTTATGTATGTACATATATACTTATGTATCCATACAAAAATATATATGTATATACATACATATATATATATATATATATATATATATATATATATATATATATATATATATATATATATATATATATATATATATATATATATGTATATATATATATATATATATATATATGTATATATATATATATATATATATATATATATATATATATATATATATATATACATATATATATATATATACATATATATATATACATATATATATATATATATATATATATATATATATATACATATGTATATATATATATATATATATATATATATATATATATATATATATATATATATATATATATATATACATATATATATATATATATATATATACATATATATATATATATATATATATATATATATATATATATATATATACATATATATATATATATATATACATATATATATATATATATATATATATATATATATATATATATATATATATATATATATATATATATATATATATATATATATATATATATATATATATACATATATATATGTATACTAGCGGACCAGGCGAACTTCGCCTCGCCCCAATTTTAAGCCTTCAGACAAACTTTCTATTTTTTATGTTTTATTTAAATTTAAACAGGCTACTTAGTTCAATCGTATTTTATAAGCCAAATTACATGTGATAGTTATCTATTTTTTAATTTGAAAAGCCATTAAGAAATAATTTCAAACAAAATTTCATACGAAAACTCGATTTTCGATTTTTCCAATTTTCCGAAGGGATTTTTCAAAATTTTCTTCCATAAAAACCTACTCCTCGAAAATACGAACAACTGACAAAAAGTTTTACAGAAATCGGCCAAGCCGTTCTCATTTTATGGATTTTGCCACGCCCCTCCGCCCACATACCGAAAATAAAAAATCGGACTTCACAGTGTCACCCGCCCGAGTATTCTAAAGGTTTCCTGAAAATTTCGTCAAAATCGGCCCAGCCGTTTTGGAGCCATTACGTTACATACATACATCCTATTTTATATATAGATATATATACTATATATGTATATATATATATATATATATATACATAATAAAATGGCTCCACGTCTAAGGGGATTTCGGGGACGAATTTATCTAGCTTGGTCTCGTTTCCAGGAAATCCATGGTCCGTTTTTTTTTGGAACTACATACGGGAATTAAATGAAATGGCTTTCAAAGGGAGCCCAAATAAAATGGAATCATTCTAAAACGAAAAAGGGCCAAATCGGAGGATATTAACAATTTATGTACTCCAAAGATGTTGCTATCAAACATAGGCTATATTCTGTGCTTTCAAATGAAAATTTTTGGCAAATAGGAATCACGAACTCCGAGAAAAACTCATAGTCACTACCAATAAATTGGAAGAAATTCGCACACTGCTTGCTATATTTAAAAGACGTGCGGATAATTAATGTCTTATAATCGACATCATTTGATCTTTAACAAGCTCCGACATTGCATATGTTCAAAGCACATCCCAACTTCTTGCACTGCCGCTCAATGCGCAAGTTTCTTTATTAAAAAATTTTTGGTACGTAAAAACTTTTTGAATTTGACGAATGTAATAGACGAATATTTGGAAATACCACTAGTACATACCTCATATTGTTTTACAATCTCTGTCACGTTTGTCCAGCCTCACGTAAAGTATTGTGTAACATCAGAACTTCAATTTTGTAATATATGCATGATAAAAATCTATTCAGCTATTGTTTAAGTTACAATATTTTTTAATGCTGAAGTAACAATATAATAATAATAAAAGGTGTTACTTCAATAACCGACGATGAAATGAGCAATCATGTAAGATTTTTCTTTTTCAATGTTTTTTACGTAAGTATATTAAGCAACTCTCTAGCTAAAATGAATGCTAAGATCAACTTTGCCTAACATTAGATTTATTTTACGCAACGTTGTTGTTTTCTCCATATAATGTAAATGTCTTTATATTTCACACAGGCTAAATTTATTAAAATTTTAATTATATTAGTATTGTTAATATTATTTGTTGGCTTTTATATTAATTTCTTTACAAATTTTGTTCCAGTTTCAAGTTTTAAGACTGGTGTTTCTTGGTATTTTTGTTTTATGCATTTTATTTTGAAACTAATTTAGTTGTTTTGCTGCTGTTACTTTTTTTGCTGATGACGTGCGAATAGACAAACAAAGATATAATATATTTTTAAATTAGATCAGCAATATTAGCGGGCATTTCTTCAATAGTAGTGTTATAAAATTGTTCAATATCTTTAAGGATTCTACGATCCTCTTCAGTAATAAAATTGATAGCAACACCTTTTCGACCAAAACGACCACCACGACCAATTCTGAAACAAAGGCAAATATAAATTGTTGTGTTGAAGAAGATATAGTTATAACTTCTACCTATGAATGTAATTTTCTCTATTTGAAGGCAAGTCATAGTTAATAACTAGTGATACTTGCTGGACATCAATGCCACGAGCCAACAAATCAGTTGTAATTAAAACACGCGAAGATCCAGAACGGAATTGCCGCATGATCATTTCTCGATCACGTTGTTCCATATCACCATGCATAGCCGAAACCGTAAAATTATGATCGCTCATACCTTCAGTCAATTGATCGACCTTAAATAATATGCATATTAAACAAAAATCTCTTTACTAACGACTCCCATTTCATTTACCTTACGTCTGGTGTTGCAAAAGATAACAGACTGAGTAATGGATAGAGTGTCGTACAAGTCACACAAAGTACCTAGTTTCCAGTTTTCCTGTTTAACGTTGACGTAGAATTGCTTAATACCTTCCAAGGTAAGTTCCTCTTTCTTAACTAAAATTCTGACGGGGTCACGCATAAAACAACGACTTACTTCCAGTACATCTGGTGGCATAGTGGCCGACAGAAGAATAACCTGCACATCATTCGGTAACGTTTTGAAAACATCCTGAATCTGATCTTTAAAACCACGTGACAACATTTCGTCAGCCTCGTCCAAAACGAACAACTTAATTTTATCCGTGCGCAAGACCTTGCGGTTTATCATATCATACACGCGTCCGGGCGTGCCGACAACAACGTGACAACCAGCTTCCAAGTTGCGTGCGTCCTCGCGAACATTTGTTCCACCAATACAGGCATGGGAATGAACTTTCATATACTCGCCAAGTGCCATTACAACACGTTGGATTTGTGTTGCTAGCTCACGAGTTGGAGCTAAAATCAAAGCCTGGCAGTCACGAATACTCGTATCGATTTGTTGTAAAATGGCAATCGAGAAGGTTGCAGTTTTACCAGTACCTAAGAGACGATAACATTACTAAATGCTAATAACTTTATATAAAACATTTTACCTGACTGAGCTTGAGCGATGACATCTCTTCCCCTGCAACAGGGAATGATAGCGCGTTGCTGAATAGCTGAAGGCTTTTCAAAACCGTAACCATAAATACCACGCAAAAGAGCTTCTCGTAAATTCATGTCATCGAAATTATCATAGACTTCGTGCCAAGTTGACTCGATAACTCCTTCGGGTTCCATACCGGCAGGTCCTTCATGTTCATCACGATCACCCCTAAATGAAAACAAGTAGATATTAATTTCAAATACACGTACATTTCTTTTTAAGCTCTGTTTATTCTTTTATTAATTTCTTTGCTTAGTATGTATTTATGTACACAATGTAGTTTTTGCAAATAATGTAAAATTATTTAACTATATTTTACACACGCGAGCTTTTTTTCAAAATGTTACTTTTTATGCTCTCCACCATTTTACTTTACTCTTTTAAGTAGAGTGCTACTTTAACATTCAAGATATGAAAAGCATTATAAAAATCACGAAATGCTAAACACCATTCCAGTCGCTTTTACTTATTCCGTTTTCTTTTTATTGTAGCAACAACCACACACATTCATTTAAATCAATCGTGTTCTCTTTCCACTTCTTTGTGTTAAAAAAAGGTGGTGTTTCATCGCTAGCTTTATATGTATGTCTGTCCATATATGTTAAGAAGGTATACATTAATTAAATTTTTTTGACACAAAGCATCAGAAAAATTTATGGAATCGTATTTTTTTTCAAATTTAATAAGCTGTATTTATTGAGCGCCTTGTATACTAAATTTGACTACTCCATATTTTTTTATTGTGGAGGTCGTGAAACGTTCGTTTTCTTCTACCGATTTCATTCAGTTGCCGAAGAACCACCACTTATTCATGGAATTTTTTCTTATTAATTTGATATTTTTCACAACACTTTTGAAAATTCCTACATGAGTGCGCGAAAATTTCAATTTACTATTAAAAAACAGTATGTTTTATATTTTTTGTTTATTTAATACTAACATTTTTTAAAAAATTGTTTGGCACTTTTATTACACGTGCTGATTCTGATTTGTAAAAGTAAGCGAAAGGGCTATGTCTTGCTGAATTTCTGAGTCATTTGGTTATCTTTTCTTTATAACAAGAAAACTGCTGCCAACTTTCCTCATAATATCCGGTTAATTAGTGTGGCAACAGTAGATTCATTCACTATGGACTATTCACTTCTATTCATCTGTAAACATCTGGCATTGATAATAAGAAAATGAACAATATGGAGAAGTAAATTAGGAGTACAACATATTGAAATAAAAATAACATATTGAAATGGAGAATACTCAGGTTGAATTTACAAGTATAAACTTCAATGAAAATCGATATCCTTATTGCATTGTTTGGACACCAATTCCAATATTAACATGGCTGTTCCCTTTTATTGGTCATATGGGCATTTGTATGTCTAACGGGGTAATTCGAGATTTTGCTGGTCCCTACTTTGTTTCTGAAGATAACATGGGCTTTGGAAGACCAACAAGATATCTTTGTTTAAATCCAACGTATGTTGAAGGTGGAGCTTTAATGTGGGATGAAAATGTTTCTAAAGCGTCTGTTCTATACGGGAGCAGGATGCATAATCTCTTTTGTGACAATTGTCATTCTCATGTTGCAACTGCTCTCATTGGTATGCGTTATAAAAATCGTACATACTGGAATATGTTTATTTTAGCATTCTGGATGTTCTTTTGTGGTCGATATGTTGGATTTGCTGGATTTCTAAAAACCTGGACTCCTTTCCTAATCGTATTAACAATGTCTGTTGTTCTTATAGTGTATTTTTGACGTTGTCTATATAATAACTAGGTGTATTTTCCTAATATGCTATTGCCAGAATAAATTATTTAATTGTTATGTTTAACTGTGTTTTTGTCATGTACTTATGTATGCAGACGTACATCCAAATGTATCTAAGCACGTTTCATATTCTTTGCTTCTCACATTGGCCATGGGAATTTAGAGTGCCATTGAATCTTACTTGACATTTGAAAACCAATATAATATTTAATATATATTTGAGCAATATAAAATTTCAAATATATGAACATACATATATTTTCTAGCGAATAGTAAGTGATACACTGTACGTGAGTTAAATTTCCATTTAATGAATACATTATACATAGTTACAAGTGCTTTTTGAATAATGTAGAATATACGTCACCTAGTTTTCTTTATATTTCTAATTCGACAAATCGAAAATGTGTCGTTCTATGGACTTCGAAACAAAGGGTTTGTTAATAAAAAGACGAAAATAACCTAATTTCAATAAGTCTAAACTCGTGTATTGATGGACCAATTATTTTTTTATATATTTTTCTATACGTATCAAATAAAAGCTTTTGCTACAATATTAAAAATTGTTCCATCCATCCATCTATAAGTACAAACACATCCCTTATTTAGAAATACAAATTTCAAAACATATTGTACATTTTATAAATAAAAAAGTTCAGCTTTTATTAAATGAAATACAAACACTTCATAATTTAATTTTGGTCAATCGCTCGATTAATTTCATCGGCAATTTTAAGTAGTTTTTTCCATTGTTCAACTGATAACGAAATCCCTTTTTTTCCGGGAAGCGATTCACCATCCTTTTCATAATACTCTCGTATGTCAATCAACTTACGGCCTCTGAATTCATTAATATGAACTTGGCGTTGCTTCTCCAGAATCCAATGATTTGAATCATTTCCACCTTTTGATTTGTTCGAAGAATCTTTGGATTTTTTCGCAGGCGGCAGTTTCTGAAATAGTACGTGCAATCGATATTGTATAACTAGTGTCCATTTTCTATATTAATAAACTTACATCATCTGGGCCAGAGTCACTGTCGCTGGATGAAACTTGTTTCTTACTTTTAGGCATTTCAGAATATTTCCTATTAAATCACAATGGAGACGCCACTCTTTTTGCTATTTGCTTGCGCAGATTTTAGTTTGTTCTATTCATTAGAAATCGACAACATACTTACATAGTGGCGGGTAGAAAAGGTATTACCATATTTAAAAATTATAATTATTTTATTTCTGATTTACACATATCAGTTTTTCTGGAAGCAAGTCTCTTCAATTCTCTTTTAAAACTGCCCGTTTGCCAACACTCAGACAGTCTATGTCATAAACCAAACATAGACCCGACAACTTTGAAAACGTGCATAAAGTTTGTGTGAAAGGAAGAGCTAATCTAGTTGTTTTTATATAGATATCTCTTCACACAAACTTTATAATTTATACAAAGTTTATGCAAAACAGAATATACACAGAATACCCAACTTTGACGTTTAAAAAGGGTCCGAATCATATTTTGCATATACTTTGTATAACGTGCATAAAGTTTGTGTGAAGAGATACCTATATAAAAACAACTAGGTTAGCTCTCCCTTTCACACAAACTTTATGCACGTTTTCAAAGTTGTCGGGTCTATGTGTAGTTTATGATGCAAAACATGATTCGGACCCTTTTTATACGTCAAAGTTGAGTATTCTGTGTATTCTGTGGTCTATGTTAAATTTTTCAAGGTAGAACATGCTGCCATAATGAGAATGAAGTAACAAAAGAGAATTGAAGTAACTTTTCTGTGAAATCAACACGCTGTCCACATTTGCAATTTTGTTGCAGCAATTCTGTGTTGTTTTAGGTGATTTAGGTAAAAATGTTGGGGAGGGGTACAGAGTTTCATGTTCTCTGCAATTCTCTTTTGCTTTGAAATTCTTACTATTCAACTTGATGTTTGGTGCAATTTGACGTTTTATATACGTTTTATACAAAAATTGCAATACCAGATTTTTTCTAATGTGGACACTAAAGCAATTCCAAAGCAGAATTTTAAATAATTGCAAGCAACAAAATTGCAAGTGTGGACGGCGTGCAATTATATAGCCCTTGTCTTCAAGTTTTCTTGATCAAGTTTCAATTTAGCTGGGAGAGCGATAGGGAGAGTATGTATTCCTTTCTTTATCTTTCTCCCAGCTGAATTGAAACTTGATCAAGAAAACTTGACGTGTGTGAAACAGCACACTCTCCAATAAACTTGGCCATGAATTAAAAAAAAAGTGATGTGTGTAAGAGTGTTATATGTAAAAATGTTATACCTGGCTCACACATGTTAAAATTTCCTCATTCACATTTTATTTCAGCTGGGAAAAAGATAAAGATATACACCCTTTCGCTATCTTTCTTCTAGCTGAATTGAGATTTGGATCACAGAGTACTTAACCAGAGTACTCAACTTTGACGTATAAAAAGGGTCCGAATCATATTCTGCATAAAATGTATAACGTGCATAAAGTTTGTGTGAAGAGATATCTATATAAAAACAACTAGATTAGCTCTCCCTTTCACACAAACTTTATGCATGTTTACAAAGTTGTCGAGTCTAGTTCTAGTTTATGATTTGGATAAGAAATCTTGACGTGTATGAACCATGGTTAGCAAATGTCATATTTTAGTTTAGCCGGGAGTACATACTATCTCTATCTTTCTGTCAGCTGATTTGAAACGCATGTTTTTATTTAACGGTGAGAAAGACAGAATGAAAACTTGCTGTGTATTGGCCCTGTCCATAAACTACCTAGACCCGACAACTTTGAAAACGTGCATAAACTTTGTGTAAAAGAGATAGCAAAGCCATTTGTTTTTATATAGATATCTCTTCACACAAACTTTATGCACATTATACACAGTTTATGCAAAATATGATTCGGAACCTTTTTATACGTCAAAGTTGGGTATTCTGTGTATATTCTGTGGCCCTGTCGTTATCCGCTAATGGAATTGATATAACATCAATGGTAGCGGATGGTGTTCAAGGCGAACTATTAACTCCCGTAGTGCAACTGGGCAACACTAAGTTGTTTTACAACAATGTGCTCTTGAATTTCGTACAGGGTGTCTATGTATGATTTTGACATTTGCAGACAGTCGTTGAGTAGAAATTGAGTAAATTAATTTTTTCTATCTGGATCGTTTCTTTTAGGCCGCTAGCAGTCTTTGAAATTTTTTGAAAAATAAAACACGAAAATCCCGTGCAAGTGCCATTTCCAAAGGAAAATTAATTAGTTACAAAATGTAAGTACATTATTTTTCAGAATAGGTTATCTCCGGGTTTGCAAGTTGCGCAGGCGATAAAATTTATTTTTTCATTAAAATTTTATTTGCCCAAAGATTTGGCAATACACTCGTAAAATATGCAAGTATGCATGTGTGTTGTGTACGTATGCATGCAATTATGTACCTAAGCATATACATATGTATGTATGTATGTATACTATTCTTTGTGCCCCTTGAAGTTCGTCTTAAAAAATATATTAATTATAGTTATCTTCTTCTTAATCATTCATACATTAAAATTTCATTCCCTACGAAAAGTTAAGAAAATTTGTGCTTGTACATACCATAAACTACGTACATACATATGTACATATTAATGATATCTAGTTGTCCTTTCATCGCACTGAATCATCCATTCCATGTTTTTAATTCTGATTCATGGTGGAGCAGTCAGTTGTATGTGTTGAGTCACACACGCTTGTTTAAAATATCTATTTGAGAAATTTGAAGAGGTGTGAGTATATGATGGAAAGAATAAAAACAAAAAGGGAGCGAGCGCAAGACAAAAATAAAACTCAATGTTTAATATGTCGGTTATTTTTCACATTCGTTTTAGTGTGCTTGAGTGAAACTGGTGTGCGCGACAGCAACGGCAAAAGAAAAAGCGATTTTCGGTAATTTTGAAAATTTTTTGCATTCTTTGTTGGTAAAACTTGTTAGACCGCGGCTGCGTTGGCATTGTGAGAAGAAAGTAAGAAATATAATTTGATAGAAAAGTATTGGAATTGATCTTTCTATTGTAGAAATACGGTTGACAACCTATTAAAAATATATATTTTTTGTGTTAATAATATATATACTTTTTTCATTTGAATTTCTTTGTCAAGAACAATAAAATTTTGTGTTGAGCATAAATTTATTTCATACGTATTAAATAATATCCTATTTGTGTATTTTTAGCATTAATATACTAAAAATTGGACATTTTGTTGGAACAACTCATTGACACAACTTAAACGTTTTATATAAATTTTCTGTATTGTCTTAAAAAAATGAGCTGGCAAGACTACGTAGATAACCAATTAATGGCCTCGCAATGCGTTACCAAAGCATGTATCGCTGGTCACGATGGTAACATCTGGGCTTCCTCCAAAGGCTTCGAGGTAAGTAATTGGATCACCCATATATTTTTTATAAAAATATTAACGTCAGTGCGAGACTGTAAATCATCCTTTTTGAAATATTTTTTGGGCAATTTTATGGGTGTGACCATAATAAAAAATAAATATAAGGTAAATGATTCATTATATTGAGACATCAAAAGAGCCAAAGTTATATTCTCGGTTATATTTAATTAGATGCATTAACATACTTCTTTACTTAATTCTAAAAGTGATAAGAATTGGCTTTTATATAGACAAGCGAGTCGTGCGAGATGTAAAAAAAAGCAAACGCCCTTCATACTCCACCACCAATAACAAACACCACCACCATTAGTAGCCGTCATTGTAGAAATTTCACACAAAACCACCACCGATAACCTTCTGGATATGGTTATTTATTTTTGGTATATTTTACTGTTTTATATTTTCTTTTGTCCATATCCACTTTTGCAAGTGGTGGCGACAAATACTCAATATGGAGCCCATAACTTATTTACACAAAGCAGACTAATGAGAGAGAAAGAAGAAAAAAGACCGGTCGCTATTAGTTGTTTTTCACCGGTTCTTGTCTCCCTATTTTAATATTTACTCCCGACACTCAGAGCAACTTAAATATTTCCTTTATGGTTTAAACAATGTTCTTTTAAAAAAGTCACTTGATATACACTAAATTATCCATAAATAATTTACTCGAATGTATTTTAATATTTTGAAAATGCATTGTGAATACGTTTAGCTTATTAATAAAATAATTTAAGATTTATTTTGTTAAATTTTTTCCATGTAATAAATAGCGAGTGTCCCTGTGAAACAACATCAAAAATACCTAAACAGTTCAAAATAACATTTTAACAAAAAATTTAGCCGACTTCAAAATACAATAATGTTTTATTTAAGCTATAAGAATATATTTACTTATGAAAACAATTTAGATTCATTTTGTAGTATATTTTTGGTGTTACATTTTCCCGTGTCCGTTTTACGAAGCAGCCGATACGTGTCTTCGCCATGTTTCCAAGACAAATGGGTAGTGAGGCGCGAAGTCAATGGTGGCAGTTTGCTTAAATGATTTCATCACAAATACGAGTACCTGCATATATGTGAAATCAAAAGATTTGTTTTAAGAGTGTTTTATAGACGTTCACCTTCGTGGTTAACTCGATTTCGATTCTAACCCCATGGGATCTTGCATATACTTCAGTGACTTTGTCTATTAGCTTTTATACCATTAAGCTGAATTCATATCCGTTATTTACGTAAAAAATCGCCCTTATCCGTTTTTGTGATGTTTGGTCCGATTATTTAGCATATAGTCTCTCTTCACTTGTAGAATTTCTGCATAAGAAGCATCCGCCCTTGATCGAGGAGCCTATTGATAAGATGATCTTTAACCAAGTCAGATCTTTCAACATTCTGTCTACCTGTGTTAATTATTTAAACGGTTCTGTTACTTATTGGATGTGGTGCACACATATAGACATGTACGTACGTATGTACATATGTATGTATGCATTTATGATGTATATACAAAGCGATAAAATGGCTCGACCGTGAATAGGCAACCGTATAATAAATTTAGTTGCCATAAAAGCACAAACAAGCAACCGATATTTAGGAATTTCAGTTGCTATTCATATCATTTTTAAATAAATTTAATTTTGGTTTCCATATACTTATAATAAGTTGCAATCTATATTTGGGGCTATGCATATCGGTATTCATGTGCTTTATTTCTTTTACAAGAAATCTTGATCTTAAGTATATTGGTATTTTCTATAGTCCAGCTAACTTGAGTGTGCTGTTACTACTTACGGGTGGCGAAAATTCATGTTCACTTCATATAATCAATCACGCGGTAAGTGGCATTGTTGCGGTAGTTCACCGTAATTTTCCAAGTTGAAAAAAATGGGATAGTCTTTGATTTAAAAACTTCTGATCGTCATTATTCCAGGAGACCATTTTTATCACACAATATGTTTTTAAGTGTCTGCTGATAACATATTTCGAACATATGTACACACAAACACACACACACACACACAATTAATTTTCAAGAAGATTTGAATGCAATTGTTCATATGTCATGTTTGTGTGTGTGTATATATAAATATACATACATACATACACATTTATATATACATACATATTGTATATGAGCATACACACACACCCACCCACACACACACACACACACACACACACACACACACACACACACACACACACACACACACATATATATATATATATATATATATATATATATATATATATATATATATATATATATATATATATGTGTGTGTATGTGTGTACGTCTAAACTTTCCAGGGGATCTGTTACTCCATGTTAATAAGGATTTCATTATTCACTTGTCTGAATGTTATAAGCAATAACTTACAGCTTGTGTTAATTTTTTATGGTTTGCTTTTTAAACGAGTGAAATGTTATCGCTTTGTCGCCGTGAGTCATACAACTGTTGCTAGTGGCTGGCCCTGGTACACGTTTTATTTTATATTCATATCTGAATAAACATTCGCTATACATATGTATGTACATGTCCATGCATAAGAACTCGTACATATTTATGTACGTACTTATGTATTTTTGCACTTGCACATATGTATATACATACTTACACTTGCATTAGTGAAAAACTGTTTTTCTTTTTGTACACAATATGGACAATGAACAGAAAAACTGAATGTAATAAGCACACTGAATATTATTTTTAGAAATTGTGCAAGAATATTTTATCATGAAAAGCATTGTAGAGAAATAAACTTGACTCATATCTTTTAACATGTCTCTGGCTGTCTGTCCTCCTCACCGTTACTTGGAGAAAAATACCTATCTCTGATTTTCTTCATGCACAATAAAGTGTTCTATAGTACAGCAATCAGCTGACTGGATATATCTGCGTTTGCCGAAAATCAGCGGGGTTTATCATTCTGCCATATTGCAACGATTTCGCCTTGATCTTCGACCACAGTAAGGCCTATTATTTTTAAAAAGCAAACAAGACACTTCATGTATACATTAATTGATTTTGTGTATTGTTGGCCACCAAATTTAAGATTTGCTTATTTTCTTTGTGCTAAAAAAATGATACCATTCTTTGACCTGCGTATCTTAAAGATAAGGATTTTGAAAGATACATACTTATGTAAGTACATATACATACCTAAATATATTACGTACATATATACATACATATGTACATGCATGTATGTATGTGTCATAAAATAAATTTTAGTGCCGTGTGAAATGTTGGAAATAAGATTGTTGCACAGATTTTATAAAAAATTTGATAAGCATGTCAATATACATATATGAATTGTATGTACATACATATGTAAAAAAGCCTACTCCAAACAACTTTAATGAGCATATGCATATCATATAAAACAGTTTAAAGAATTATTGTAATACAACATAAATAAAAATTATTTTGAATGTCTTCTCTCGCATGCACATACTTACATGTATGTATGTACATAGGTATGTATGTAAATATATTCTTGTATGTATGAACATGTGGCACACACACACTACACCCATCATGTATGCAACCCGGTACTTAAATATTAGGCACTTTTCGTTCCTTTGTATTCTATAATATTTCTTCGCAGTCTATTTTAGTTCAAGACTCATTATTTATTTTTTGCTTATTGCCTTTTCCTTTTATCCAATATTCCATATAATATTCTTTATTTCGTTGTGTTGCCACATAATAAACTTAAAAATACACTCATTTTTGATTGACGGAAAAATCCAAATATTCGCTTTTATATGTATATGACGATGGCTATTACTTTAACCAATATACATACATATATGTGTATATAAACTATTTTGTAGGTACATAGTTATTTAAAAAAAGAGAAAAATGTCAACGTAACTGTTTGTAAGTACGTATTTTAATATATAAATTGCATCGAATCCATACATAGAAGCAACTAATTACTTGCGGTATTCAGACAAAACTTGTAGTTACTCGCAATTTTGATAATTACCAGCGGTGTGGCTACACTGATTGTCGTGACTCCATTACTCTTATAATATTTTGTATCCCACAGTTGAGAAAATGTGTGTGGCAAGTTTGGTTTGAGTGTATATCTCCCCATGGAATAATTTCCTTTTTATTTGTATCTGCATGTGTTTTATCATTGCAAAAACCGGCTGTTAGTACATATCAAAATGGCTGCCATTGATATGAGTGGGAGAATGTTTCGGAGAGGAAAAATGAGCTGGAGAGCGAAAGTATAACTCAAAGAGTTGAGTTTTGCTTTATAATATTGAGTCTTATATGTAATTTTGTTTACTATTGTATCTTATATAGTATATTTTTCCTGTTCCTGTGAGTGACATTGAAAATTTATTTTCTATTTTGTTTCATTTTTGCGGTTTACAGCATTTAATAAGGGCGGTATACGTATATGTTTGTTTGTGCCAGAGATGGCAAAAGAGAGTTTAAAAATTGTACATGCGACATACCTATTATTCAAATGCATGTTATTAATGTATTTGTACCAAAATATATGAAATATTTTTAATGTTGTATCTGTTGATATAATACAAATATAAATACATATGTGTTTTAAATTTAATTCATATCATCAGAAATTGTATAAGTTCATTCTCGGTATAAGTGTAATTAGTAAATTTCGTGGAATCGATGAAGCTAACTGTATATTGAATTGGTGTAATTTGCAACTTAGCAATAATTTTGAATGCTGAACAATGTTAATATGTATGTAAGTTATAAGGTGTGGTCTACATACATTCATTGCACAATAATAATTTCCAGAGGAAGAATTGCATTTGAAAATGTTGGACATCCCAAGCATGTGCCTAAAATCGTAAAAGATTGGTTTCAAATCGGAATTAAATTGAAAATTAATTGGCTCTGTTAAGAGAAAACGTTTTCTGGCACACGACAATGCATTAACTCATTTAAACTGATGTTGCTAGGGGCCCAATATAATGAACAAATATTCCAAATAGACTATTGTGATATGGTTTAAAATATCTCAAAACGCATTGAAAGCTTTATTAAAGTGAAGAATTGTTAATTTTTTTGTTTTATCAGTACATATGTATGTACCTACTAAATATTTTGATTATTTTGTAATTTCTACTGGCACGTTTTTAAGTCCTATATGGCCATTTCAATAATTTCATATTAGCAAACGCATTTAGAAATACATTTATAAATAAATTTAGAAATGACTTTAAACTTGAATGGTTGGTCTATATATCAATTAATACCCAAAGTCTGTCCTAACATAGAATTACAGAGAAAAATCAATCTTTACTGCGTTTTAAATTGCCTGTGTCTGAATTGTCATTAATAGTGAGTGCTACTTTTTGTTAACTACAAAACCGCTTAAAACTAGACAACAGCTGGTAAAAATTTTGTATCATTGTCAGTGCTGTAAAGTTGTCAACTCTGTGGTTTTTACTAATTTTAAAATTTTTGGAAGCAAGTTTTCCCTGCCAATGCCTTATAGGAATATTTATATATTATGTGGATTATAGACTTAAATAAAAAAAAAAAAACGCTGACGTTGAAATAGATCAGAGAAATTGGTAGGTATGCTTTAAAATTTATAAAAATTTTCGACATTCGCGATTTCTTCTCGGTTTTTGGTACTCTTATGTGCCTCCAACTTTCTAATATGTGCTCTGATTTCTAAATATATATGTTTAAATGTACATATTTTGAATTGGAAATCAATCCTGAGTTTGGGTATTATATTTGCTTCGAGTGCTTATAAATACGGAACAGATTTTAATGAAACATACATTCTTTACAGATTTTAATAAAACGTATTTGCTTTACAGCTCGTTAAATGCCACTAAAAAACTTAAAGAAAAATAAAAATTGGTTGACAAACAGGAGAAATTGGCTCTGAAGTGTTTTGCTTGCCTTATCTATAGCCTATTTACATATGTATGTATATACATATACTTGGCTACTGTTTATGTTTGAACTAGTATTTATATTTGCTAATTCACGTTTCTCAAAAAAAAAATCTGAAAATGATTTTGATATGTTTAAAGCGCTATCCAAATGTAATTTAGCGCTTTAAAATAAATGGTAATTTTTATCATCTTATATATTGAATATGTTATGGGTTATTTTGCAAGATGGGAAGTCAGGCAAAAACTAAGGAAGTAGTAGCGGGGGAAGGGGTATTCCCCATATAAAGGAAGTTTTAATTATCTGGTATTTGAAAAGCTGTAATAGCAAGTCTTCAGACTTGGTACGAGTTGATTTGAAGATAAGAAGGAAAATCAGGGAAAAATGTCGTAGTAGGTGCGCTGGAGGTGTACTCCTTACTCAAAGTAATTAGTAATGATCTGGTATCTGGAAAGCTATAATAGTAACCAAGCCAGTTTTAAAGACATTATATACCTGTAATAAATATATAAAATTTATTTTAAAATTGAAAAACTAAAAATATACTGCGGTATTCATAAAAATTATTGCATGTTTATTAAGGGCTTATTTGACAAATTTCTATGGGATATATGTCAAATAAACCTTTAATAAACATAAAATATTTTTTATGAATAAGGCCGATATAGTTTAAAAACTAAACGTACGCTTTTATTACGAACTAAAAACTATAAAAGATTCAAATTGATTTGTATTAGTTACGTTAAAAGTACCTATTTTACCCTTGTCAGTTATTTAACATCATTAATTGAATCTTTCAATACCCAATGATTTATCCAAAAAGCGTGTGGAGTGCTTTTTTGTGGCGATTTTTGGATAACGCATTGGCTATGAAAGACTACAAGCTTACTTTACTTTTTTAAGACTTACTAAAAAATAATACTTAATGTAGATGAAATATCTAATTATTCTTATGCTATATATTATTGTAGGTTACAAAAGAAGAGTTGTCAAAATTGATATCGGGATTTGATAACCAAGAACTTCTTACAAGCAATGGAGTTACATTGGCCGGCCAAAGATATATATATTTGTCCGGTACAGATCGCGTAGTCCGCGCTAAGTTCGGACGTAGCGGCGTACATTGCATGAAAACCACACAAGGTAAGTTAATATTATTTTTATAAATAAATGAAAATTTAGAGGTAAGGAATTCAGTCGAAATTTATCGTTTAAAACGACTAGGCAGCACTATTTTACCATTTTTCAATAAATTAAAATTCGTTCATATAGTACAAAATATTTGCAGTTAACAAGTAAAAAAATGAATAGTTTCTTAAAACAAATTATTCTGACCTTTCCAGTTACAATCACAGTTAGCGAAAAATATACGCTTTTCAAAAACTTATGTTACACACATACACACACACAGACACACCATATATATATATATATATATATATATATATATATATATATATATATATATATATATGTAATATATAATATAATATATACATATATTAATGATGTTGCTTTGAATGAAAATTAGATTGATGTATGTATGTATGTGAGTTCATGCCTTAACATTCGTACACAAGTGCAGTTTTACACAAAATTCCTTATATGCTCATTTTTCCAACAATTAAAATTAATTATTTGTTTTTAATTTAATCTTTTGTAGCCGTAATTGTTTCCATTTACGAAGATCCCGTTCAGCCACAGCAGGCCGCATCCGTCGTAGAGAAACTTGGAGATTATCTTATCACTTGCGGGTACTAGAGAATAGAAAAAACACACACTATACATAATACATAAAAGTAATTATATAATAATATTAATAAACAAAAAAAAAAAAAAAACAAAAATATCATAATAACAATTTTTTGCTAAAAAAAATTTTGGAATAATTTTCATACAAAACAAATAAAAAATAAAATAAAAACAGAAATTTAATAGATATCTTACTTAAACTTTTAATTGATTTTAATTTTTTCCTTTTAATGAGAAAAAAAAAATGGTCGAAATCGGTTAGTTTGCTAATAAAACACTACGCTGCATCTTGTGCCCAGCGCGTTCATACAAACATGGCAAATACCCAAAATAAAAATGACTGATGCGATGAAATACAGTAGCGCGATATTGTCACCTACGTGACCAGTAGTTTATTTTAAATGTGCGTGTATGATTTGCGTTAATACTGTTTTCATATGTACATTTTAAACGAATATGTGTACATACATGTGTTTACGATGTCAGCTAATATAGAAATGTTTAAATTTTGTTATTTAATTTTAAAAATCATGGATCATGACAAGGACGCGAATGATTAATGCCGAAATTGTTACGTATGTTGTTTTATATGTTTGTATGTATGTATGCATATGATATTTCATTCAAATTTATAGAAGGCAGGCAGCTTTGTTAATTTGAAATCTTTTGACATGGCCTTATTTTCAGCTCGGTAAATCGTTTCATGTTATTGAGCCCCATCATCAGAATAGGATACAGTAGTCTAATCACCTGAAAATATCCGTTTAACGAAGCCTGACTTACTTAGGGTATACAAATCTTAGTGTATTTTACAAAAAATATAAATGTAATTAAAACTGGCCTTCGTAGACTAGTAGGTAGTGTACTAGATTCGTAGTGCGAAGGTCGCAGGTTTGAATCCTGCCGCAGAACTCTGGCAGTTTGTGTTTGGCTTATGTGTATGTCGTATGACATGGGCCATCACATCCCTCCAATCAACCTAACCTAACCTAATTAAATTTTAGCACGTTAACAAATTTCATCTGCCCGGTTTTGTATTTTTTTTTTTTCATAGACAATATCTTATTTAAGGTAATAAACAAATTTGAGAGATTTTGTAGATTTAAACAAAAGTTTCATTCTAAAATTTTCGTTGAAAACAAATGGAGTTTTTAAGTTTTACTTTCAATATAAATGATTAAATTAATACTTACGATTTATGAGATAGTCTGACATTTCTAAAATAGTTGTAAATTAAATTAATTTAAAAGAAAATTATGCATCTATTATAATCACGAGAACAAAGTGCGCATGAATTATTCATTTTTCAAGTTTTAAAAATGAAATGGCTTCAAACCCCTCTTAAAAATCCATCCAATGAGCCCCTTGACAACCCCCTCTCCCTGGAAAAGAGGAGAAACATCATGACAAATAAATGTCAGGCAGAGCCACCACCTTCTGGGAAAAAAGATAGGAATCAAAGATTAGTGAGGTTCCTCACCACTACACCAAAATACAGAGGGGGCGTTGTTTCTAAGCATCGACAGATGGCAGCCCCATAAACCTAGACCTTTTACAGCAGACTAATCATCTACTTAGCTGGAACAAGAAGCGATTACCGAAACTGATACAAGGCAAAAAAAAAAAAACAACAATGCGAAAACAACTGCAGCAACAACCCGTGTAAAGATGGATATGCTTTGCAGAAGCCCAATGCTCCCTCCGGGAGTGGAAGAACATTAATAATAGTCCACATAGAATTTTCCTTCCGTCCAAAGTAATTTGTTATCAGACCTTGTGGTGCGGATTTTTTTAGTTGATTATACATCTGATATCCTGAAAATTTTTAACTGGAACTTTACTGGTCTTTCCGCCAGCATATTTTTTCTAGTGAAGACTTCAATATTTTCCTCAGTAACTTCCACAATGATTTTCGTAAGCATTTTTGGAGAATTTCTTTTGAGTTTTCGTTTTATGTAAATGTAGACTTATTTGCGTAAATCTCAAAAGTGTGGTATTTTTTGATAAATTATATAATCTTCAAAGATTCACTACAATCTTGGCTGTAGTAAACAATAAATTAATTTTTTGTCCAATTTCATTGAATTCTTAAAAAGAAAATAAAATTGGCTGAAAACACTAAAACTATGTCATTTTTTTAAATACATCCGGACACAAGTAGTGAAATATGTGTCTAAAAATAAACGCATAAAAATTTTTATGATTTTTCAATGTTATCGTAGGAAGACACTTGGCATCAAAAATTATGAAAATATTTCTATTTGTAAAGCTGCCCAAAATTAAAATTTTTGTATAAAATAATCTTTCATTTTCAATCTTATCGCACTTGGCGATATTTATAATCGAGGAAAATAAGGTGTTTTGAAAATTTTGTAAAAAAGCCAACAAAGTCGATACTTATTAATTTAAATATTGATAATTTTCTTTTTCCTAAACCCCTTGAAAAAAATGAAGTTCTCCACTTTCATATTAGAATTTACATATTTTTTATTCTTTAAAAAATAACCAGTAGTGCTGAAACGAACATATTTTCTAAATATGTCGTCGCACATAAAATATGTAAATACATGTTTGATATCTTCTCATTTTTGTATGCACAGCGATTTTTGTGTCATTTGTGGACCGATTTAAAAAACTAATTTATTTGATATGAAATTATATGCTCAAGAGGCGATCCCATTTTAACCAGTATATGATAGGACCAGGCTGAAAAGTACCTACATACAAAGTACTAACTAATTATCGTATATCCCTGGCTGAGTACAAAAGAGAGCGCACAAGATTATCGTGGGCTACTCTGCAGCGCTGTATAAAGAAAAACTGACTATGGTATGTTCGTTTCATAGGTGGTCTTTCGAATTGAATAAAAATTTTAACTATTCCATAAGAACTCCTTGAGTGGGAATAATGTACAAATTAGAACAAATATTAATCTCTAAAAAGTTCTTATATTGAAATTTATCGGGATTGTACACATAAAATAATTGAATTCTTTAAATTTGTTTTGCTCTAGCTTTGTCTGTTCTTAACAAAAAATTCAATTGACGTAAAAAATTAGTTCCAAGAAGACTTAAATATATACTGAGTTCTTTGAAGCCTATCTTGCCACCGGCTTCAAAATTTTCAGTAGGTAAATCATATTAGTATTTCAAATGTTTTTAGAGCCTAATTTTGAAATCGGTAGCATTTTTCGTTAAAAAGTTGCTATTAATTGTGGCGCTAACTATCCAATCAGTTTTGAATTAATTCTTCATAAAATTCCATAAAACAATCGGCTTCTCTAAGTTTTTCTTCTAAATTTGATAGATTTTTGAAATCTTTGCGGAGAAGAATTTAGGAAGGACTTGATAACTGGATTGTGTGCAGAGGTCATATCCCTTATTCGATTCGAATATCTCTCCGCGGAGCAATTTAAATCTGGAATCTATGTGCGCCTAAGTATTATGTTAACGGAAAAATAATAAATTGGTCTGTTTGTCTAGATTGCTTCACGTAGATGATCCAAAAACTCCGTGGGAACAGTCGTAATAACTTGATATTTCTGTCTGCTTTTTTTTTGCGGCTGATTCACCTGGCAAAATCCGTTTTGCTTTTACTTTTGTTTTATATCCGATGGACAGACAACACACAATTGTTACGTACATATGTATATATGTAAGTATATACAAATGACATCAAAACATGACGACTCCGATTTTTATACTAATATAATATGTGCTAAAAATATGTGTGTATGTTTGTATTATATATTGCACATATACATACATGTGTATGTTTATTGCGTTCACTAAGGAAGTATGGATTTTTTATTCCATTGTGAGTTTCCGTTGTAATTGCTTAAACACAAAATAACCTTATGGATAAATCTTTGAAATGCGTCACTCGCATTGCATATACTATACACATACATACATATGTAAATTCATTCTATAAATGCCAACAATTTATATTCATATTTTAGCTAATTGATTTATAAAAGTGTCACGTATTGTTTTAAAAATACTATAGAATAAGTTTTCAAAAGCAAACAGTCTTTTGTATTTGTAAAGTTGTTCTCCCCTGTTCTATACACCAAATTTGAAAAAAAAATTTCGTCTTAGAAGCCAAGGCTGATTTATAAGGACTATGCAACAGCCCAGTGGCAGGTAAGATGATTGTCAAACCCCATATACAAAAATTTACAAAAAGATAGGAGGATAGGAGCAATACGGGAGCTGGTTCCCATAAAAAGTAGAAATGGACTACCCTAAATTCGGATTTCGGATTGTTAAAATACTGAGATTCTTAAAACTATGACATAGCCAATTTAAAAATGTTTTCCCGATAGTATAACTTATTGACAAAGAATTGTGTTAATAATAATTTTTAAGTTCTGATTTGAAAGCCAGAAGTAATGAAGTTGTACGCTTATTCTAGTCGAATTTTCTTACCCACCCTTAAAGGGAAAGGTTCATACATTGAAACGATTAAGCAGCATTAATCTTTGGACTTTATTTTATGCTACATCTATATATCGTTTCTTAATGAAACGTGGTCAAATTAAAAAAAAAAATTCAAGCTGCGGTTAAAGTTTTTAAAATGTTAGCTGTCATATTGAAACTTTTTTGGTTTTTTTTTTGTATGTACATATATGCATATATATTTATAAATTATATATTTCGTATTTCTGTTTCATTGTATGCTTTTACGTTTCCATGAAAACATTTTTTAATATATTTTTTATTTTTATTTTATTGACCCAATTATATTGTATTATTTTGCAATATCTTTTTATTCTTTTTGTTTTATGTACGTATGTACATCAGCAGTTTTAATTTTTTTTTGAAGCAATGATTATTTGCCAGATTGCAAGAATTATAAACTACCAACATAGTACATTTATATGTACATACATACATACATACATACTTACCATAATACATTTGAGTTATTGGGATGCATATAAATACTTAGAATTTTAATTTAATTAAATATAGTCAAAAGGTGTAGTAATACTAAGTAACTTGTACAGTATCAAAATGAAATCATTTGTTTGCTTGCCTTTAATTGTTGTCATCGTTTCGGTGGCTACAGCTTCATCAAAGGACATGTTGGCCAGTTCAGTAAACAGTGACAGGCAACAGGATCTTGAAAGCGATTTGAAAGGTGTGCAAACTCTGCAGTTAAACAACGAACACAATCGCTTTAGAAAATCAGCAAGTTACGTTGGAAGTTCCGCTGTACCTAGTATTCCTGGTCATCCCTGTCCAAAAAACTATTTATTCAGTTGTCAACCTAATTTAGCACCTGTTCCTTGCTCTGCACCACCTCATTCATTTGGCCCCTCTGGTGCCTATTCAGCACCTGTGCCCACATATATGGCACCGCTACAAAATGGCTATGGATTACCACAAGGTTACGGCGGACTAGCACCACAAAACTTTAACCAATTCTACCAATATTAAATTGTTTTAAAGATCTACAAAACTTGTGGCACGATTTGAAATAAATTCAGTTGACAAAATAATACATAGTATACGTATATTTGTGTGTTTCTTATTTTCAAGTAGTTGTATATGATATATGTGTATGTATGTTATTTGGTAGTTGAACAAGAAACCGTAACATATTTGAAAATTATATTAATAATTAGTATATACATATGTTAGAATTTGGTTATAAATATATTTACAAAAGCACATATGTAAAGCCATAATAAATTCTTATTAACTACATACACAAAAATCGCTTTTTTGTGTACTATAAACATATCTTAAAAATCAGAATATCCTCTTTATACATATGTAGGAAAGCTATCAGAACCAGATTTAAAGCTAAACATAGTCAAATTTCAAAAAAATCAAAATCGTTAAGCTAGTGAGGAAAACGTGCTCCCCAATATCCTCTTTATATGTATATATAAAAAAAATTTTAGGGTTAAACATAGTTTTAAAATATAAAAAAAATTAACCGTATTTGGCAAATTCAATTTTTTTTTGGAAATTTTAAAGGAGCGGTATACTATTTTGATGGTCAAAAGATATCTAACAAAATGTCTTTGATTTTCTATTGCATATACTGTAATAATTTTATTATGCACAGTCCGCAATGTTGAAGATGAAAAAGTAATAGCACATAATTACCTTGCCTATAGCCACCTCGTACTGTAAAATTTCATTTGAGAAAGTTGTATTAAATTTTGTGCACTTAACCCACCATGAGTAAATGCAATTTTTTGTTAATTTTTCATAATTTTTACGCTCTTGTTTTTATGAATAAAATTTTGGAAATTTAAGCTGCTAAGTTTATTTGTTTTTTTTTTATTTTTTTAAGAAAGTTTATTCAGTATTCGATCCTTATATTTTTTACTTGACGTTGAACAATAAGAGACAGAGCATTTCATTATATTACACAAAATGCAGCGGAGGTTGCCAGTTGAACTAGTATTTTCCCAAAAATATAGCATACTGTTAGGCTGACACCTAACACACACGCACCTTCATAGTTAAGGTACATATTGTATGCCAGGAATGAAAAAAGTCAGTACTATTGATTGTAGTTTTTGAATTTTATTTGCTTAATATCGCATCGGGATTTACACGTATACAAATTTTTTAAATTTGAAGCAAGAATTTTAAGAAAGAAAACAAGTTCCAAATCATTTCAAACAACTTTTAGCCACTCCTGTCCTACATTTATTTATTTTTTCTTTTATAATACAAAATAAGAAAAAAGTTAAGAAAATCTACCTACAGTACTATATAAATCAAATAATTCTCATTTGTTATGGGAACAACTTGTGTACTCGTACATAATCGTATTTAATTGGTGCAAGTGCCAATTCATCAGTTAACAAATAGTAGCATGAAAAAGCAAATAGCAAAAAATCACCCGATAGCTTTGCAATTGTCAAAAAATACCTCTAAAAATTACTTTTAAATTCAAGTTCAAAATTTTCTCGCATATACAATTGCAGAATTGAAGAAATAAGTGCCATATAAACTTCATGGTTAAATTCCAAATATCGAATATAAATTGTTTGTTGTGTTGTTTGTGTTAAAGCTTTCTAAGTCTCATATTGTGTTTGAAGGATTTTATACAAGCATGCTTTTAAAATTTATATATTTAGGTAGTATATTTTCTAACAATTACGTTATACAGAGCAACAAAGAAAAAAAGACTTTATCAGCCTTAAGACAAATATACGGCGTTTTTTATTCTGGAACAAGTGTAACGTATTGTTGATCAATGTAATCCCTGATAGGATTATGATGTCTTTTCTAATAAGCTTGCACTTATTAAAGTACACTGAATTCCTCTTTTTTTTCTTTGAAAGCGCAGCCAATTTTTCTGCCTGTTTATGCAAAATGAAGAGAAAACTCGTTTCGTCTGTTTATATTGAAAAAAAAAAACCAAAATTTTGAGTTTTTTTGTTGTCTTCAGTTATGAATAATTGAATCAGCAAAATCCTTTTTCGTTTATTCTGATATAAAATTAATTGATCCCTGGAGCTATCATTTGCTTGAAAACTTATGTATGTATATGATATTTACATGAGAGGAGGTGTATTAATCCCTTTTTGATTAATTTTTTTACTCTAAAATAAAAATAATATGTGTGTAAATATTTAAAAAATTAATTTGCTAAATCCTTTTACTTGTTCTTATGAGGGTTTATTAAAATTCTAATTAATTTTATATATTAATATAAATAACTTTTTAACTTGAAAATCCAAGGCCGTTACATTAAAATATAAAACAAAATAAGAAACAATATCTTTGCAACTCAACCAGAAAAGACCAAAACATTATCTAACAATTTGTTCATAGTTTGTACCTTTGGATGTATGTAAGTACTCGTATGTATAAAGTATAACGAAAGAAATGCTTGAAATTCCTGATTAGTTTATTAAACAATGGACAATAAAATAATAAAAATTCATTTGATGACTCCATAAAATAGTAGCTTCATTTGAAATTTCTCTTGTTTATATATATATATTTAATAATATAATAGATTTTCAAAGTTTTTATATATTGAGAGGTTTGTATTTTAGAAAATATTTTGAACAGGTTCCTTTTGAAAAGACTCTTTTAAACATTTCTCTTTAAACATTTCTTTCTTAAAATTATCATTTTCTAAATTCTTTAAAATTAATCCTTTTCAAACTAGTCTTCATAAAAGTACAGGTGCAGCAAAGAGTATATAGTAAATAAAAAATCATATTTGAAACCTTTTTATTTCCTCTTTTTATTTCTTTTTAAAAATTATATTTAGTAACTTAAAAAAATACTGCTTCAAAAAGTGATTTTGTTTAGGAATAAAAACATATGTATTGGACCTGTTCTGAAAATCACTTCTCAAAGTGTTTTTAAGCCAGAAAAATTTTCGAGTTCAGGTGGTTTTAAGCCGGCCAGCCTAAGATCAGCACCTTAGATCAGCAAGTTCTTTATAGTGAACCTTATAATAAATTTTAATAATGAATAATTTGATTTCTTCTTTCATTTATGTTTTAAAATAATTTCTTTTGTAAATAAAATAAAATAAATAAAATTGCAAATTTATACGAACTGTTGTTTGAGGTACATATTTATTCTTATTGTGAATTTTTGTGAAAAATTAAACAAAATAGTATAAGAAGAACATATTTCACTTGAAAATTTATTCACGTCAATCGTACATATTTAATTACTATGTTCCTTAACATGTAAATATACATTATTTCATAAATCCCCTCAAATACGATGTTTAAGACATTCATCTCTTAAATACTTCGTTGTCGAGTTCGTTAATGGCAATAATTAAATTTTATTAATGTTCCTAATGAAACAAAATTCTGAAACAGATGATTTCCTCGTGATTTCGACAATTTAATATCACTTTGAAAAATTAAGCATCGACTTATATGCAGAACAGCAACAAATCATCAATGTAATTTCAAAAAGAGAATTGATTTGAAATTAGGGAGTTCTCAGAACAGAAAAAGTGATTTTTTATAAAAGTGTAACTAATTTGATTATAATTAATTCATAGAACTCACAACAATAATAATTTATTTTATATCGTTTTCATTTTTTCATTATTTTACAATATTCATTTTATACTTCATTTCAATTTTCTATACAATTTGCTGCTGTAAACATATTGTCTATTTTTGAGAAGAAGAGATATACATATGTATACATATATACATAAAGCTATTTTTTCTACCCTGAATATATCAAAACCAAAATGGAAAATACTGCACCTGTGGAAGTTATTGTTTTTTTAGCTTCTTCCTGGTATCGACAAATGGAAATTTAATGATTTTATCTCGATTTTCGAAAATCGAGCTTTAATTCTGTCTCTGCGTTTTGAGAGCAGCTTAACCTACGCTGACCGTTCGGGTCATAATGTTTTTCCGTCACTCATCATATGTCGTGTGAATAAATATCTGGAAAAAAATATTTTTGAAATAAATTTTTTGCTCTCGCATAATTGAAGTTAATTGATCCATTCGAGAGATATCGTTGTTGAATCGCTTCTCAATTCGATTTTATATACACGGTTATTTCGTGAAACTTTCTAAATAAATTCGAAAATTCTTGTTAAATCGGTTTTCTAAATTCGGTAAATTTATCGGAGCTTGAAAAGTGCATCAAAGATCGTAAATTTGATCCTCAATCAGTGATTTGATTCGAAAATATCGTTGTCGAGAGCAGTTTTTTCAATTGCTTCGAATACTCTTATCAAATCGGGTTTGACGTGAGCGGAAAGTTTCAGGGATATTCTGGCAATATGACCGAACGATGTTATTCGGTGCATGCTACAAAATACACGATGGTCTGCAAATTAAATTTACTAACTTAATGATATGACAGTATGTGATATTTTAATTAAAATCTTTAAATCATTTTTTATTTATGTATGTTGCAACGAATTGGCTTTTGGGCCTTCTATCGACCACAAACTCCGTTAGTTTAATGTTGTAATAAAAAGCGTTTTATTTATAATTATGTTCCTCCTATTCAGATCAAATTTCCTGATATATTTACATATAAATTTCTCTAATGCATTCAGGCCATTCCTTTAGATTAATTATTTAATAATTTAATTTATAGGCGAATTACTTGAAAAAATAATAAAAAACATTTAGTATAAATAACAATTATGGTATTTGGGCTGGATGGGTAACTGAGAAGATTGAGGTTTTCAAGTATTTTATATACATACTTTTATTGTATTTAAAGAAGAGTGATGTTTTCATAATTGTATTAAAATTTAATTCAATTTTGATCTAATTATATATAAAATTTTTTGAGAGCTTTTAAAAAGTGTATAAAATTCGTTTAGTTTGGATTCCATTACAATTATCTTTTCAAATATGTGTATTAATATCTTTGTCATAAAAAAGCTTCATGAAAATTATTGAGTTTAGTTTTTAAGCACTTCGCAGTGCTGTTGGCCTTTTAAGATGTATTCGTTTATGTTTTATTTTCACATAATACGTAAACGAACAAACCTTTTAAAATTATAAATTTTTTAAACATATAAAAAACTGTATTCGTTTTCTGCTCAATTTGAAAATAAATAAGGAAATAAATAAATATGTATGTAGTTATATATACAATATACATAGAATACATGTTATAAGATACATTTGCTTTAATATATTGTAAAATTGTATTTTATTTATAAATTTCTTTGCACAAACATTATTTTATTTATTATTACTTTTTTACTTTTTTTACAAATCTGCACTAGAGTAGATTTCCTTGAATTATAACAATTTTTGATACGAATTCTCTACAAACGATAAAAAATTAAAAATTTTTATATGTAAATATATGTTGTATCATATAAAAAAACTCATTTGCTGGTAACCAAGTAATGGCTTCTTTTGTAATATTTGAAAGTTTTTTTTGTTTAAATTCGACACAAGTTCACTAAAAAAATTATTGTTAAATGTATGATAGATATACAAATATTAAATAATATCGACAATGGGATGTTAACGGACTCCTGATAAAACGATATCTTCACGTTGCACAGTGGCACATCTTGAGCATAGTTGCATGTGCAAGTATATGGAGTTCTATCTATTAAAAATTATAAGTCCTAAATTGAAATTAATGCAAAATGAAATATTTAAATATGTATAAATAATATATAATTATAGTCGTCTGTCCAATACAGCGCATAGAAAATTTTACGCTATGTCAGCATTTTGAAAAATAATATGGCCAACATAATGTTTGCAAAAAGCACCAAGAGCACCAACTGTTGTCGTGAGAACCAATCCTGCAAGAAAGTAAGAAAAACTTTAATAGAATATGGAAACAATATTGTTCCAAAAATTTATTAATTTTATTCATAATATGGCTTTGAGTTAGTTTAATATTTTAAAACAGACTACATGAAATCCCAACTTAAGCTTATTTATATTATCAAGTTTATTTTAAATATGTAATTCTTTATTTCTATGTAATATTTTGTTAGGTAAGATTTTTTTTCATAAGCACGATACTTTTTAAAGAATATGCACAGGAAAAAATAATGTAGTAGTAACGCGATTCCTTCACATTTTAATAGTTGCGACAGCATACTATCTCACAACATTGCAAAAAAGAAAAAAAATGACGTGGTAATTGCAACATGTGTGAATTCCTAAATACTTTTAACTACATTATGGATTTTGTATTGTATTTTTTGTTTATTTTGTGTAAACAATGAAAAATACTAAAATTCTTTGGTTTTGTGCCACCATTCGAGTAGAGAACACAATGATGAGCAAAAAATTTACATTGTCAACAATCAAAGAAGAAACAGAGACTTAAAAAACTGGAACAGGATGAGAAAAATGAGACTGCTATAAAAAGTTTGTGCTTAAATCTGAAAGCGGTCCATGGAAAGGAAAGTCATTTAAGTCGTCAGAGTTTTCTTAAATGAAAAAGGCTTTTGTAAAATTTACGGAATGAACTATGTTTCATAGTTAATGCCTGGAAGCCATAAAGAATCAACAATTCGATCTTTATTGGCAGGATGATTACAAATAGACAAAAATCAGTCTATTTCAGCTATGCTGTGTAACTTATTTATTTAATGCATTAATAGAGTTTTGGATAACAGAGTCCAAATTAAAGATAGAAGATACACCACAAATTCAACTAAGCGATTCAAATGATGCTATTAGTACTAACTAATGTTAAACTAAAACAGACAGAAGTTATAACAGCTTTTTGTTTATTTGTTTACAATATGGGAAATAATGTAATACCGCTTTAGAGGATGTTATGTTTCTACAAAGGCTTGGAAGTGAACAGAATTTATTTAGAGCCAACAGAACTTAAATGCTTTTCTTTCCCCATAAAATTAATAAAATTTGTTTTTTATAAATGATTTGCTTGTTGTGGCTTTAGCTGTTTATATGCCGACATTTCATTGGTCGCTAAACCAAATCGTCAGTCAACAAACAAAATATTTTTTAAAATAGTTGGGGAGAATATCGCAAAATAATACATTTTCAATATTATTTATTTTGAATATACAAATGTATATATGTACTTGAATCATGAATTTTACTAATAAATTTAAATTACAGTGAATAAAATTGAATTTATTGATGGTACTTGTGATTATCATTGAAAGTCTGATTATCTGTGATTATCATTGAAAGTCTGATTTTCCTTATGTGCGATAATCGATTAACTACTGTAGTTCTAATACAGAAGTAGAATCGTGTGATCATTAGCGATGCTTGCCGCTTTACACTATATCATCATTCATTGTACCTTTAACCGACAGATGATAATACTGATAAGAGCGGAAAGTGATTGTTACCGATCTACACATTTCATTAACGTTCTCGCTTTGAGAAGAGATTAGTTGTTATGTTTTACACGATATCGACTGAAACTTCTATTTAAATTTTGTTGAAACTCAAAAAAGCTATGTATATGTTAATACAAATACTCCCTATAAATAATTGAAGATTTCAAATGTAAATTTTCAAAATATTTTATAAATGTTCCCTAAAAATTAAACTTACTTTGACTTGTGGACTGACGAGATATAACAAAGGATTCGCTTTGAGCTTTTCATTCATTTCAATTTGTCGTCGTACAGCTTCACGTCTAGCTGAGCCTAAAGCTGATACTTCCTCGCGGCTCATAGCCTCTGTGGCACGTGGCAGTTCTTGGAAATCGGGCAAAGACTTCTTACGCTGTAACGTAACATTAATAGGAACGCTCTGAAAACAGCAATAAGAGGAAAAAGTTGTTAAGAACACATATTCTAAATACGTACATACATATGTATATACAACATAAAATTTGTAAAGTAGTCAACCGAATCCAATCGTGTTGCAAAAAACACAGTACATGCACGTATCTAATTTTTTATATTTATGCTGGATTTTTCATAAACAAATATTGTTTGCGACAAATTAATCTATTTGATTTTACTGATAAGACGTTTAAAAAGTTTTATACACAAATGCATAAATGCATATACATACATACATACATATTTATGTATGCGCATGTATAAAGGCGAAGAACTTCAAGTTGGGATTACTGATTTCAATGACGGCCTATTTGAAAGTTACCAATTGTTCTGGCGTTATTTTGTGCCCATAGAGAAACTGTTAGCCAGTGTTTCTTTTTTTTTAGTGAGAAACCACTAGTTAAATGGAAAATACATCCAATATTTAAATTAGTCACTCTCGACACATGCAGAAAAAGTCATTGTATAGTGATGTTAAGAACGCTACAGCCAACGTCGCCAGTAGCATTAATATAAACCAAAAATTTTTGTGTTTCAGTTTAAAGATCTTTATTTATTTTAACTGACCTTCGTAGACTAGTAGGTAGTGTACTAGACTCGTAGTGCGAAGGTCCCAGGTTCGAAACCTGCCCCAGAACTCTGGCAGTTTGTGTCTGATAATTAAAAGGGAGCGCACAACAAGCCTTCACTGGCTTAAGTATATGTCGTATAACATGGGCTATCACACCCCTCCAATCAAGTGAATTATCCATTTTGGATATTGGACATTCCATTAAAACGGCGAATATTCATTACTTAGTGAGAGGTGCAAGATATTTAAGACCTCATCTGCATTGTGTGTATTTTGTTTAAATTTTGTGTTGTTTTCCTCTAAACAAAACTTCCTCTCTTTTGATTGCTTTCTTTTCAATTTTTCTTCACACTACTGATAAAAAAAAATCAAACCTTTACTATGGCTCCTACGTACATTGGCGACATGGTCTTTGAAAAAGTCCTAACGTAATATTTATTTAATTTATTATAATAAGTCTCGATCAGTACCGATGAAAATTAAATGTAATCATTAACTGTTTATACAATCATGTGTATATTTGATCGGCGAATACTTTAAACTTTTTAAAAAGCTAAACTTTTGCAAGTTTAGAAGAACTTTCTATCCGTTTGCGAAAAGTTTGTGGGAAGTATCAAAATACCGGCGATGATATCAAGGAATTGAAGTAAAAATTCTCACACTAAAATCCATTAACAACGTTATCTGCTGTATTACGATCCAAAATAAAGAATAAGAAAATATTTTGGACACGGTAAACTATTTTTTTTTTATATTTTAAGAAATGTTATTCACAACATGTGGCATTGAACGGGCTGACCGGCTCAACTTTTTTCCCATTGTGCTGTTGTTTTAATAATATTATTACGTTTGTGCTATAAGATAACTGTATCATAATCAAACTGTTAACAAAACACTATCAACCTCTGTTGGTGGCTCCACTATCCAACTCTCCGATGCCCTTCGCGCTAATAGAGCTGGCGAAAACATTAACTCCTCTTCATCTTCGTCTGGATACCACTCCATTCTAGTGCTGTTGATTGTTTAATAAATTTCAAATGATATTGACTTTTTCAATTGCATAACTTTCACTCAAGAAACTTTTTTTAAATTTTTGCTTGCAGCCATTCCATAAATGTAATTTTATTTATGCTATAGTGTAATTACTCTCTATTGCGAATATCTAGATGTACATACATACATACATAAGTATGTACATATGGATATGTGTATATTATATTTTTTTTAAATGATTTTTCTTTTGTTTTCAATTTTCAAGTATATTTTGTTGATGTACATACATACATAGATACATAAGTATATACATATATAATTAAATATTTTTTTTGCTCCAGTGTTTTGTTTGAGAAACAAATTATTGAAATTCTTTTAGTTTTCTATCGGTATATTCATACGCATGTACATACATACATATATATTTACACACAGACATGCAGTCATAAATATAAACTTATATACACACATAAGTATATGTTGTATATGAAAAAAAGAAAATATGTATACTATGTATCTCAAAAATAGGTTCCGAGCAACGTTGTTCTTCTGATTTTATTGTTGTTGCATTCGTTATTAATTATTTGAAAAATACAGAACAGAACGCTACACACACACACACACACACACACACACACAAATAGACAGCTAAACTAAACAGATTGATGGCTGAATAGCTGGCTATTTGTGAAGACGAGGATGGTGAAGGTGAAAGCGACGACAATGACCAAGTCGTTGATAGCGATCGGCGGGCGGCGGACGGCGGCGGACAGAGGAAAGCTACACGACTGGATAATTTTAATTTCCCTTTTTAGCAAATTTAATTATTTATATGTTTGAAAAACATAAATATTAATTTCTAAAAAAAATTAAATTAATTTTTTTATTGACTGGTGTGTTGCGGGTAATTTTGGGAGAGATTTGAATTTGAATTTGTACCGATATGCGTGTCTTGATTGTGCTTTAAAAAGCGCGAGTGTTTGCAAACTAAAGACCAGTAAACGACACCCGATTGTATTGGTGATCTATGTGACAAATTGATAATTGGGGAAAATCCTTAAATTTAGAGAGTGCTCGGTGTGACACTTTAAGCATTTCGAAAGAGTATCCGACATTTCGAAGTTGTTTTAGTGTAGCAATGATTCTCACAATTTCTCTTTGGATGAGTATGTTTGAGTGTGTTGTAGTTTTCAAAATTTTAAAGCTACAAACACTTGTGAACGGGTTCATTTTGGTAGCGTACAATTCAATAGACATTCTGGGTTATTTTTAGCCTACCTTGTTTTCTACGTATCTTTCCTTCTTATCACCCTGTCTTCTACTCTTGAATTTGTGAGCACAAGAAATACTACATAAACATGTACATACAACATACATAATGCGTTTAGTTTTTGAACAAATGATAAATAAATTAATAAATAAAAGCAAAACCCTTGGCGATAAGATTTGCGGAGTCATGTGTTCATATGTACATATCCATATATGTATATAAGATATATATATATATATATATATATATATATATATATATATATATATATATATATATATATATGTATGTGTGCGTGTATATATATATATATATATATATATATATATATATATATATATATTATATATATATATATATATATATATATATATATATATATATATATATACATTCATATATATATATATATATATATATATATATATATATATATATATATATATATATATATATATATATATATATATATGAATGTATGTATGCATTTAGTGTTTGGAGTTTGGAAAATAAAAATTACTCACCTTTAACTTTTTATTAGCCCCGCCACCTCCTGCAGCTGCAGCAGCCAATGGTGTCGCCGGTTTAGCTGGCATATACATACTTTCTGTGCGCTTTGGTTGCAAGGGTGAGGGAATGATATCCTGACCCAGGGTACGTTGACGCAGGAGTATATCTTCAAATGGTTGATTTGGCTTCGAAAACATGGTATCGTTTGTTGTGCCTGAAGGAGAGTTTGTGCTAAAGCTGGGCGTTGCGGCGCGGGACATACGACCAGATCCCGTGGGAACTGATCCGTTGCCGGTTGTGGGCGTATTTCCGGCCGAAGGAGCTGGTGTTGATCCGCGAAATACTGAGGCAGCGCGAGGTTTTTGTTCTGGCATGCCGGAGTCGTTAGTCGTTGTTGCGCCACCGCTGGAAGCCACACGATCAACAGAAGCTTGACGCGATCCGAAAGCTCCACTTAGACGACTGGCTGCTCTAGCATACCGATCAATTGATGAGTCCCGACTCGGAGGCCGTTTGTAATGATCAAAGTGATCGATTGAAGATTGCTGACCAATTTGACTCATCATGGGTGGTTTGTTGGAACGATTCATGCTGTCAATCATTTGCTCTTGTTGCTGCAGTAGTTGTTGCTGTTGTTGCTGGTAGAGTATTTGAGAGGGCCGGCGTACCTGACTAGTATCATATAATGGCGAGTTTTGTTGTTGTTGTTGTTGATGATGCTGCTGCTGGAGCTGTTGAAGCTGTTCCTGCTGTAATTGTTGTTGTCGCTGTTGTATTAATTGTTGTTGCTGTCTTTGATGTTGCATTTGTTGCTGTTGTTGCGCCATTTGTTGCTGATATGCTTGTTGGTGCTGTTGTTGTTGTTGCTGCACATGCAATTGCTGCTCCTGTTGCTGCTGCTGCATACCATTGGCTGTGTGTGCAGCTTCAGCATTTCTAAAATTAGTACTTTCATTTTGCAGTTGAACCATTTGTGGACTACCACTGCCACTTAAGTTACTATGCACAAAACTTGATCCTGGCGGCTGCTGTGGCTGATACTGATATGCGGGATTCATTAGTGGATTACTTTGTTGTTGTTGCTGCTGTTGCTGTTGTTGTTGCTGCTGCTGCTGATGATGATATATCTGATTGATTGTATTTATGGCACTCATTTGTGGCTGATTTACCATAGAAGACAAATCAGTTTGTGGAGTTACTGGCAATTGCTGGGAATACATAGAACTGGGAACTGGAAATTCGGACTCTTGCTGATTTTGATTCTTTTGATTTCCCGTGGGCCGTTGTGCAACCGCACTGGCGGCATACGTTTCAGTAGCCGCGTTGCTACTTGTAAAATGCAAAGTTGCTGCCGTTGGTCCCTTGTGTCGCTCTCGAAACCGTAATTTTTCAAAACGTTCCAATACGGAAGGCTTAAAGTCCGGGGCAAACTCTCTTGCCATTTGTACAGCCAACTCACAGTCAATGCGTGCCTGATCGGCAGCAATATCAGCACTTTGCGCTTTGGTATTGGCAGTTCCGGTACGTGATATGGCGATATCTGAACGCTGCATGGCCATTTTAAGTGCACGCTGAGCCGACGTTACCGAGGCCGAAACTCGTTCTCTAAACTTACGGGAGCGGGCAATAAACAAATGCTTTTTCTTCTGACTTGTTATAAGGATGTTATTTTTGTATTTTCCTTCTTCAAAAGAGCCATCGCGGAACGTGGTCACACCGTAGCCATGTTTTTTGTTGTTATACCATTCGCCCTCATACTTAAGCCCATCACTACGTTCGGCTACGCCAAATCCGCATCTTTTATCCTTCTTCCATTCACCCATATATGTTTCAACCACACTTGGATCCAGTTGTTCATCTTCCATAGTAAAGCTGGCATTGGACTCTGTATGCATGGATCTGAAAAAAAACAATATAAGTACACTTCCAAATATTAAATGGAATCAGCGAAGCGCTTAAAAGGAACTGATTTTTACTTTGTTGTTAAATTTGACTGTTCCGATCCCGTACTAAGCCACGATGCAGTTGACATTGTCGAGCGGATGCTGCCTGATGCTATGGTGCCGCGCTTCTCCAGATCACCTGTACTACGCTGTTTTCTCATTTTTAGACCCTATAATAATATTTTTGAGTCTCATTTCGTATTGGATACGTGAGTTTTAATTACCGACAAGAAACCTTTTTTCGTCTTCTCAGACAAACTGTTTCGTCGCACCGGTAATTTATCAGATCTAGCAGTAAGAACAAAACCTCCCCTTACTTCTTCAGCACGACTGCTATTTTTGGCCGCATTTGCAGGATTTTCATTACTTCGCAGAGAACTTAATGAGGCATGTACATCTTTCCGTTTGTGATGTGATGCAAGGCCAAATGGTGCCGATGTTCGAATACCGTAGCCATGTCGTTTTCCTTCTTGCCACTGGCCCTGGTATTTGCCTGTTTAAAATATTTCAATTTAACAAAAAATTTAAAAAGAAGCTTTTATTTATTTTCTATTCACTTCATATTTGTGAAAATTATTTGTACCAAAAGTTGTTTTATATTCTGGGTTAATGTGTCGTTGGATCGAAGTACCAACCCATCAGTTGATCTTAACTATCATGTTTGAAAAGCTTTAAGCCTCATAGGCTTATATAAAAACTTTGAAACACACTATGGGTTTAAAAAAAAAAAAAAAACAATCAACACTATAAAAAAATTTTACAAACCGACTTGCATATTTTCATTTTATTTATTTAGTTTTAAATTGATTAATGAATTGACCAAATAAACAAAACAAGAGAGTTAGTTTAATCACTTTAAATCATACAGTAAATAAAATAAATTTGCAAAATTGTTAAAGTTCAAACGATTTTGCAATAATGAAGTATATTTTGTACTGAATGACATATTTTTGTTCCGTATAATATAAAATTCTAGTTCTGTTTTCTAAAAGCCCCAATCAGCTGACTAATCGATTAGTTAATTTAGTTCAGTTTATTGTGTATTGGAAATTTTCAATCATTTTGGGAATCCTGGCATCTTGAACATGATTTCTTTTTAATTAGCAAACAAAAACTGCGAAGGTACTTTTAAGCTTGTCTGCAGAAACATCCACAGTCTTCGGCAGGAATCGAACCTGTGACTACAAAGGCATACATATCTTTTTGAGCAACACCGAGCAGGCATGAGTAGAACTATGAGTATATGTTCCTTGATTTAAGAAAAATATGTGTATCTTTTACAATTTTTAATACGGGGTTTTAAATATATTTTCGTGTCTATTTGCTCGTTAAATTATACGTAAAGGAAGAGAAATAATCGTAAGTAGTAAAGCACTTGTGAAAGGCTCTTAAATCCAAGTAACAAAATTATTAATATTTTTTAAGCAAGTACTATAACACTTGTAGAATATGCTGAAATCTGAACGAAATAGTCGAACACATAATTATATAATATAAGCAATATAAATGGTATAGAGTTTACCTTGTGCATTGCTTTCCTAGTCGTATCTAAGTTTCTTAAGCTCTTATGAATAAAAAAACAACCTGATTTGCCAACAATTTTTAAGTAAAATTTTGCATCTTACGTAATTATGAGTAGAAAGTTACCTAATTCTAAAAATTATTGAAATTTCGTATGTACGTATATGAAAATCCATAATATTTTTTACTATAAACAATGTAACGTAATAAAAGACGTGTATGTAGAATTTATAATTTTACACAATTTTTTTTTGATCTAAGAAGACCTTCCGCTTTATTATTTCACATTTCATATTTTATTATTATTCGATTTTTTCCAACAAAAGTTTGTATTTAAATACATTTAAGTTGTATTTAAATACAGTTTCAGTTTATCAGTCAAAAATTTAAACTCGTATTTAAGTTGTTTGAAAATATGGAAGCACTACATAGCTTTGCTTGGCACAAACGAAGAAATATTGCATGATACTATTGTAATTTAAAGACAGAATAAGATTTATAAAATAAATTGGATAGACCCAGCAAGATTAAAAAAACATTTTTATAATTTTATTTGTCATAAAACAACATATTAAAGCTCATTTTTGCGATATGTAAAAAAATTGACGACCGCCACACATTTGTTTGTCTGCCAATCAAAAACAAATTATCGGAATCATTTAATATAAATAAACTTTAAATAAACAACGTTAGTTATTTAAATATCATATAAGTTTCACATAAAAAGCACTGAAAAAGACAAAGATATATGATATTTAAATACGAAGCCACTGTTTTTTTAAGAACTCAGTTTCTTATTCTCAATTTCTTTATCTATTTAGTAACACAAATGCAATTTGCACAAAACAATAACCAAATATTTTCTGCATTTTGATGTAGAGCAGTACGTATGAGTTTTAAACTAAAAATACCGTATACGCACCGCAGCAAAATGTTTGCAGACAATAGAGAATACGTGCATGCAGGAAAATGTTCAAATTTACACGACATCGCAATTTGATTTCTGGTGCAGGAAAGAAAATATGACGTCAGCTAATTCAATTCACTTATTTATACGTTATTTTTGTTCATAAAAAATTATTAAGTGAAATTGATGTAAGATCCAAGATCAAAATTAACAAATGAAATTCTTGCAAATAGAACTTATACGCATAATTTCATATATACAAACATATATATGAATACATATATATATATATATATATATATATATATATATATATATATATATATATATATATATATATATATATATATATATACATACTCATGTTTTGAATGGGAGCCAACAAAAAAAAAAATAAAAAAAATTGCAAAGACGAAAATGATCTCATACACACACATCGATCACTTAAACGTAAAGTATGTATGCAAATTTACCAACTTAAAATTTCTTAAATTTTTGATCCAGATAAGACAAAATGTATGTTTATATATGTAAATATGCATATTTATTTGTGTGCATATACGTTTTGAAAAGTTGCTTATGCAAAATGCATAAAAGCATACTTAAGGTCTTCAAAAGTATAAATAATATTACCTCCGTCCGCGTAGGTTTCACAACCATAACCATCTTGATAGCCCAAATTCCAGGTACCTTCGTAACGTGCAGTTGATACAGTACTTTCCCGCACGCCATAACGCCCTTTGTGTCCATCCTTAGACCATTCACCACGATAGATTTGACGACCTATTTGTTCGACACCTAAGCCATGCCGTCGCCCATTTTGCCATTGACCTTCGTAGTGGGATCCGCTGTAAAAAATTAACAAATGAAGTTTAAAAAAATGAAGTTTAAAATGCAAGTAAGTTTGCTATTATTCTCCTGCTCCAGAATTGATAATTAAATAATGAATGAAATTTTTTATATTCTTCTTATTCAACAATTGATGCAATAATACCAAAACAAACAAACGTGCTATATATATATATATATATATATATATATATATATATATATATATATATATATATATATATATATATATGTTCCTCTGACTCCTCTAGAGAGCATATGATGCGTATATTGTGTAACTGTCCTTGCTTGTATCACGGAGTAAATTATCAAAATCCACTGAAGTCGATTAATGTTTGACTAGGCAATTGTAACGACATTGAATATTTACATACATTAAGTTGTCGGCAAAGAGTTTTTCGAAATGTGTGATCTAGTAATAAACAACTAAATAAACTACGTATAAAAACACTTGTTATAACAAGGCCGCCTTATGAAACTAATTCGTATTTGTGAGTTCTTAATCGCCTCAGCTGTGCTATTAATACGAGTTTGTAAAGTGAATCGCCTTGCCCACTTCTGATTCTGATTTTCTATTTAGCTTCAACGTTGGAACTAATGCAACCAATGGATTATTGTTGTAGTTGTGAAATTTATGAGCTCAAGTGACCGTTGTATCTATCAATGGAGTTCATTAATATAAGACCATTGGTTTTGAGTAATATTTATACTGTCTTCCAAAATGTACAAACAGGATTGTCAAATATGGCGATTTCTTGCCCAAAAGCATATACAAGGATTTATGTGAAGAAAAATATTAATTTTTTTATTTTTATGAATCGTACAATATAAAATGAGCCATTTAAGTCTTGAATTTCAGGGGAATAAATTTTGAATGAAACACATAATAGTGAGAAATGTATAAGTAATTTTAGCTGTTGATATACAAATACGATCCTTGCACTAAATGCCATTGAGCTTGAGTTAACATTTGAAATAGAATTATGTGATGTTGAAATGGATGATGAAGTGGTGTCAAAAGTATGGCAGGAACAGATGTTCCTTAAGCCAAGTACGGAGGGCTTGAGTGAAGAACGGATTCGTCATTTTTTTTAATGAAAACTTTAAAGCACAAATGACTTGATTTAACAACTTTTAGTATTAAAGTTTTCATATTCTTTCTTGTATTTAATTATATTTCTTAATTTGTATGGTATCTTATAGAAAGGCAAGCGACAAGTCCAATCGTTTTCAAAGTTTGCAGCCGCCTTGCTGATTATCGGGAAAGAAACGGTGAGCGGGAAAGGTATCTCCCATACAAATCAATCAACAATTATGACTTATCTATATCTAAATTTTATGAACGCTGATATAGGAATAAAGCGTGTATTAGAGTAAAGCCATACAAAGTAAAATATTCGTAATCTTGAGAGCTACAATAGCGAAATTGTGAAGGTTTGATTCTTTAAACAAAACCCTGGTAGTATAAGAGCTATTAATTTTCCTATATTTGGGAACTGACTCGTCATATTTTGTGGGAGCTGCTTTAAAGGTAAACCGATTGGATGGCAGAGAGGAGAATAAAATTATTTATTTTGTTTCGTGAAGTGAAAAACAAAGATCATAATAGAAAACCACAAACAGAATAATACATACTTATGTATATAACTTTACTTTAAAATATTTGTTTTATTTAATGACGATTGGGATAGGAAAGCACAGCGAGAATGGCTAGTAGTTTATAAATAGAAAAGAATTCAATTGTAATTGTATTTGGTTTATTGAGCATTTTTTTTAAATACATTTAACATTCTAAGACTGATGAAACATTTTAGCGTATTTATGTTATTTTTACTTACCTTGGCCATATATATGCTCCCGATACTTCAAAGCCATAATTCCAAGCTCCAGCATAAGCACCTTGATGTTTGGGACCTGTACACACACCGTGACCATGCGCCTTACCCTCATCCCAACCGCCACAGTAGGTACCGCCATCTTCGAAATCAAATCGCCCTCCACTTATTTGTGTTCTCTTGCCAGCTTCCATTCCATAAGAACTTGTTGGGCCACCGGGTCCCGGACTAGCACCAGGACCGGCACCGTCACCTAAGCTTATTGTGCCATTCTGTTGCTGTTCGGACTGCTGCATGACTTATCCAATTTGGATAAATTCTGGACCTTTTGCGTATATATTTTTGTTGCTGTTATTTTGCTTTCCTTATTGGCTCCAATGAAATTTTTTTGCAAGAATGTTTTTAAGTGGTTTATTTTAAAGATAACTCGGATGCTCCCCTACTGCTCTACTCAAATGGATCGTCGTCGTTTATCGGTTACAATTGAAGCTTATGCGTTTTATTGACTTGAGCCTTTTGTGCTTTCGACAATTTTTCATTGATTTCCACAATTGTTTGGTTTTTAGTCTGCTATAGAATCGTCCAATATCGGTATTAAGCATTTGAGAAACAATGGATTTGATTTCGTTTTATTTTTCTAGTTGTAATTATATTTTTGTGTATGTGTGGGTGCTGAATGTGTTTATGTGTGGTATCTGTCGGCTGTCTGTTGGCGGTGTGAGTAAGTTTTATGTCGTCAGATATTCTTCTTCTCTTTGTGTTTTGCGGTCATTCGTTTTTCATTTTCAATCATTGGTAGACTTTTTCCTTAAAATTTTCTTCTGGATTTTTTCTTAGATTCTGGCTTTAATTATTTGATTTTCTCAAAACTTACTTTATTGTAGTTTTAGTTGATTATTTATTATTTAATTTGATTATTTTTAGTTTAATTTATTTGTTGTTGCTTATTTAAGTTGAATTTGTCGTTAAATTAATAATTTTTGAAGAATATTTTTCACTAAAACGCGAATAATAGCTTTACAAAAAATTTATTTGTACCGTACAATCAAAACTTTGCTTAGTTATTATTATTTCATTTAAATAGAACTGTCGAAGATTTTCATATATTAACGGCTTCTAGCGCCAATATTGTAATTTAATCATATAGAACTTTGACTAGAATTAGAAAAAAAAATTTAATAGAATTTTAGTTGTAAGAAAATGTTATGTAAGTTAATGTATGAATTAAATTAAGTGCTACTAAGTTTACAAATTGGAATAATAATGTCTCTATATCTAAGGCTGTTGGAAGGTTTTAGGCCATCTTATGTCTGAGAACGTGATTAATGTAGTGATAGGAGAAGATATATTGATAGTTTACACAATCGCAATTTATCCATCGTCTATAATTAGACACTGTCATGGTTTGAACAAATTATTAATTAAAAGAAAAAAAATCATATAAAAGTTGATTTAAACAAGATAAAACAAACAAACCGTAACCAACTGAATAATTGTTAAGTATATTAAATAAATAAAATTATTTTTATAAAATTTATTATTCGAGATATTCTCCGAAATAACTATTTAACATTTTATTGCCTGTTGTTGGCTTAGCTGAGTATATGCTTGCATTTCACTGTCGATAACCAAATCATCAGTACCCTTTAGCCGAATACTTATACATATGTTTTGTAAATTACAAATAGATAAATATGATTGAGTTCTGTTTTTATTCTCATATAGTATTTGTAATTTTTGTATAAGTATATGAATTTGAATGCTTTTTAAACATGATTTGGCTAAAGAGTACTGATGACTTGGTTAGCGCCAATGAAATGCAGGCATATACTCAGCTAAGCCAACAACAAAAAATCAAATTATGTTGGTTTGATCATTTTTATAAGGTTTTTTTTAAATATTGAGTGCCACATTGAATTTCTGCAGTATTTCGTCATATTTTATTTCCTATTTTCTCATGATGAGATCCAAGATATGGCCAAATATTGAAGAAGAAAAGCTTAAAATAAGATTTACCATTTATTCTAGAGCTTGTTTATTTCTCAAGAAATAAAATAATATTAATTTTAACATAAATTAACAAAATAAAATTTTGCCATATGTAGTAATTTTGCTATCAACTAGAATTATCGATTGTGTCATCAATAGTATACCATCACTAGATTGATAAAAAATGTTACTAATTGTAACTTGATCAGAAATGTTTGTTAATGTTGAGAAGACGGTTTACAAAAAAGTTTTCAAAGCCACCCGCGGTATTTTTCGAATTAATAAAATTTACTTTTAATTGCAGTTCAACCAAATTCAATATGTAAATGTCGTATAAATTGGAATTAGCACTACAAAGGTATAAATATTATATTGTGCTGATTCTGTAAATATTCAAATAGTTTTTCTAGATGTTGCAATAACAATAATTTTTAAAAATTAAACGATTTCCCCTAATTGCTGATTAGAAAAATAATAATAGTAGTAAAAATAATAAAAATAACAATAATAAAAAATAATAATAACAATAATAATATTATTATGTAATATAATTTATATTATAAATCATTATAATATTAATTATACTGTACACAAAACAATTCATATCGATATATGACCAGCTTAGCCTACAACAAGCAATACACTTTTCAAATAATAATGCCAATAGTAATAAAGTTTTTTGCATAATTAAAACACCACCTTAGTTTTTGGATTAAAAAAAATCAAACAATTTTATAACAAAAACCTAGCAATAAAATTGTAAAGCTGTTGATGTCATTGTTTTACCAAAAAAACTCGCATTTTCACCTTTTGCATAATTGTAGCACTAGAATTTCGTAAAATAAAATGCTCTATTTTCCTAAAGTAATTACAGCTGAAACTTAGTAGTTCATTCCTTAATACTAATCAAATTAAATATCCCATATTGATGTTTTTATAAAGATTATTAAATGTTTCTCTGTCTACTCTACACCATTAAATTTTTTGGCGTAATATTCATCTTAGGAATTTGGCAATGATAATCATTAGATTGGTCACGAAGCCATTCCAAAGTCCCTCTTTGTGATTTGCTCTCAAGAAGCTATTCAAGCCACTGATAAGGACTGCAATGTATAGATGGAAACTTAAACTCTCGACAACTACTTGCAGAAACAGCACCACAACCCATGGGACTACTTCCACCGAATTTTTCTTTTGGCAGGATACGTTGGCTCCTTTCTTAGATCACGCCACTACCATCGATAGCCATCTGGAACATCTAAGATCTACCTTTTTTCATGGGCGAATATACATAAGCTTCGATATTTGTGAGATCTTTAAATTTTTCATGCAATAGCACGTATATCCTACGTAGACTAGTAGTACGAGGGTGGCAGGTTCGATTCCGAAAACCGAATAATCTGGGTTTTTCTACAGAAGAGCACAGCAGTTTCGCAGTTTATGTTTGTTAATTTAATAAAACGATTCACCTTTTTTCAACATCACTCAACATTTTTATGCGGCATGTTTAAATCAAATACTATTTTAAAACTTTTTCAAAACGTTAAAGTTGCAACCGCTATTGATCTGCGATTTTATTAAAGTGAAGTTGCTATAATTATGAAGAAGATAAAAATGCCAACTTTTGTTATAAAGAAACAATCACACCAACAATTTTAAAATTTTACTGTTACTGAACGCTACATATTGTGATGTGTTGAATTGTTGCTATAGAACATTTGATTTTGTAAAAAAACATTTGATTTTGTAATTTTGCAAAGCAGTATATTAATCATAAACGTTAAGACTGGGAAGTAAAATTTCATACAAGTAATTTTTTTTAATTTTTCTAAATACAAATGTGTATTTTCCTCATATTTTGTTTCTCATTCTTGTATTTACTTTTCTAGGACATCTATTTCATTGAGAGAGAAAACATTTCTTCTTTTTGCCACTTTCTTTTTGTTTTCGTACAGGCAGATATGAAATGAAAAATTGTTTGATTGCATTCAACTATATGAGAGGGAATGTGAAAGAGAGTGTTCGCGAGTGGGTGGTGAGGCTTATGTATGTTTGCTTAGGAGGTTATTTCAGTAGATGCCTGCCTATTTGGCTGGCTGTCTGTCTGTTCAACCGACTAGTTGGTTGGTCCGCTTTATTTGCCAAAGCTAAATATTTCGCTAGGCAAACAAACTGTCTAAAAACAAAGCATGCAAACAAGTTATGACCCTTTTTATTCTACATCTAAAAAAAAAACAAATGTGTATGTATGTATGCGCTCACGCATACTTCACATACTCACATATACCTGGATTCTTTCTCAATAGTCTGTTTCTCTTCGATAGCAATCCAAAGGCACTACAATGCGTCTTTATTCATAATAATAGGAAATTGAGTCAACTTCAGTTTAAAGTATTGTTGATATTGATAATAGAAGAGTATAAAAACCAAGTAGAATAATGAAAATAAACTGCAAAACCAGGTTGCCAATTTTATTAAATTCATTCTAGTTTATTTGTTGTTTTTTTTTTTTATTGGGAGAAAGTTTTTTATTTTCTTTTCTAAATTTACTGTTTTCAAAGTGACATTTTTGTATTGTTATTAATTGTAAAAACGTACTAATATAAATTTTTCGAGATTTTTATGCTATTTGCTATATTCAGTTATTCGAACTTAAGGTCTTTATTTATGTATATAAATTATTATTGTTATGGCAATATTTCGGTACCCTTTGGGCATCTTTTTAAGAGGAAATTAGTTTTATTAAATTGACACAAAACAAAAAATTACGTATTGAAAGCAAAAAGTAAAAAACTATTACTATTTCAAAGTCATAAAACATATATGTATGTATGTATGTATATAAATCAAAAAGCTTTAAAATGAAGAAATTAAATCTTATTTCGTGTATGAAAAACAATTTTTCAATATATCCACCTATTTCCGCTTACTACTATTAACCAAATATTTATTTTGTTTTGTAATAAATTCTTTTATCTGATGGTACCCTTACAATATATATATATATATATATATATATATATATATATATATATATATATATATATATATATATATATATATATATATATATATATATACATATATATATATATATATATATATATATATATATATATATATATATATATGTTGATATATACATGTAAATAAATATATATATATATATATATATATATATATATATATATATATATATATATATATATATATATATATATAGACATTGATATATACACGTATACATATATATATATATATATATATATATATATATATATATATATATATATATATATATATACACATATATATATATATATATATATATATATATATATATATATATATATATATATATATATATATATATATATATATATATATATATATATATATATATATATATATTTACGATTACGGTTGTTTCCTATATTCATATATTGGTAAAATCAGGATAGCATCTCATAGTTAAGCAATGATTTGCCAATGTTGTCTTATTTAAAGTTATCACATTTTTCATATATTTCATTATCTAAACCTTTGGAAGGTATCTTCCAATTTCTCAACACTATCCTTTGTCTAACTAATAACCTTTCCATTGTATAAATATCCTATGCACTATGCTATATCTCTTATCATCATATATATCATATTTCTTCATTTTGAAAACTTTTTGATTTATATACATACATACTATTTTAGAAAATAGTTTTTTTTCTCAAATAGCTTCAAACCACAAAATTTTTTAAAGCAAACGTTTCTTTAATTTCTAGTCATTTTAAGTATCAATTTTTTAATAGATATTCAAGTTTTTTTTCCAATTAGCTCCATTCTAACAGGCCATCTTTCAGACGATACTTTTTTGTAAAAAAGTTTTTTTTACTGATTTTTAGAGACGGTTAAACATGTTTTAAATTGATTTAAATGAAAATCATTGGGTGAGGGCAATAACTGGCTGCAACTTCTTAAATGGACAAATCTGTATATTATAGGTTCAGTGACAATATACGAGTGCAATAATTTCCCTGTGTTCTACAAACAAAATGAACTAGTTATATGTAGTACATTGTGACCCATGTATATGGGATTTTATTTTATTTGGTCAAGGAGTGCATGAGTTTGCTGTGTTCTCTTAAAATTGAAATTTGATTTTAGAAAATGATGAATAATTTAGTATATACATACATGCATACATCTGTACATACATGTATAGTCTTTTTTCCGAATTGATTGTGTCAAACTAACAAGTAGCAAAAAAAATATATATAAATTCAACAGTTTTATTTCAGATTTTTTATAATTTATTTTGTAAAACTCAAACATGAAATACCTAAACGATATTTAAATATGTAAAAAGAAAATCATTTTATATTTAGCAACATATTGCTTGTAGCAATCAGCCAACCTACCAAATTTAAACCTATAATCAAACACAAATAAAACAATTTTAGAAAAAAAACGAGAATAAAAATTTGTGTAAACGACATAAAAATATTTTCAAATTATTCGTAATCGAATCGAGTGAATGTGCAATACAACAAATATATACTATGTGTATATGTATACAAAACTAAATGAAAAAAAATTATAACGTAGTAAAAAGGAAAACCTAAAGAAAGGAAAATTGGCAAAAGCAATAGCGGCACAGTAGTTCTTCGCCACTGACTAAAATTTTCGAACAAGAACACATTTTCGAAATTTTTAAAACCAAACCAGCGACACTATCAGCTAAAAGAGCAGCTGAGAGCAATATCAAAATAACATTAGCAGCATTTAACAGCAGCAAAAAGTCTAACGCTCTAACGGTCAGCTACAATTAAATAACAGATACATACAAATACGTTTTTAGGGGTCTGTGTTTAAAAGTAAAAAAAAATTCTTTTGCTACTGTTCGAAAACTTTTAAAGTAAATTATGTCACAGATAAACAGGGATTTTCTAAATGCACAAAAAGATATATAAATACATACAGAAGTATTTCCGTATGTGCTCGTATGTATTTTAGGCAATTAAAACGATTATCTGATTTTTGATTTATTATTGAATGGAAGTTTTCTTTAGAAGTTCATTATTTATATTTTTTTTTCATTAATTATTATTCTAACAAATGTACTCGTGTATGCTTATATGTATTTGATGTATATGAATTTATATTTATTTCTCGCATTTTCAAAATCACTATATTTTCCTTTTATTCAATTGAAGCACACATGTTATATTTTTAGATATTTTCAATCACAAAGTAAAAAAATATTTTTAGGATTGCAAAATTTAAACACTAACTCAAATTTTGCATGCAATTTGATTAAATATATGTCGGACTTTACATATGTACGTATGTATGTATGTACATATTTATGTATTTATATCATTTTTTCAATATTCAATGCACGACACTTTCAATCACTTGGAACATTTGTTTTTTTTTATTTGATTTTGATTCTTGTATATTATTTTTGAATAGAAATGGAACCATTTAGTAATAGACGACATGCCTGAAATTGTTTTAGAATAGTACACTGGCTCACTAGCTGGGATAAATAATGTAGGCTAAGATTTTATATGACTGACGGTAACAAAAGTAATACGCAGGTTTCACCAAAAATGATTCGAAATGCATAAGCGAATGAACAATCGAACGTGCAAAACATTGAACGAACCGTGCCACCAAATTGCGTACCGCACGCCTCACGCTGTTAAACGAAATGAGAAATGAACAATTAATGGAAACAAAAAAAAAAAAAAAGACTAAATAAATAAGAAAACAAAATAATAATATTAAGAATATGAAAAACTCCGAGCGACTAACAACACAACCACCCCACTGATCGAGATGAGTGCGAAAAAAATCGAGTTATTGGACAAACCAAAACTGTTCAACTTACCCACCGAAAACAACAAATAGTGACTACTACACGACGCACGTCCCAAATTCGAAAAGAACATTTTTTTTTATCAGAGAGTAGTCTCTTTTCCGACAAATACACAAAGAAGATTGTTCATTGCTGCAAATGAACGCCACAAATCGATTTATCCAACAGTTCTCACTTTTTTAAATGTATTTTCTCAAATACTCTTAAGATCTCAGCACCAGCTGATAGATTTTACATGCATAATATTTCTTCTTTAATTTTTTCCATTTTTCGATATTCAGTTAAGATCACTCAGATTTGAAGTTTATTTTCGTATTTGTTTAAACTACAAGAAAATATTGATGGGCTGTTCGAACGATCAACTGGCAAGTAACTTCCACATGTAAACATCAATAGATCCGGAATATTTGTGTGTATGTGCCTCTGTATTTAGAAAATAGTAAGAGGCCAAAACAAACAAATTTTGCAATTTATTTATTAATTAAAATAGTTGGTAATGCCTTAACAATCCAACCAGTAAGGTGTTGAATTTGGATTTTTTTAGCTGGTTTTACAATAATAATTTTGTATTTCTTTTAATTGTTTTGTTCTTGACTTAATAAAACCGAGAGCATCATCATCTCTACGTTCAGACAGACGACTGCAATTTCAGATTACAGCTTGCAAGTTGCTTAAGCTTCTTCAAGCCTGATTATTCTCGCGGACAATTGTTATAAAAATCACTAATTACTTTTTGAATATTATTGTTAGGTTGAACGCTTTACGAACATGGTCGTTGGAAGTCTACTGATGAGTTGGCATCAGCAACAACGAGAGAGATGTAGAATGTATAAACAAATTATTTTTTTTGTTGGAATTTTTGCTACTGGTGAAATGGAAAATTAACACAATTGTTTGAATTAATAATAATATACATATTTATATATGTGTGTATACATATATATACATGTGTTTATTTATGTGCATAACAAGTGCTAATGGCGAAAGCTAATATTTTACAAACTATTTATGAAACAATCGCGCTGACAGAGTCTATGATTTGTTAGATTTATTTTTAACAGTATGTGCTGAAATTAATGTTGAATAAAAATATTTGAGAAAATATTTTAATCCAAGAAAGAAACTTTCCATCCTAAATGTATCCATACTAAACGTATTCTGCTGTTGAAAAATATTATTGTGGCAATAATCGATCTTGTATTGCGGACGATAGTATACCATTGGCAACAGTCCTAGGAAATACAAAAGCGTTTCTCTTAGATGATAAGGTGACAATATCACTATATAACATCTTAGAAGAAATAAGAATATATCAACAACATACTCGTATAATTGGGAATATGGAAAGAGTGTATGTATGGTATATAATATGAATGTACATTTTTACAAACATACAATATACTTTTACATTCAATATATGTGCATATATTTCAAATATCGGTCACAAGTTTTGCATTTTGTCGTTTACTTAATAATTTTCGTACATATTTTTAATTAAATTTATTGAATATATTAATTATTAACTAATTATTAAATGACATATGTACACACATAAATATTTTTGGATTTTTTATTGCAGAAGTTTCTCAAAAAAAGGAAGAACATAAAAATTACTTTGATTACTTTCTTCTGAACGGTAATTCTGAGATTCCACACCATTGAACATTTGGAAAATCTTCAGAGGCATGTTAATGTGTAACTCTTAGGAACATGAATACGGGTGGCTAATGAATTGATTGCAATTTATAATCTTCAATTAACGGCGAGACACTTAATATCATTTTTTCTTATTTTAATATTAAAGCATATAATAATAGCTTACACGTGTAAATGAGTATTTTTTCAAAAGCCGCCTCATAGAGACACTCAGAAACAGAAAACGCACATAACCATGATTTTTCTTTGTAATTTTGATGTGTTCATTTATTTTTCTAAAAAAGCAAGAAAATAAGTTGTATATATGTGGCAAAATTTTTGTAATGTCCAATTAATTTTGTAATAAAAGAAAATTAGATTTCAAACTTCATTTGGGCGGGGTTTTGAATGAATATTTCGCTTAAGCGGCATTTGAAATGAAACAGTGTTTTTAAAAATATATGGCTACTTCTATTAAGAAAGGAAACCTAGACTTTTAAGTTAAGAGAAATTAAAAACAAGTCGGTAGTTATAAAAAATCATTGCGTATTTCAGTGTTGTTTCTTGGACGGCAGTTGATATATATTTATCGTTTAGACAAGTCTGTTTCACCCCCTCAACTGGAAATTTCAATAGAATTTTTTAAAATAAATATTCAAATAAATACTTAATATTGAAATTTATTATTCGGGAGAATATCCCGACTAATCGTTAAAAACAATTAGTTTTTTTGTAAAATGCATTGAAAAAATGTTTGTTGTGGCTCTAGCAAAAATAAAATAGACTCACGTTGAGTATAATTGTTTGTTGTGTTGTTTGTATAAAAACATTCTAAGCCTACTATGATTATGTATTTGTTGTAATTCATATGCAATATTGAAATTCTCATATTGTATTTGTTTTATGTGGCATAAACATACGAGGTTGAATGTTATCAAACTGCTTAAACTTCACTGACGATTTGGTTTTAGCAACCAATGAAATGTCGGCATATGAAGAGCTAGAGCCACAACAAACATTTTTTCTATTCAAATAAATTTTCAAAAAATAATAAAACAAGGTTACTTTTTTTTAATTGCAATTTGCTCCACGCCACTTTACACTGTTTTCAATTCTTGATTTAGATGCACACAAAAGAGGGAACATTTAAACCAGAGACCGGTATATCCTCTTACGACAACTGAATCATATACTTTTCACATACTTTTCACATACTTTTCTTTCTTTAAATAACTTAATGCGCTTGATTACGAGTGTCATATATCGACGCAACATTTTTCTTTAATACAGTATAAAATTGTCAAGTCGAAATGAAAAACTCGTAACTATTCAAAATCAGTGATGTGAATGTTAAATCAACTTTTCAATTTTCAATTTGGCGTTGATCTAGAAATATTTTAGATTTATTCTTCCGCAACACGTAAACAGCCAATGCCGCAGTATTTTTTTCTTCCATCCAATACGATTTCGATTAACTTTTGTGTTGCATTCCTTGTGGGGATTCTGTCCATACACATTTGTATATGCATATATGTATTTTTATGTCCATACACGTACATATGTAAGTATTTTTCAAATAAATTAATTTAAAATTAATTTTGTTCAATTGGCATATTCTTATATGTATATTTGTTACTGCCGAAATTTTTTGAAAACAATATTTTATTCTCTTCTAAAGTGTACATAATTTGGCGATATTGTTAAACTATTGCCTTTAGGGGATGTCTCCCATTTGTTTGCAGAGTTTTAATTCGTTTTAACAAAATAACTTTTAAAAAAATTACTAATATACAAAGATAAGTACATACAGAAGAAGATAGAAAGAAAAACAGTTTGTATTTTTGACCTACATTTTATAGTTCTTAGGAAAACTTTATTGCATCATAGTTAAAACCAAAAAATATTTCGCGAAAAGAGAAAAGTATATAATTTTGTATTGAAATTAAGTAAGCTTGTACATATGTGTATATGTAAATATGTATGTATGTACATACGTACATATAATTTCCCTACAGGCGGGGATAATTAAAATAGATTTTATACAGAAAGGCACAAACTCATTCATTGTACGAGTATCCAGGGGGCAAATTACGGCATTCGATATCGAACGAAATTTCAAACAAAATTTTGTTGAATTGTATTGAAATTTCGATCGATATCGAATGCCGTAATTTGCCCCCTGCATTAGAAAATTTCTAAATGCACTTTTGACAACGATTATTTGAACACGGTTATTGTCATTTGAAAAGTATTTTTTATTTTCTTATGTACTTGTATTGGAATGTGTATTTGAATAAAAAAGAACAAACAAATTTCGTCACAATGTCATCAAAATATGATCGCTAGTCATTATAAATTCTTCGGGCATTATTCGAAGGAAATTTATGATTCATAATTCTTAATTTGCTTTTTTCTGATGATTCCGAAATATTTTAAATAAGCATTGTAAAAAAATGTTTCAATGAAACTATAATAAACAAAATATTTTCTATACGTATGTGTGTACGTGCATGCATATGCACATATTCAACAATCTACACACACACACACACACACACACACACACACATATATATATATATATATATATATATATATATATATATATATACCATGCCTATACATATGTATGTAAGTGATATTTGAAGACAAATAATGAAACTTGGAATTCACTTGTGCACTTCGATGGTATAACTTCAATTATCCTTAACCAGTGAAATAATTTTTAGCTGCTTTAAAATTTTATATTCCTTTAATTAAGTAACAATGATTGAGTGAGTTTTGTATAAACAATTTTCGTATGGAATTATTTTCAAAGCACTTTTATTTATACATACATATTTGGCTTAAATTTTTCTCTTATTATTTTATTTGTGTATTTTGTTTGTTATTTCATTGTTATAAATACTTATTTTTTGTTAATTATTTCACGAGTTGATTTCGAAAAAGTGGTTCGTTTTACACTGACTTCCTCTTTCTCGCAATCAGTCGAGAGCACAAACGGCCAAAAGACAATGAATTCAGAAAATGGGTTGCCAGACCATTTTTGTCTTCTCCACAGTTTGCTATGGGTCAATTAGTAAAAGCGTACCGAGTTGGTATATTATAAAAACGTATCATTGCTCTTTTTTACGAAACATCTT